>JAOWBW010000197.1:1615507-2215507 GCA_026119855.1 Campanula takesimana | reverse complement strand
TGTCCAAATTTCATTTTAAGGGACATATGAAAATCTCAACTTTTTATAGAATTTGGTGGCAAAGATTCATATATAATCTTGTAATCCTCTTTGAAAACATTTAGTTTTGTAAGTATAAAGAGACCGGTGAAAAATATTTCGAAAAAAAACATTTAGAGACAAAATTATGTTAAAAAATACACTCATAATGGGACAATTTTTTTTTTGAAAATGCACACTCATTTAGGAACAGAGGGAGTATATAAATCAATAGATGATTGATTAATGTTTTTTAAATAAATTTTATTTTTGTCAAAATAAATATTTCTCAAATTTGAAAAGATAAAAATTCTCAAGTTTAAATTTTATTCAACTTAATTTTAAATCTTCAAATATATATATTTTTCTCAAAAAAGAGTGCCCCTTTTCATTCCAGTATGTTCTCAACAACAAATCATTAAACTATTAGTAAAAACTTAGCTGTTGTTAATGTAAGTTAATAATGATCAACACAAACTAATGTTTGTTAAAAGATTTCAATGAAAGTTAAGTTTTATTAATAGTTAAATGATTTGTTGCTGAGAACAATGGAGAGGGGTACTTTTTTTTAGAAAAAAAAAATTGAAGATTAAAAATTAAGGTGAATTAAATTTAAAATTGAGATTTTTTATCTTTTCAAATTTGAGTAATATTGCTTTATATTCTTAATATTAAGGATGAGATAATTTGTTAAAATAATTTTTTAAAGAATGGAAAGGGAGGGCGTTGGTAATGTTTATTTCGGATGTATGAAATAAATTTATTATTTTATTAGGCTCTTTTATTGTTTTGTTTTGTGATTATAATTATTAAAATGGTGAAAGTAATAACTTTTTAAATTTAATGGGTGTATAATGTAATATTCTATAAAATTCGTTATATTTCCCGTTCAATTCGTTAACTTTCAACTAGTTTCGTCAGTATCTATCCAGTTTTAAGTCAAATTGCAACAAAATGTAAACATTATGAGCTAAATTGCCAAAAATGAAACGTTAGAAGCCACATTGCAACCCTGGTGAAACTTAAGTATACTAATGTGTCATTTCCCCTAAATTATCATATAAAAATGTTTTTTGAAAAATAACTTTGTTCCTTAAATATTTATTTTTTTTTAAATTATTTCACTATCCACATTATACTTATACTTGCAAATAAAATACTTCATCCGTTCAAAATACATGACGATTTAAGAGTTAAATTTTGTTTCAAAATTTTTGACGTTTACTAGTTCCAAAACATTTTTGCTCTTGTATGCCAATTATACACCCATACATTAATTGCAACCTATTTCTTGTTTAAGCATTTAATTGCATAGGTAATTGGATTTTTTTAGGGGTAGACATGTCTTTTTTATAGGGAAAATACATAATTATGCCCCTGAACTTAGCGATTAGATGCAAATATGCCCCTAACGTCGTTTATTGGCACATTTACCCCTAAACTCAATGAAAAATAGGGCTGATTTGACCTATGTTAGTTTTTTCATCCAAAATTTAATGATTATAGGACTTAAATTGAATTAAACAACTTGAAAAGGGATAAATTGTGAACTATCAAACTAAATATCTTAAAGAATATATTTATTATAGAATTAAAGACTTTAATAAAAATCCTAACCCACCCCTACAACCACCATCTCTCTTAACTTGCAGGTTGCAACCATCATCTTCTTAACTTGCAAGTTGCAACCACGACAACATCACCACCGCCACAAACCACCACACTCAAACAAACTCCACCGTTTAAAACTCACCGTTCATGGTGATGGAGGGTGGACTCCAAGAAAATTATTTGATTTTTCTTTTTTCCAAACTATGAAGAGCTATGAAAATTAGAGGGCGGCGGAGCTTGGTGAAAGAGGATGGCTGGTTATGGAGGGTGGACTCCACCCGGTGGACGAGAGGGAGAAGGAGATAGGGAAGACGAAACTAGAAAGAAAATCCGGCACTAGCGGACTGAAATAGAATAGGGAAGAAGAAAAGGAGTGGAAAAGTAGGGTGGGGTATCAGCGGTGGGTTATGATTGGAATGGGTGGATGGTGAGATGCGTCGCCGGCGATAGACTGGAATGGGGGGGGGGAATGAAGATTACTCAGGAGGGAAGATGAACAGATCCAATTGTTTTTTTTTTCTTTTCTTGTTGTTAGTTTTTATTGTAAATTAATAGTTTTTTTATTTAAGTCCTTAATTCTTTAATAAATATTTTTCAGGATAATATAGTTTAATAGTTCACAATTTATCCCTTTTCAAGTTGTTTAATTCAATTTAGGTCCTGTCATCATTAAATTATGGATGTAAAGTTAAATTTTGAATGAAAAAACTAACGGAGGTCAAATATGCCCTATTTTCATTGAGTTTTGTGGCAAAAGTGCCAATAAACGACGTTAGGGGGCATATTTGCATCCAATCGCTAAGTTCAGTGGCATAATTATGTATTTTTCCATTTTTTATATGTATTAATTATATTTTTTAGTATGTGTGAAGAAGTCTAAAACGACATGTATTTTGAAACAAAGTGAGCAGTATTTAAAAAGTGGATAACAAAAATATTTATGAATACAAGAATATTTATCTTTCTTTGTCATTAAATTGAATAAAAGATAAAAATTTACAAAATGCCTCTTAAAATAGGGAGTAAGTACTATCCTCATGTAAATGTGTCAACAGTTCAAGTTTTTATGTTATTATCAGTACACTAGTAACCCGTCGAAATTCGACGGGAATATTAAGACTAATTAATTAAAAAAAAACTGATGCAAGGCATTTTCATACTGAAAGAGAGAGAGAGAGAGAGAGAGAGAGAGAGAGTCTTAAAACTATAGTTCAGAATATAAAGAACATAAATCTGGTAATCATGTGTATAATAAGTAGCAATTATGTTGGACAACTCTAAATTATGGGAAGTAATATAAAGTATAAAGCCCCCCCCCCCCCAACCAAAAGAAAAAGAAATAAATTCTTATAGTATAGTCTGTGTAATGCTACCAGAAAATCAACAATGGTGATTCATTTATAGACCTTGGGAGACTGCAGTTGCCATCCAATGTCTACGACACATAATTACGTACACACATTACAATCAGTACTCAAATTGAAAAAAAATCAATAATGGTGATTCATGTACTTCCAAGTTCCAACATTCTCATTTTATTCAAGGGTGTTTGTTACATTTATGATATAGTTGTTATTTTTATTGAAGAATATGTCAAATCCAATATAAAGGATAACTCCAGCATGTATGCAAACACAACATAACAGAATAATAGGATTCACACACACTAACTAACATTGAGAACAATGTATGAAAAAAATGATCTTAAACTATATGAATCAGCCTGCATCAAAGTTGGTTTTGAAACTTGATTAATAGGTAAAGTATAGCTTGTTATATAACTGGTGATCAGGAAAAACTTAAGGAGAAATGGTGGAATCTCATGGGAGGAATGACATCAGGTTTGTACTTGGATGCTATGTGGGTTCAATTCACATCCAACATAATTTAGGAAATCACAAAACCAAAATCTTCCTCTTTTGCCAACTTCTTCAACTAACTCATGTTTAGAATCAAGCACTATTTGTCATATTGATATTTCAAACATCTTAATAGAATGGCACATCATATATTATAACACGACTTTCATTTTATTGAACCCCTAAATACCAGGAATGAAAAAAAAAACGAAATTGTAACGTTATTAAGAATGAGACATGACCTGACAAAATTCGCTATAAGATAGTAGTAGCATCGCGAATATTCTTCTTAAATAATCCGGTGACCCCCATTCACTTGTTTCTTTTATTCCATCATCATACATTTTATCATCATATAACAATCCTAGAGCATAACATGCTGCTTTGTAAATATCGTGCATGACACGCCCCAAGTCCCGGGATTCCCTAATGAAACCTCGAACCTGGTGCGCGTAACTAACAAGAATCAACAAACTAACAATAAACATGAATAATACCTGCTAGAATCAAACGGACATGATATATATACTCAAGAGTAAGGAGCTAAGATAGCTCACAACAAGATTTCTAGACAAGAAAATTAAAACCAAACTTGGTTACATCAGCGGAAGACATGCCTAGCACATAAGCTGGCATCAAGAGATGTCTAAAGACAACAAGTACTATACAAGTCTGTCTACCCCAAAATAAGGATTATATAACCCATACAAAATCGTCCTCACCAAAGTGTAAAAGGACACAAGCCCCAAGAGAATCACGACCTGCGTAGTAAGCTCCCAGCTATGTCGAGCCTCACTGCGCACTATCCTTCATTTGATCTAAGGAATACAATTAAACAAGGAACGGGGTGAGATAAATCTCAGTAAGCTATTAGATGCAACTACATGACATGTTATCAAGCAATTCAAGTAGATACTCAAGTAATCATGTATCAAGTATCATCAAGTAACAAGTATATGAGAGGCTAAGCCAACTCATCAAGTAGCACATAAGGCTAAGTTATCATGTTACAAAGGATATTGCTTCCTTCCTTATCCCTCCCAAGAATACCGTTTTTGTCGTAGCTTGTATTGGTATGGACTTATCACGATCAATATCAAGAAACTGCTTATGCAGTATATATAAGAAGACCCGGTAACCAGTGTCATTCCCAAGATCATGATTCACGAGTTGTTCAAGAGGTGTAGCATTCACTTTTATCAGGCGTATTGCTCTAATAAAGGAAGCTATGCCCTTACTATGGCCTGTAGTAAGGGGTCAAGCGCAGATACATAGATCCCCGATTATCAACTTAGCCCCAGCCTCGCGATAAGCGTGAACCTATATACCTCCGAACAAGCAAGGACCAGCTGGACTCACACAAGAATGCATAAGTAGATGTTTACTTAAACTACAAGAGTATAACTAATCCAAAAGTAGTGGACTAGCTCATCAAGGAACATGCTTCAAGTAATCAAGAAGTCACATTGTTATCAAGCAACTATATGAAATGTTTGCACATACATACATATCAAGAACATTTCTCATACACGTTAGTGCTTGTTCATAGCACTTTCAAATTCCTTACCATACACATGTATTGGTGTCAAGTCATGTACAAGATTTTATCATCTTATATTCAAGTCTTAATCCAATTCTTTGGATGTTCAAGTCATGTACAAGATTTTATTGTCTTATACTTCAAGTTATAATTCCAATATTTGGACATTCAAGCATGTATAAAAGTTATACATTTTACTCTTACAAGTTCTTGATCCTATTCTTAGGATGTTCAAGTCCAAGACTTTGTTCTAATGCCCCTAAGGTGCACAAACATTGGTATCAAGACACATTTAACACATTAGTGCTTGTTCATAGCACTTTTAAGACATAGAAAAGAGTTCTTACTCTTAAATTCAAGTTCTCATTTTAATTCAATGAGTAATCATGTTCAAGACCAAGTTCTGATGCCCCTAAGGTGTCACAACACTTGCTAGGACATCTTATATTAAGGCTATATACCTTAACTAGGGTTACTTCCAACTTATGCAAACTTTAAACAAGCTTTTTATTTTTCAGGGCAACCGGGCGGGCGCTCACTTTGCATCGGGCGGCTCTCACTTCAGCACATTTTGTATGGAAATTCTTCAGATAGCTTGTGCGGTCGCATAAGGGATTTAGTGCGATCGCACACTATGGCAAGCGGGCGCTTGGTACATAACCAAGCGGGCGCTTGGTACTATTTACAGCAAATGCTCAATTCTTTCCCAGGTTAAGAATTCTCCGTCCCAAGTGTAGGAGTATAACTTATTAACACTCAAAACATTCAAGACATATAAAAATACACTCTAAACATGCTCTAAACATGCCCAGAACATTTTCAAGTTCATTTCCTCTTTTATTTCTACAGAGTCTTTTATACTCCCTTTGTCCCAGATTTACAAGTATCACGAAAATCACCCCAAACACGAAATTAACAATCACAAGTATCAGGAATAACATATATGCATGTTATTACAAGAAAGGGGGAGCTAATAACTAACCTACTCTGAAATCAAAGTCAACCAAACTTATTTCTGTTCGGCAGGAAACGCTCTATTCAACGCCACGAATATTTATCTGGGATCGGAATCAAGAATAGAGGGATAATTAAATTCGAGGAGTCGAGAATAGGGTAAACCCTAAACCTAGCTTTCTGAGACAGAGGAAGAACGTAAAACAATTTGGGGATAAATGACTCAGAGAAGGCAAACAACAAGTTTATCCTTAACAACTTTCAAGAAATGACCAGTAGGCCCCTTAAGTTTCACTTTTAACAAAAAGGCCCCTAAAGTCATATTTTCACAAATGGCCCAAAAGTCAAAACTAGACATTTAACCACCTTAATACTCTAAAGCAGTTAAGAAATTAATTCAAGTAAAACTAGCACATAATATGCAAGTTCAAGAATTTATCAAGCAAGTCAGGAATTTAACAAGAATAAGGATGGGCGTTACATCCTCCCCTCCTTAAAGAAAATTCGCCCACGAATTTTACTTACCAAGATTTTCAAATAGGCTCAGGTATTTATCTCGTATCTCTTTCTCGGTTTCCCAAGTAGCCTATTCTATTTCATGATTTCTCCAAAGGACCTTCACAATAGGAATCCTTTTGGTGCGCAAGACTTGCTCTTTCCAGTCAAGAATTTCAATAGGTTGCTCCTCATAAGACAAATCAGGCTGAAATGGAATAGCCTCATACTCAAGAACATGTGACTCATCCACCATATATTTGCGAAGCATGGACACGTGAAACACATCATGAATACCAGATAAAGAAGGTGGTAAAGCAACTCTATAAGCTAACTTCCCAACTCTTTCAAGAATTTCAAATGAACCGATACAACGAGGAGATAACTTTCATTTCTTCCCAAATCTCTTTATACCTCTACGAGGAGAGACTTTCAAGAATACAAAGTCACCTACCTGGAATTCAAGATCTCTTCTGTGATGATCAGCATAACTCTTTTGTCTACTTTGAGCTGTGCGCAATCTATCTTGAATGAGTTTCACACTCTCAACTGATTGTTGAACCATTTCAGGTCCCAAGAGTCTACATTCTCCCACTTCATCCCAGCATATAGGAGATCGACACTTTCTGCGATAAAGAGCTTCATATGGAGCCATTTCAATGCAAGATTGATAACTGTTGTTATAAGCAAACTCAGCCAAAGGAAGATGAGTATCCCAACTGCCTTTGAAATCAACAACACAGGCACGTAACATATCCTCGAGAATCTGTATAAGTCTCTCAGATTATCCATCAGTCTGGGGATGAAAAGCTGTACTGAAATTCAACTTTGTACCCATGGCACCCTGAAGAGCTTGCCAAAATCGAGAAGTAAAACGAGGATCTTTGTCAGATACAATACTCACAGGAACCCCATGTAGTCGGACTATCTCCTGGACATACAATAAAGTGAACTGAGACAATGAATATCCCATGGAAACAGACAAGAAATGAGCTAACTTGGTCAACCTGTCCACTATAACCCAAAAAGTATCGTGGCCTCGTCTGGTACGTGGTAAACCAGTCACAAAATCCATAGTGATATGCTCCCATTTCCACGCTGGAATTTCTAATGGTTCCAACAAACCTGCTGGACGTTGATGTTCCACTTTTACCTGTTGGCAAGTCAAACACTTGGACACATACTCAGCAATTTCTCTTTTCATGTTATTCCACCAGAAATGTTTCTTCATGTCTTGGTACATTTTAGTGCTTCCAGGATGAATAGTATACTTGGCTTTGTGAGCTTCTTCAAGAACTCTCTTCTTGATATCAAGATCAGTTGGAACACAAACTCTACCCCGAAAGGTAAGAATTCCATTACTGTTGAAAGAAAAATCTGGTTGCTTTCCTTCATTCATTCCACTAATAATTTTCTGCAATTCAGAATCAGTTACCTGAGCTTCTTTGATTTGTTGGAGTAAATCTGAAGTAGCTTTTATATTAGCAAGAATAACTCCATGTCTAGATTCACAAGGACTCCAATCACACCAGTCTTCTAACATCTTCCATTCACGATTCATCAAGCAAGAAACATAAGTTTTTCTGCTCAGTGCATCAGCCACAACATTTGCTTTCCCTGGATGATAAAGGATAGTACAATCATGATCCTTAAATTTCTCCATCCATCTATGTTGCCTCATGCTGAGTTCTTTCTGAGAAAACAAGTACTTCAAGCTTTTATGATTTGTGAAGACTTAAAATTTAGCTCCATATAAGTAATGCCTCCATTTATGCAATGCAAAAATGATCGCAGCCAACTCTAAATCATGAGTAGGATAATTCTTTTCATAAGGAGACAATTTCCTCGAAGCATAAGCTATTACCTTGCCATCTTGCATTAGAACACAACCCAATCCTTCTTTAGAAGCATCAGTATAAACCATGAAATTCTCAGAACCACTAGGCAAAGCCAAGACTAGAGCTGTAGTTAAGCACCTTTTCAACTCTTGAAAACTTGCTTCACATTTGTCACTCCACTCAAAAGAAATAGCTTTCTGAGTCAGATTAGTCAATGGAGTAGCAATCTTGGAGAATCCCTCAATGAATCTCCGATAATAACTAGCCAAGCCCAAGAAACTACGGATCTCTGTAACTGTAGTTGGCCTCTTCCAGTTTACAACTGCTTCAACTTTGGAAGGATCTACTGCAATACTAGTAGCAGACACAACATGTCCCAAGAATGAAACCTCTTCTAACCAGAAGGCACATTTGCTGAATTTTGCAAATAATTGTTTCTCACGAATAACTTGCAATACCACTCTGAGATGTTGTTCATGCTCAGCCCGTGATTTAGAATACACAAGGATATCATAAATGAATACCACCACGAAACAATCAAGATATGGTTTGAAGATACGGTTCATCAAATCCATAAATACAGCTGGAGCATTTGTCAAACCAAATGGCATAACAATAAACTCATAATGCCCATACCTGGTACGGAAAGCTGTCTTTGGTATATCTTCAGATCTGATTTTCAACTGATGATAACCACTTCTCAAGTCAAGCTTCGAGTACACTACTGAACCCTAAAGTTGATCAAAGAAGTCATCAATATGAGGTAACAGATATTTGTTATTTATGGTTACCTGATTAAGATCTTTGTAATCAATACATAATCGCAGAGTCCCATCTTTCTTTCTAACAAATAACACTGGTACACCCCACGGTGATACACTAGGCCTGATAAACCCCCTTTCAAGTAATTCCTCAAGCTATGTTTTTAATTCTTTCAACTCAGCTGGAGCCATTCTATAAGGTGCTTTAGAGACTGGTGTTGTACCTGGTAATAACTCAATACAGAACTCAAGCTCTCGATCAGGTGGCATGCTATACTCAGAAGAGAATACATCTGAAAATTCAGACACAACAGGAATATCTTCCATCTTGGGAACAGATAAACTCTTGTCAAGCACACATGCGACATACCCGGCACAACCACGAGATAGAAGTTTTCTAGCTTTTAAAGCAGAAATAACATGTATATCATACATAGGCCTATCACCTTCAAAGGTAAAATCAGGCAAACCAGGTATAGAAAAAGTTACTACTCTTCTATGACAATCAACAGATGCATGATGCATATAAAGCCAATCCATGCCAAGAATCACGTCGAAGTCCCTTATAGGTAACATGACTAGGTCAGCAAGAAGGGCATGATCACCCACAAGAACTTCACATTTCTTATAGACCGTAGAAGCAAACATGCAATCTCCCATAGGGGAAGATATTTCTAGCACATAAGCCATAGAATCAGGAAGAACATGCAAATGCGAACAAAATGATATGCCACATAAGAATGAGATGAGCCCGGATCTATCAGGACTCGCGCTCTCGTACTAGAAAGTAATATAGTACATCCTATAGCCGCAGAAGACTCAGCTACACCCTGCTGATCTAGAGCAAACACTCGACCCTGAACTTTAGGTCGACCCCCACTATCTCTCTTAGTACCTGAAGGTTGTTGTCTCGTACCCCCAACTTGACTTCCTTTGCCTTTTGAACAATTCTTGATAAAGTGCCCAGTTTCCCCACAAGATAAACATTTCCCAAGTTTCAACCAACATTTGTCTTCAGAATGGCCATCTTTCAAGCAATAGCCACACACTTTCCTGGAACCTTGGACTGTTGTCTTAGAACCAGTTGATACACTACCTTTACTTTCAGATGGTTGTCGGAATCGACGATCTTGGCGGCTAGATTTACCACCCTTAGAACCAGATCCCTGTGCTTTCTCTGAAACATGACCTGTCATGATTGTTCCCTGCTTTACCTTGTGTTCTTTAATGTCATTTTCAATAGAATAAGCCTTATCCACTACTTGTTGATAACTAGTAAGCTGTAGAGAAAGAAGCTGCTTCCTGTACTCAGTCTTCAACCCCTTCACAAACCTCTGTGCCTTCTTTGTTTCATTTGGAACTAAGTGATCACAATACCTAGCCAATTCTGTGAACTTAGTTGAGTATTGCCCCACTGCCAAGCTTCCCTGCTCCAGATTAAGAAATTCCATCTCTTTTCTGTCTTGAACCACTGCTGGAATGAACTGTGACTTGAATGCTTTGAGAAAATTCTCCCAAGTTTGTGGTACCCATTCCAGTTCCCAGCTTTTATTCAGAACTTGCCACCAATGTTCAGCAGCTTTTTCAAGTTTAAAGGTTGCAAATGTTACCTTATCACCTCCTGCACATCTCAAGGCTGTAAAGATCTTTTCTATACTTTGAATCCACTCTTCTGCCTTCTTAGCATCAGGTTCCCCGTCAAAGCTACGAGGTTTCAACTTCAAAAACTTTGTAAGTCGATTAGGATAATCCCAGTCCATATTATCAGCCATCTCTTCTTGAGGAGTTGCTGATCTCACCTGATTACTTCCACTAGTACCTTCAGAACTCATTGTACCTGTAGGTAAACACTCGGCGTTAATAACACACCCAAGACTAACCCATAACTAGGCCATAGACCCTATCCAGACTTAGAGCAAACCAAGGTAGCTAAACAGGGTAGCTAAAATAGGGTAGCTCTGATACCAACTGACACGCCCCAAGTCCCGGGATTCCCTAATGAAACCTCGAACCTAGTGCGCGTAACTAACAAGAATCAAGAAACTAACAAGAAACAGGAATAATACCTGCTAGAATCAAACTGACATGATATATATACTCAATAGTAAGGAGCTAAGATAGCTCACAACAAGAGTTCTAGACAAGAAAATTAAAACCAAACTTGGTCACATACAGCGGAAGACATGCCTAGCACATAAGCTGGCATCAAGAGATGTCTAAAGACAACAAGTACTATACAAGTCTGTCTACCCCAAAATAAGGATTACATAACCCATATAAAATCATCCTCACCAAAGTGTAAAAGGACACAAGCCCCAAGAGAATCACGACCTGCGTAGTAAGCTCCCAGCTATGTCGAGCCTCACTGCGCACTATCTTTCCTTTGATCTAAGGAATACAATTAAACAAGGAACGAGTTGAGATAAATCTCAGTAAGCTATTAGATGCAACTACATGACATGTTATCATGCAATTCAAGTAGATACTCAAGTAATCATGTATCAAGTATCATCAAGTAACAAGTATATGAGAGGCTAAGCCAACTCATCAAGTAGCACATAAGGCTAAGTTATCACGTTACAAAGGATATTGCATCCTTCCTTATCCCTCCCAAGAACACCATTGTTTTCATAGATTGTATTGATATGTACTTATCACGATCAATATCAAGAAACTGCTTATGCAATATATATAAGAAGACCCGGTAACTAGTGTCATTCCCAAGATCAAGATTCACAAGGTGTTCAAGAGGTTTAGCATTCACTTTTATCAGGCGTATTACTCTAATAAAGGAAGCTATGCCCTTACTATGGCCTGTAGTAAGGGGTCAAGCGCAGATACATAGATCCCCGATTATCAACTTAGCCCCAGCCTCGCGATAAACGTGAACCTATATACCTCCGAACAAGAAAGGACCAGCTGGACTGACACAAGAATGCACAAGTAGATGTTTACTTGAACTACAAGAGTAGAACTAATCCAAAAGTAGTGGACTAGCTCATCAAGGAAGATGCTTCAAGTAATCAAGAAGTCACATTGCTATCAAGCAACTATATGCAATGTTTGCACATACATATCAAGAACATTTCTCATACACGTTAGTGCTTGTTCATAGCACTTTCAAATTCCTTACCATACACATGTATTGGTGTCAAGTCATATACAAGATTTTATCATCTTATATTCAAGTCTTAATCCAATTCTTTGGATGTTCAAGTTATGTACAAGATTTTATTGTCTTATACTTCAAGTTATAATTCCAATCTTTGGACATTCAAGCATGTATAAGAGTTATACATTTTACTCTTACAAGTTCTTGATCCTATTCTTAGGTTGTTCAAGTCCAAGACTTTGTTCTAATGCCCCTAAGGTGCACAAACATTGGTATCAAGACACATTTAACACATTAGTGCTTGTTCATAGCACTTTCAAGACATAGAAAAGAGTTCTTACTCTTATATTCAAGTTCTCATTTTAATTCAATGAGTAATCATGTTCAAGACCAAGTTCTGATGCCCCTAAGGTGTCACAACACTTGCTAGGACATCTTATATTAAGGCTATATACCTTAACTAGGGTTACTTCCAACTTATACAAACTTTAAACAAGCTTTTTATTTTTCAGGGCAACCGGGTGGGCGCTCACTTTGCACCGGGCGGCCGCTCACTTCAGCACATTTTGTATGGAAATTCTTCAGATAGCTTGTGCGGTCGCACAAGGGATTTAGTGCGATCGCACACTATGGCGAGCGGGCGCTTGGTACATAACCAAGCGGGCGCTTGGTACTATTTACATCAAATGTTCAATTCTTTCCCAGGTTAAGAATTCTCTGTCCCAAGTGTAGGAGTATAACTTATTAACACTCAAGAAATTCAAGACATACAAAAATACACTCTAAACATGCTCTAAACATGCCCAGAACATTTTCAAGTTCATTTCCTCTTTTATTTCTACAGAGTCTTTTATACTCCTTTTGTCCCAGATTTACAAGTATCACGAAAATCACCCCAAACACGAAATTAACAATCACAAGTATCAGGAATAACATATATGCATGTTATTACAAGCAAGGGGGAGCTAATAACTTACCTACTCTAAAATCAAAGTCAACCAAACTTATTTCTGTTCGGCAGGAAACGCTCTATTCAACACCACGAATATTTATCCGGGATCGGAATCAAGAACAGAGGGATAATTAAACTCGAGGAGTAGAAAATAGGGTAAACCCTAAACCTAGCTTTCTGAGACAGAGGAAGAACGTAAAACAATTTGGGGATAAATGACTCAGAGAAGGCAAACAACTAGTTTATCCTTAACAACTTTCAAGAAATGACCAGTAGGCCCCTTAAGTTTTACTTTTAACAAAAAGGCCCCTAAAGTCATATTTTCACAAATGACCCAAAAGTCAAAACTAGACATTTAACCACCTTAATATTCTAAAACAGTTAAGAAATTAATTCAAGTAAAACTAGCACATAATATGCAAGTTCAAGAATTTATCAAGCAAGTCAGGAATTTAACAAGAATAAGGATGGGCGTTACAGTGCACTTTGTTATTTACAGTTTTCAAATCATCATAACATGTAGTACCATCAATATGATTTAACATCAGCATCAGATAGTAGATATCGCCTGAATTGATGGACATGATAAATTCGTCCTATTGATGTGTCTTTCTTTCTAGGACGTCATTCTCGCTTTGTCTTATCCCAGTCGATACTCGATTGGGCATAATAAATTAATTAATTACAAATTACAATTGGAAATAAGCATGTAAATGCGTATTAAATGATTGGAAAAATTGCAAAAAAAAAATAAAAAATAAATCAATAAATAAAGCACCTCAACTATTGGGGTTCTATGAATTTGACACCTAAAGTCTTTTTTTTTACATTCTAAGGTTTCTGAACTATTTTTTTGTTTTTGTATCCCAAGTACCTAAGGCTAAAAACATCTAATTTTCCCAGTTAAATGAGCATGTGATATGCAAGTAACCTAATTTGCAAAGGTAAAATAGGAAAATCATTCAAATTAAAATTATGAAAAATAAAAAGTTAATATATAAAAGCAGGAACATTTCCAGGCCTCACAGCGCGCCACGTGGAATTGTGACGTGGAAAGCCATGTGGCGGCATTTAATTCGTCAGCACAAGTTTGATGATTTCAAAAAAACAACCTATATTTTAAATAATTCTGCTGATTCAAAGATTAAATTTTAAATTTAAATTTTAAATTTTAAAGCTTTTAATTTTTTTGCTTAGATTTATTTTTCATAAGATATTAAATATAAGGAAAAATTGCATGAAAAATATTCGAATTGTTGGTTTGTTGGATTTGCCACCTAAACTTATTTTTTGTTAAAAAGAAAGTACTTCACCTAATTTTTTGTTGCATATATGGCACCTGAGGCTAATGATATTCATTTTAATTCAGTTAAATAGCATGTATAATACACACATGTAAATTTTGAAAGGATAACATAGGAACACCATAATTTGGTACATTAAAGAATTAACCCAAAAAAATAAAAATAAAAAACAAAACAATCTTGGGTAAGTGATGTGATTTTCGAGTATGAATTTCAAGTTCTTACTCCTTCTGTCCCCGATTAAGGTTCTTAGTTTGATTTCACACAGAGTTTAAGAAAAGATAAATGTTGTGAGTATGAAAAGTTGAGTAGGAGAAAGTAGGAGAGAGGAAGTGTGTAAAATGTTTTTGTTGTGAGAGTGACAAGTGGGTCCTATTATCCATTTTAAGTAATAAAGCAACTAAGAACCTTAGTCTGGGACAAACCAAAAAGGAAAGTAAGAATCTTAATCTGGGACGGAGAGAGTATTACTTTCTTAATTTGGGTTTGACATTAATGTGGAAAATGGGGATTGCGAGAAAATGGTATCTAAATCTATATAATGTATAGAAGCAAGTCAAATTCTATTCCCACATCTTGCCACATGGAATTATGACTTGGAAGTCCGCGTGTCATCAAATCCATAGGCCTCAGCACAAGTGTAAAGATAACTCTATATCAATGATAACAAATTAATCCTAAAATTAAGCAAAATAATTTCAAATCTCAATAAGGTAATTCTAAAAATAAGCAACATAATTTCAAATCTCAATAAGTTTATCCTAAAATTATGCAAAATAAGATATGTACCTTAACAAAATAGGAAAATAATCTTTTAAATGAATAACAAAGTAATTAAATAAAGGGATATGTGGATCTTCATCAAAAACGGTTTTAGGCTATGTTGATATCTGAAGATTTCATATTTTGAATACAATTATGTTCAAAGATTTATTTATTTATTTATTTATTTATTTATTTATTTATTTATTTTCTAAAACGAGTTAAGGCCACATCAAGCTTGCTGAAACTCTAGATAATTGAGTAAGGTGCATAGAGAATTCGTAATTAAATAAAGTTTTGATCGAGGATATGGAAGAATGTATCCAACATGGAGAGGAGGTATGTGTCTTTCATTGGCAATATGCATATTTTTGTTTGAATGTAAATAAGGTTTTACTGGTCAAATTAACCTCAATTTCTTATTGGTTGTCTTTTATGGGCTCTATATATCATATCATTAAATTAAGTTAATAAGTAATGTAGCTTACATATTTCTCCATTGCATTTTATTATTTTGAACTTTCAATTGTAGTTTCTAGACCGCTTATTTTTTTATGAATTAGAACACTTTCGAACTTATTTTGGTGGGTGAACAATAAAATTGATTCGAAAATAGTCTACAATGGTGTTGCCTCGGATAGTAGAGATTTTGTCAGAATTGGGTGATATGCTTTATTCTTGCCGGGCTACATTAAAGGCGAATAGGGTTTTCCATTTGGTCAATCTTCATTTATCAAGGACTGCAATTGTTTGATTCATAATCTCGATAATTAGACCGTGTTAAAGGAGATGGTTTTGAGTCTGTATCATTAAGGGATGGAATTAAAACTTATAATTTTAAAAACATGAATTTAGAAAAATTAATGGGTAAATTTTTTCAATAATAAATATATACTGATGAATAAATTAAAAGAATGAATACTGAACATTTTTTTCACATAAGTTCTTCTAATTTTATTAATATCTGTACTAGCTATTTTTGATGAATGACAATTTTGTTTTTTTTAAAAAAATTATATACTTTTTTTATATCATTAACACTATTTTTTAATTTTAAAGTATTACATTTCTCTTAGTTGTTTTTTAATTCTATTTCTTTATATTATTAAAGTATTAATTATGTCGTGCATCACATAGGTGTATTATTTTGTATAAATATTCATAATGAGCTTGCCATAAAAAATATGATTTTAGGTGTAAACTAAAAAAGATAGTTGGTACACACTCCCTCCTCACGCTAGGAACTTCACACTTACTATTTCACGTAAATCAACAAATGTTTGTGGTGTAGGTATTATGAGTTTGAAAAGTGAGGGAAAGATGGAGTATTTTGTAAACCAGATTTTGTAACATTTTTTTATAAATTTATTAATTCCTTTAAAAAACATGTATTTGAGCATGAATGACATAACTTTCAAGTATTTACTGTCAGAATAACATCAAGTAATTGCAGATGAAATTTCGCATGATAGCTTAGTTTTAATTAAGGTAACATGCTAACTGAAATCCTATTCTGCTTCAAAAAAAATAATATCCATTCTTATTTTAGTTTCAGAATTTAAATACCCAGGACAAAAAAAAAATACTTTTCCAATTTTCATATATGATTTTCAATTAGAAATAGGTATCCAATTATTTTTATGATTTCTTAATTTCTTCACTGAAAAAAACAACAACTTGAAACCATGAAATAAATATGTAATATAAATTCAAGTTTTTTTCAACAGCTAATATTAAACGTTTTTCTTTAATATTCGTGTTTTGGTCGAAGGTCGAATAGATAAAAAAGGCATAGAGGGTATAAAACAAATTTATATATCATCCCTATTGTTGAAAATATGCTCATATTTAAAGAAACATCCTATAAAACAGATGAGATGAAAGTTGAGCACTCAAAGTTATATCTACATTTGACTCAGGGGCGAAGGATTGTTACTAATACAAATTTGTCTCTTATTATATATTTATGGAGAAAGTGGTGGATTCTTATTTTTGAATGCATATGGAGGCACGGGAAAGATATTTATTATGACCGGCCTTACGAAACATAAGGTAAAATTATTGTTCTGGTGGCCTTCTGAAATATTACTCGGCTTCCTGCGATAGTGCTTTGTTGCCTCTCCGAAGAATATCTCATCTTCTAAATAAAACAAAATCATAAGTTGGGGTGAGACGCCAACGACCCATAAGCACTCCTTTGAAGATCTCAAAATGAGTTTAAGTAGGGAGGTAGCCAGGATTCCAACTGAGGGGGTTCAGTATATAATATGTAAAGAGAAAAAAAAGTGCTAATGATATAATAACTTTTAGGGGGTGAGTTGTGGGAGAATATTTTACATTTTATTTAAAGGTAAAATTTTGCAATTTCTTAGAAAATGAGGGGGTCAAAATTGTATACAAACTGTAAAAGTTAAATTAAAGGTCTAAATGTGCAATCTTTATAAATTTAATGGGAGGTTAATTTACCCCATTGCTATCTTCATCTTTGAGTTTAAGGGACATCATGCATAAGCGTGACAAATGATATTCTGATACAAGTACATACTTTTGAAAAGTGCCAAAAATTAGCAGCACTTTTGAAAAGCGCCGGAAATTTTGCTGCACTTTTAAAGAGCCAAAAAGTATTGCCGACACCACTTATTTGTAAGTGCCGGAAAATGTGTCGGAAATAGCTTTTTCGGCATTTTATTCCCTTTTCCACCACTTTTTAAAGTGCCGCTAAAAGTCATTTTTGTTGTAGTGACTTTTACATAAATTCATTTCCAGCTTTTTTTTTAGACTTCTTAGGACAAATTATATATGCCTAAACCTTTATCATAAGTCACATTCAATTATTGCTACACAAGATGATTTTATGGTAATAGACGATCGACAGTTGCATCTCATGGACTTACTTCCACACTTTTCTCTTCAAACTTCCACATAAATATTTTTTTTTAAACATCAATATCCGAACATTATATTGGATGTCGACTAATTGATTAGAGCGGGGTAAGACCATAAGGGAATCAACTCTCATCCAATTAAGATTTAACGTTGTTGTATAAGATTGACACATATGTATTACTTTAAAACCGTTACAATTATACCGGTTAGTGTATGATATAATCTAATTAGTCGAGGAAAGAATGCAGGAAGTCATGGTGGTGGAGATAAAAGTAGAACTTATTAATTTTATAAATTTACAAAATAAAAGGTTGAATTAACCCCAATCAACTTAGAGAATAAAATTGATAAACTATATAGATTGGGTAACCTCACCCCTTATCAAGGCCTTTTAAAGGGGATGGGGACCCAATTCTAATATGGTATCAGAGCCGGCCTAAGTTGATGATGGGCTTAAGTTAACCCGTGTTGGGTGCCCGTATTGGGTTTGAATTGACCTGTGGTGGGTTTGAATTGATAATTATGCCGGTATAATGATGATCCACGTGTAGAGCCCATAGAGTCGGCCTACACGTGAGGGGGCGTGTTGAAGCTTCATATATCCCACATCAACTTGGAGAATAAAATTGATAAACTATATAGATTGGCTAACCTCACCCCTTAACAAGGCCTTTTGAGGGGGATGAGGACCCAATTCTAATATGATAAAATATGGAGAGGAGTAAGATAATATTATGTGTTATTCCGTCTCAAAGTTTACAATGCTAGAGACTCATATTTATACTTAAACATATGAGTCCTAATTCCATAAGGATTCTGTCGCGACCCCGGACCCCACGGGCCCGAGACCGCGAGCTGGACGTCGACTTAAGACCAAAACTAAGAAATACTGAAGTTAAAAATTCCATTTGATACCAAAAGATGATGATCCAAAGTTTTACAAATCCAAGTTTGACAAAAACCAAATACAACTATCATAAACTTCCACAAGTTTATGCCCAACAAAATACAAATATACAATTCTTAATGACGTCATTGATTGGTACAACTATCCCAAAAAGGTTACACATTTATATAATGTAAACCAACCTATAACAACATTCCCCAAAAGAATGTATCCACACTCGACATCCTCTTCTCGTGATCAGCGAGACTAATCCTTAGCACCTGGGGGGGTTAAGGAAAAACAAAGATAAAAAGAAAGGGGGTGAGATAAATCTCAATAAGTTACTAATGCAACTACATGACATGCTATGATGCAATATACAATAATAAATCAGAGATAGCACATGGCAGTTATCACATAACAGATAGCAGCGGAAATAAACACATAACAAAGGATATAGCCAAGGTTTTCCAAACCGGTACATCCAAATAAAGGATCGCTGCGCAGCTTCAATAATCAATAAATCATCATCTTCATAATAGCATGAAAGCCGAAGAGAAACCCCCGGTACCGGAACCAATAACCATAAGAGTGTCACAAAGGACAAGAGCCATGCCACAAAGTCATGCTCGGTAGCTAGATACATTCCCAAAGGAAGCTAACTTATCTTTTCCAAGGCCAATCTGGAAAAGGGTATAGAAGGGGGCAAAACAATGGTCAACATTATAATGGACTTGGCTTTGCCATTATAATCTTTCCCATCGCCCGATGCAACAAATATGCCAGCTGGGCTTCCAAATAAATGCTAAGTAATAATATTTTAGCATGAATAAACAACTTAAGGTTCCAAAGTAGGGAACCATACCAAGAAGTCACCAAGAAAGTGAAATGTACCCACAACGCACAATTAAAGTGTTCCAATAATCTCAATTAACACTTAATTAATTTCAAACACAAACTTGATCACAAAGGACCCAATCCTATCACTAGAGTGTACTACAATGTTCACTAAGGTCAACTAGAAGGACACCCAAGACTTAGACCAAAACGCATTCTTCAATCACACAAATTAACAAATGAAAACTTTCAGAGGTTCTGTGCGGCCGCCAATATGGTCTGTGCGATCGCCCAAAAAGGCCCTCAAACAAGAACAAAAGCTTTCAGATAGATGTGCGGTCGCCCAGACATTTTTGGGCGGTCGCCCAATCTTCTGAACTGCTGGAAATCGGGAAGAACAAACTGGGTTCTTCCATTTTCATACCAAAACACATTTCAACCAAAATCCAACCCTCTAACTAGCATACTAATGTACCAAAATAACTTATAAGTCCAAAAAGACTCATACAACAACATTTAACAACCAATATCAAGATCAAATCCCAACATTCATACAATCACCATTTTTAACGAAAAACCCAAATAAATTCCAAATAAATTGCAACCTCATCCAAACTTCAAATATAACAACAAAAGCATTATATGAACATGATATGAACATTTTAACATCAAAATGGGGGAAAAGTAACTTACTTGGATTTTCTCAAAGTTGATGGATTTCAAATATTTTTGATTCTACGCGATCCTATCGACGATCTAAACACATTTCACGTTTTAAGAAATGAGAGATTATGAGAGGAAGAGGAAGATAATGAAGAGAGAAGGAAGAGGAAGAAAACTTACCACAAATGGAGGAGAGAGGAAGAGGTGTGCTGGGAGAGAGAGATGGAGGTGGAGTGTATGAGGGAGAAGGGAAGGAGTAGGGAGGGAGTAGGGAATTTAAAAGATTTACACTTAGGCCCCCTCCACTACACTACACACAATTTCTACACTCCCTACTAACAATTAAGACCCAAAAATACTACATTAGCACAAATGACCCAAATAAAATGCTAGGCATAAATATTATAACACATAAATATTTAAATAAATAATAACTTAAATAAATAATTAAGCAACTAAACAAATAATAATTATTTATTACTAATAAAATAGAGCCTAGATTTCGGGTCGTGACATTCACTCCCCCTTAAAGAAAATTCGACCCGAATTTTAACGAGACTTACCTTAAACAAAAAGCCACGGAAATTTCCTCTCGATCTCATCACGAAGCTCCCACGTCGACTCCTCGATATTATGATTCCTCCAAAGAACTCGAACCAACGCAATGCTTTTGTTCCTCAACTCTTGGACTTTAGAATCTAAAATCCGAACCGGTCGTTCCTCATAAGTCATATCGGGCTCAACATCCTCCGGTACACTCGGTAACACGTGAGATGGATCATGAACGTACTTCCGAAGCATAGAAACGTGAAAGACATTATGCAACCGATCCAAAGATGGCGGTAACGCAAGACGATACGCTAGAAGTCCAACCTTTCCCAAAATCTCAAACGGGCCAATTAACCTCGGAGCCAATTTACCCTTCTTCCCGAAGCTTCGGATACCCACCTTCGGAGATACTTTCAAGAACACAAAATCACCGGTCTGAAAACTAAGATCTCGCCTTCGGTTATCTGCATAGCTCTTATGTCGACTCTGGGCTGTTCTCAATCGATCCCGGATAACTCTAACTTTCTCAACCGAATCCCGAAGCAAATCAATACCCACAATCTTCGCTTCACCAACCTCATCCCAACAAATAGGCGATCTACATTTCCTCCCATACAAAGCCTCATACGGTGCCATCTCGATACTAGCCTGATAACTGTTGTTGTAAGAGAATTCCACTAACGGTAAATGTGAATCCCAAGAATCGGAGAAGTCTATCGAACAAGCTCGCAACATATCCTCCAAAATCTGAATAGTCCTCTCGGATTGACCATCGGTCTGAGGATGAAAAGCCGTACTGAATCGCAAATCTGTACCCAAAGCTTCCTGAAACGCCTTCCAGAATCTAGAAGTAAACCTCGGGTCTCGATCTGACACAATACTAACCGGAACCCCATGCAATCTAACGATCTCATCAATATAAAGGGTCGCAAGCTTCTCCATCAAATATCTGATGTCAATAGGCAAGAAATGGGCACTCTTGGTCAATCTATCCACTATTACCCAAACACTGTCATACTTCCTACGGGTACGAGGTAGTCCCGTAACGAAATCCATAGTCACATGCTCCCATTTCCACTCGGGAATCTCTAACGGCTGAAGTAGTCCCGCGGGTCTCTGATGCTCGGCTTTGACCTGCTGACAAGTTAAACACTTCGAAACGTACTCGGCTATTTCCCTCTTCATATTAATCTACCAAAATTGTTGCTTCAAATCCTGATACATCTTCGTACTGCCCGGATGAATAGTATACCTCGATTTGTGACCCTCATCTAAAACTTGCCTCTTTATCCCACCAACATCGGGTACACACAAACGACCACGGAAAGTCAAAACTCCACTCGAACTCAAAGAAAAATCCTCGAAGTTCTTTTCCTTCAATTTACCCATTATCTTCACCAACTCGGGATCTTCTTTCTGAGCTTCCTTTATTCTTTGATTTAGGGTCGGAGATACCCTAATATTCGCAAAAATAGCCCCATGACTCGATTCACGAGGAGACCAATCTCGAACATCCTCAAGCATTTTCCATTCCCGAACCATCATCGAAGCCACATAAGATTTCCTACTAATCGCATCGGCTACCACATTCGCCTTTCCCGGGTGATAAGAAATCGTACAGTCATAATCCTTCAACAATTCCATCCATCGGCGCTGCCTATTATTCAACTCTTTCTGGGAGAAAAGGTACTTCAAACTCTTGTGATCGGTAAAAATTTCAAACTTCGCCCCATAAAGGTAGTGCTTCCATTTGTGCAACGCAAAGACTATCGCCGCCAACTCCATATCATGAGTCGGGTAATTCTGCTCACTCGGGGTCAACTTCCTCGAAGCATACGCAATCACTTTCCTGTTCTGCATCAAAACACAACCCAAACCCTCTTTCGAAGCATCACTGTAAATCACTAGGCCATCGCTCCCATTAGGCAAAGTCAAGATCGGTGCGGTAGTCAACCTCTTCTTCAATTCCTCGAAACTCTTGTCACATTTCTCGGTCCACACAAACGGGACATTCTTCCGGGTCAACTGAGTCATCGGAGTAGCAATCCTCGAAAACCCCTCAATAAATATTCGGTAATACCCGGCTAAACCAAGAAAGCTTCTAATCTCTGTCACTGATTCGGGTCTCTTCCAATCCACTATTGCCTCTATCTTCGAAGGATCCACAGAAATCCCATCTTTCGAAATAACATGCCCCAGAAATGACACCTTCTCGAGCCAAAATTCGCATTTACTAAACTTTGCAAACAATTTCTCCCTCGCAAGAACGGATAAAACTGTCCTCAAGTGCTGCTCGTGCTCCTCTCGGGATTTAGAGTAGACTAGTATATCATCAATAAAAACCACCACGAAAGAATCAAGATAAGGATGGAAAACACGGTTCATTAAATCCATAAACACGGCCGGCGCGTTAGTCAACCCAACGGCATAACCAAGAACTCATAATGACCATAACGAGTGCGAAAAGCAGTCTTCGGAATATCCTCCGATCGAACCTTCAACTGATGGTACCCACTCCTCAAATCAAGTTTAGAGAAAACCACGGACCTTTGAAGCTGATCAAATAAATCGTCAATATGAGGTAGAGGATACTTGTTCTTCACCGTAACCTGATTCAACTTCCGGTAATCTATACACAATCTCAAGGAACCATCTTTCTTCCGCACAAATAAAACCGGTGCTCCCCACGGGGAAACACTAGGGCGGATAAACCCTCGATCAAGCAACTCTTGCAACTGAACCTTTAATTCCTTCAACTCTGCGGGAGCCAATCTATAAGGTGCTTTCGAAATTGGAGCCGTACCCGGCAAAAGATCTATACAAAATTCTATCTCACGATCGGGAGGCATATCATACTCGGTAGAGAAAACATCGGGAAATTCCCGGACTACCCGAACACTATCAAAACTAGGGGATTCCTTCCTAGTATCAAGAACACTAGCCAAATACCCCTCACAACCACTATGCAATAATTTTCTCGCTTTCATAAAAGAAATTAAGCGAACCTTTCTACTCAGAGGATTAGCCTCAAACACAAATTTAGGCACATCGGGAATAGAAAAAGTAACAGTTTTCTTACGGCAATCAAAGGAAGCATGAAACTTGCTCAACCAATCCATACCCAAAATGACATCAAAGTCTTGGATAGGAAGAACCACCAAATCCGCACAAAGGACACGACCACAAATAACCACATCACAAGCACGAAAGACTCGATCAGAAATCAAGCATTCTCCTATAGGGGTCGACACCTCTAGCAAGTACGGTAAAGACTCGAATGCAGCATTTAACATGGAAGCAAATTGCACAGAAATGTATGAATGAGATGATCCTGGATCTACTAACGCTCGTGCGCTCACATTAGACACAAAAACAATACCTCCAATAACGGATGGATCATCGGTAGCTTGTTGTTGATTCATGGCATATATCTTTCCTTAAACTTTGGGCTTCCCAGCGGCATCCCTTTTCTGACCCTGATTAGTACCAACCCCTGACCCGGATGACTGACCTCGGTACCTCGTGCACTCTCTCGCAAAGTTCCCCATTTCACCACAATTGGTGCACTTGCCTTGCTTTTTCCAACACCTATCCTACGAATGGCCTACCTTCTGACAAAAGGTACAAGGCTTCCTAATCTGAATCCCCGGAGTAGTACCCGGATTCCTCGGTGTGATTTGCCCCTTAAACTGAGATGATGCTCCGGGTTACCTCGGTTGTCGGAACGGTGTTGAGGTGAGATTTAGCATGGCTTCCCGATTTACCCGCACCCACAACTTCGGTTTTCCTTTTGTGCTCCCCAATATCTTTCTCTATCAAGTAGGCTCGGTCCACCGCATCTTGGAAGGTCACAATCCGTTGGGCAATAAGTTGAGTACGGATGGAGGTCTTCAATCCCCGTATGAATCTCATAGCTTTTTGTTCCTCGGTCCTCACCACATAGTCACAATACCGGGCTAATTCTATGAACTTAGCCGAATATTGAGCTATAGACAACAAACCTTGCTCCAAGTTGAGTAGCTCGATCTCCTTTCGGTTTTGATCAACAACCGGAATGAAATGCTCCTTGAATTTGTGCACGAACAACTCCCACGCATACACCGTGTGAGTATCATCCCAACTAGCTTTAACACCCTTCCACCAATGCTCGGCGGCCCCCACAAGCTTGTAAGCCGCGAACCGGACCTTGTCCTCATCCGAGCAACCAAATACCTCATAAATCTTCTCCATCGACTCAATCCACAACTCAGCTTTCCGAACATCGGGTTCCCCATTGAATTCAACCGGTTTCAACTTCAGAAATTGCTCCAATCCATAGCGGGGTGGTGCTTGTTCTACCCTCGGACCTTGATCATGTATGGCCTTCATGGCCGCCTCGAACATGCCTTGAAACATGGCACGTGCTTCTTCCCTTGTGTCATTCTGATTCTGTGCCCCACTAGTACCTCCCTGTTTCTTCTTCCAGACATTGCGAGTAATTACCTGCATAAGACATCAACCGTTAATCACTCCGCACACTACTACCCTCCTAGGTCATACTAATCCACCTATACTTATACATAGAGCTAATGCCATAGTTCTGATACCAACTGTCGCGACCCCGGACCCCACGGGACCGAGACCGCGAGCTGGACGTCGACTTAAGACCAAAACTAAGAAATACTGAAGTTAAAAATTCCATTTGATACCAAAAGATGATGATCCAAAGTTTTACAAATCCAAGTTTGACAAAAACCAAATACAACTATCATAAACTTCCACAAGTTTATGCCCAACAAAATACAAATATACAATCCTTAGTGACGTCATTGATTGGTACAACTATCCCAAAAAGGTTACACATTTATATAATGTAAACCAACCTATAACAACCTTCCCCAAAAGAATGTATCCACACTCGACGTCCTCTTCTCGTGATCAGCGAGACTAATCCTTAGCACCTGGGGGGGGGGGGGTTAAGGAAAAACAAAGATAAAAAGAAAGGGGGTGAGATAAATCTCAATAAGTTACTAATGCAACTACATGACATGCTATGATGCAATATACAATAATAAATCAGAGATAGCACATGGCAGTTATCACATAACAGATAGCAGCGGAAATAAACACATAACAAAGGATATAGCCAAGGTTTTCCAACCGGTACATCCAAATAAAGGATCGCTGCGCAGCTTCAATAATCAACAAATCATCATCTTCATAATAGCATGAAAGCCGAAGAGAAACCCCCGGTACCGGAACCAATAACCATAAGAGTGTCACAAAGGACAAGAGCCATGCCACAAAGTCATGCTCGGTAGCTAGATACATTCCCAAAGGAAGCTAACTTATCTTTTCCAAGGCCAATCTGGAAAAGGGTATAGAAGGGGGCAAAACAATGGTCAACATTATAATGGACTTGGCTTTACCATTATAATCTTTCCCATCGCCCGATGCAACAAAAATGCCAGCTGGGCTTCCAAATAAATGCTAAGTAATAATATTTTAGCATGAATAAACAACTTAAGGTTCCAAAGTAGGGAACCATACCAAGAAGTCACCAAGAAAGTGAAATGTACCCACAACGCACAATTAAAGTGTTCCAATAATTTCAATTAACACTTAATTAATTTCAAACACAAACTTGATCACAAAGGACCCAATCCTATCACTAGAGTGTACTACAATGTTCACTAAGGTCAACTAGAAGGACACCCAAGACTTAGACCAAAACGCATTCTTCAATCACACAAATTAACAAATGAAAACTTTCAGAGGTTCTGTGCGGCCGCCCAATATGGTCTGTGCGGTCGCCCAAAAAGGCCCTCAAACAAGAACAAAAGCTTTCAGATAGATGTGCGGTCGCCCAGACATTTTTGGGCGGTCGCCCAATCTTCTGAACTGCTGGAAATCGGGAAAAAAACAAACTGGGTTCTTCCATTTTCATACCAAAACACATTTCAACCAAAATCCAACCCTCTAACTAGCATACTAATGTACCAAAATAACTTATAAGTCCAAAAAGACTCATACAACAACATTTAACAACCAATATCAAGATCAAATCCCAACATTCATACAATCACCATTTTTAATCAAAAACCCAAATAAATTCCAAATAAATTGCAACCTCATCCAAACTTCAAATATAACAACAAAAGCATTATATGAACATGATATGAACATTTTAACATCAAAATGGGGGAAAAGTAACTTACTTGGATTTTCTCAAAGTTGATGGATTTCAAATATTTTTTGATTCTACGCGATCCTATCGACGATCTAAACACATTTCACGTTTTAAGAAATGAGAGATTATGAGAGGAAGAGGAAGATAATGAAGAGAGAAGGAAGAGGAAGAAAACTTACCACAAATGGAGGAGAGAGGAAGAGGTGTGCTGGGAGAGAGAGATGGAGGTGGAGTGTATGAGGGAGAAGGGAAGGAGTAGGGAGGGAGTAGGGAAATGATTTAAAAGATTTACACTTAGGCCCCCTCCACTACATTACACACAATTTCTACACTCCCTACTAACAATTAAGACCCAACAATACTACACTAGCACAAATGACCAAAAAAAAAATGCTAGGCATAAATATTATAACACATAAATATTTAAATAAATAATAACTTAAATAAATAATTAAGCAACTAAACAAATAATAATTATTTATTACTAATAAAATAGAGCCTAGATTTCGGGTCGTGACAGATTCTAAGAGATTTCCTAATTATAATAACATATCTATTTCCTAATTAGAAATACTCCTAACTAGGTAACTATTCCAAGTTGACAAGGTAAGTAAATATTCTTTATTTGATATGGAGATTGAGTATATCTCACAATCTCCTAACACCCCCCCCTCTCAAGTTGAAACATCTACAAAGTAGATTTTCATCTTGCAAAAAGTAACTAAAATTCGGAAAGATAAAAAAAAAGTCTTCAAAAACACACGCAGTTAATGTTCCGGTAGTTGTTGAGACAGTTGTGAGGACATCAGACAACACATCTGGCCGCACATCTTTCTCCTGCTAGTTGTTGCGTTTGTTTAATTTGGACCATTCTGACCACTCTAGCTGCATGTTGACAACAAGATCTTCATCTTCTTCTGACAAGTTTCACTTTGGCAAAGCCAATTTCTTTCCTTCTTCGACATGTTGCTCTACTTGCAACGCCGATATGATGTTTTCTCGCAACGCTGACATGTTGCTTTTCTCGCAACACCGACATGTTACTCTTCTTTTTGTTCAATATTCGTTTTTAGAGTGAATGACACTAAATCACGTTTTTAGAGTGGACTACCACTAAACCACGTTTTTAGAGTTGACTACCACTTAATCATCGTTTTTATAGTGAACGACACTCAATCAAAAGATGGAAGTGATCTTAATATGGTTGATGTGGTGGTCAGAATATTTGAGGAGAGATAAATCTTGCTAAAGAGCAAAAGAGATTTTTTTTTTTTTGATAAAAAAAAGAAAGAAAAGTTATAGAGAAAAATAAGAAATTTATTGAAATACTTCAACAAAAACAAGAGATCAATATTTTTTTTGATCAAATTTAAAATTTACATCCAATTACAAGGAACATAATTGATTGTTTTAAGAGGAGTAGATTTGGGGTTCATGAAAGAAGGTGAAGGAACCTGATGTAAGATCCATGAGCACAAAAATTGATAATCTTCATAGTGCTGAACATCAAATGGCAAGGCTGAAAGTCCCATGGCATGGCACCCACAGAAAAAGAATCACCGATGGAGAAGCTTTGATGGAAGCGAGAGGTTGTAAAGAACCTTTTTTTTTTTTTTTTTTTTTTTTTTAAGTATTGAGACATGATTTCAAGATCAAAACCAGCTCTGGTACCATGATAAAATATGGAGAGGAGTAAGATAATATTATGTGTTATTCCGTCTCAAAGTTTACAATGCTAGAGACTCATATTTATAACATATGAGTCCTAATTCCATAAGGATTCTAAGAGATTTCCTAATTCTAATAACATATCTATTTCCTAATTAGAAATACTCCTAACTAGGTAACTATTATAAGTTGACAAGGTAAGTAAATATTATTTATTTGATATGGAGATTGAGTATATCTCACAATCTCCTAACAAATCTCCATTCTTGTAATATCGAGAAGTTTAATATATTTGTTATTGGGTGGAATAGACTTTAACCCGAACCACGGGATTTTTTTCTTCGTGTTCTGTCTTCGATTGTGTGTGTTATTTTGGATTCTCTTATTGCGATTTCTCTTGTTGGTGACCGATCCCAACAAAATCCACGTGGCGCGCTGTATGAATTGTAGATGATTATGCTTTTATATATTATACAGATAGATTGAACACATTATTATTAGTGGATATATCATGAATTTCAGTGACACTATTTAAGAAAAATTGAAATGAAAATTGCTTCATCAGTTATACTGCCAGGACTAGCTAAGACTTTATCCTAACTGCAACTCACATTGCACCCAACATAAAGGAAATAGGAAACGACTGCCCTTTTACAAATTACTCAGTAATTACAATAACTTGTTTGTTACTAATTGAACTTTTTAATTTTAATACTCCATCTGTTCCAAAATAATTTTCTCATTTACCATTTTTCATTATCCCAAAAAAATTCTTCTTATTTCTACAATTTAAGCTTAAATGTGCATAAACACAACATTAGCCAGTGAAGGAAGTGTACATATCCTTAAAGTGTTTGAATAATCAAATGTGAAGATCATTTTGAGACGTAGGGAGCAGAAAAGATTTCAACAAAAAAAAATAGAAGAGAAGAAAATGGTTTCAAAAAAAATTAAAAAAAAAAAAAGAAAAGAGAAGAAGACGAAAAACTATTGAGATACAGTACAACTTTAGAAGTTTTCGCATACGTAGGATTTTACAAGTCAATGTAAATCTATACACCCCTTCCATCCCATTATTCTCATTTTTATTTGTGACAAATATGAATGAAATATGAGGATTTTTTAATTAATTTAATTATTTTCAAAAAAAAAAAATTGCTGTTTACATGACATTATAACTAATATCAATAATTATTATTAAAATGTCATTAAAAATTAAAATTATTACTCAAAGGTCATTAAGAAAATTTATTAAAAATTTCATTAAAAAAATACTATTAATTCGGTCTCCAACAATAATTAAAATATATTGGTAATATTCTTAATCGCGATTTGTTCTGAACATCAACCGAATAAAAAATAAAAATTGGTGATGATGTAAAAAATGATAATGTAATTTATTCTTGATTTTAAAACCTGCTCACAGGCATTCGTCAGGAGATAGTGTATAGGAAAGGGACCAAACAATTGTTCAATTGGTCAAACATTCTTCCAAACGATTTAATTACAATATTAAAAGACTTGGTTAGGATATATAAGATGGATAACTACACATGACATATTTTATCTTTTATTAATTATTAGTGCACTTTGTTCTTTGAGACATAGTAGCACACAATTATTTTCATTTCATGATTTCTAAAAAGAAATTACAGTAGATTGCAACAAAGAAACTTAAAAGGGGTCTATTGATGTGTCAACTGTTGTCCATCTCAAATAACAATTTCCTAAAATAAAAATGATGATGTATACATGTATTTCTTTATGTACAAAATTGTATGGAAAATTTATACTAGAGTATTGTTATGTAAACACATTAATCTGTTATGGACTTCGTCCCAAATTTATGCTTATTTCTATTTTGGATGTTCCATATTATGATTACTTGCTCAAAAGATTCAATTCTGTCTTCCACTATCTCATTTTCTCTCTCATTCTCACTCACAAGTCACAACACTTACTTTTTTCCTTTCCAATTATTTAATTTTAATAACTATAAGTTTGAGATGGTGAAAGTAAAAAAAAAAAAAAAAAAAAAATCCTACTTTCCTTTCTGTTAAATAAATAATAAAATGCAGCTAACACTTCCTAAAGGAAATTAAGGCATTATTTCAGCCGACTTGAATTGTGTTATCATAGGAACAAGTTGACACATGATGTGGATATCTTCTCCTAACAAAATTTTAAGATTTTGAACATGTGGCCATTACATTTGACATGGTCAACAAGCGACTTTTGCTTCTCAATGAACTATCTTCCTTCGTCTCACGATGAAATATCCACTTACTATGTCATAGTACCTCCGTCCCAAAATATCTCTCATTTGACATTTCTCATTGTCCCAAAAGTTCTTCACATTTCTATAATTTAAGCTTAAAAGTGCATAAAAACACATGGCTAGTGAAACAAGTGTTCACATTCTTAAAAAGCTTGAATCGTCAAACGTGAATGTTATTTTGGGACGGAGAGTGTACTCATTTTCACTCTCTTACCCCGTCTCATACCCCACTTTTCGTAGTTCACTACTTTTACTTTTTAATATGTACTTCCGCCGTCCTAAAACAACTTGTATCATTTTTTTCGACAATAGGAGAGATTATATATATTTAAAAGTATTGTGAGTAGGACAGTGGTTGTAAGTATGTTGATTTTAGAGTAATACCCATAATTTAAGTGTGTGAGTATGAAAAGTAAAGTAAAAAAATAAATTGTTAGAGCAATGAACAAGACTTGATAAGAAAAGCAAGCAATCACAAAAACACAGATATACGTGGTTCACCAACTTGGCTACGTCCACGGGGAGGGGAGATAATATTATTATCAATCTGGAAAAACGATTACAAGATCACACTATTACTGCTGCTCAGAGAGATCTGTAATTCTACAGTTGCACAGTTAGGAATTTTGTGATCAAAATTCGTGCAGCAGTAATAGTGTGATCTTGTAATCGTTTCTCCAGATTGATAATATTCTCTCCCCTCCCCGTGGACATAACCAAGTTGGTGAACCACGTATATCTGTGTTCTTGTGATTTCTTGCTTTTCTTATCAAGTCTTATTCATTGCTCTAACAAATGGTATCAGAGCTCTTGTAGTACTAGAGTTTTGGTTCGTGGTTAAAGGTTCAGGGATTCCGATGCAGAGAACGAGAAGATGGGTCAAGGAGCAGATTCGATCAACAAGTTCAATGGGAAGAATAGTTTTTCTCTCTGGCAGATCAAGATGAAGGCTTTGTTGATAGTGTTGGTAGTGGTGCCCTAGGCACGTTTAATAAACGTTGTAATTGTTATCATTTATTTCATATCAATAAAGAGATGTTTTGATTATTATTGTTGTTCATGTTTGCTTATAATAATCTCCGTCCCTAGTACTTGTTAAGCACTAGTATAAAGGCTAAATGATCATGGGATGATCATGTTAGATTTATGGGTACTTGTTTGGAACAAGGTACTGGACATGACCCGCTGTATGAGATTTATGTCATGGTCTATGTCGAACATATATCTCATATTAGTTATGTCATTTGAATCCTTAGACATGAAGTTATTATAGTCTTCCACTTGATGAACATTATGTTTGACATATTCAAACGCTACCTTTAACCGGGTAGTTATAAAGGGTATGATTGGCATAATCGGATTCACGTAGGGAAGAATAATAAGCTAAATGGATTTGTCCCTCTTCGGAGAGATGTCAAACTTGGGCCTCTCGTAGGAATGATGTTGATGAAAATGTTCGGCCGGACTCAAATGAATTAATTAGATCAATGTCATTTGTATTATCAACATATTCGGAATCGAGAAAGTATTGAACAAAACAAGTTGACTTGTTGACCATGACTTGTGTTCAATGACATCGTGGACAAAAGGATTGTGACATATTCTAAAGGAATGCGAACTTGTATCTAGTTATACTATTTGGGTAGATATGACGGTTTGCTAGAACCTAATCATATCTTATGGTTTCATGTTTGAACCCATTGCCAACTTAGTATAATCCTAGAGGGTCACACATAATAGAACGAATCTTTAAAATGACTAAATTGGAATTTTTTCAGAAATTCTGGCCAAGCGGACGACCGCCCAAAAAGGAACCGGGCGACCCCCCAAAGTTGGGCGACCGCACAGCCTTCCTTGGGCGGCCGCACAATGCTGTCGGCAGAAACTTTTCTAATTCGATTAGGAGAAGCTTTTAACACAAGTTTCCTATTTGGAATAGGTCTTGCTTGTGTATAAAAGGAGATTTCGGCCAGAACTTCAAGGACAGCCTTTTTGTGAGTCTCAAAAGAGTTTGAGAGGTTTTATTTTGTTCGAAGACATCTTGGATTGAAGAACAAAATAATACACAAATAAAAATTCCATATAGTCATATTAAATTGTGAAAGTGTGTTTCATAATTTTTGGTCTAGCAACCAAGATCAAGAAGCTCCTTGATATTCGTTCGTGATGTGGATACCGCTAGAGGGTGAAACTCATCATCTTCAAAGTTCGTGTTCTTACTTTCATTGTGATCAAGCTTCAAATCTCCACCAAAGAACAACGCTAAAATTCAAAGTCATCAAGTGTTAGTTTTTCCTCTATTCATATTGTTGTATTTGATTTAATCATATGAACGGATCTATAGGCTTTGGGTTTCATAAAATTTTAAATGCTTTATTCCGATGCGCATGTTACATCGAAACCCAACAGTGGTATCAGAGCCCCGTTCATGTTGATTATTTCAATACCTAGATCATGTTATGTGTATATAAATTGTTTATGTGCCTTGCATGATATGAATATTGGAATATATGATGTTTATGTGTTATATGATTTTATGTGGTTTATTGTTTTGCAACTTTAATCGCACAATTCAATCGCAATAAATATTATGATGGATTCTGAATTGTTTGATTATTAATTCTGATTGGATCATGGTTTTAATAATCGGGGAAAAACAATTTTCAGACAAATTTTCGAACTGAAAAATTACCCTCTGATCTCACCGTGCGACCGCACAAAATTACCCGGGCGACCGCCCAAGGTTGGACGACCGCACAGTAATCTTTGGGCGGCCGCACATACTGATCAGATTGTCTGATTTTGTTGAAATCATAATTTGGAATTTTCGAGAGGTCCAACCGAACCAGTGACAGAACCAGACCAGACCTGCTGATCTGGAATGCGTTTTGGGTAGTTGGTTTGTGTGTGGATCTTGGGGTTTAATTTTCCTATTTGTTTTTGTCTTGTGAATTTTAGATTGGTTCAAAGGTTTGAATGGCTAATCTGCGTTCATCGAGATTGTGTTTCCCAAACTTGATCGCAATCCAAGTTTCAAAGATAAAACGAAGTTGGAATTATGAAGAGTTCATAATATCTAAAATTGAGAAACAAAGTTCTTGATTCAATGATTGGAGATCCATGTGAAATTGTGGATGCAATTGGCCTACGTTCATCGAGACCATCTATTGCTTAGTTTCGGCCACATGGACTACTTTCTTGGTATCTTGAATTAGTGCGGAATTGTGGATGCCTCATGGCTTAGTTTCGGCCGCACTTCTTGTTGTCTTGATTTGGAGATAATGACCAAAGTTGAAATAGTCTCATCCTCATAATTATAGAGAAACTAATGTCACATGAATATCATGCTTAAATTAATGGAGATTAATTTAGTGGCTAAACTTGATGCGTAACATGTTTATATTATGTGCTCATAAATATGTTATATGCTATATGTGATGAACCTTCAAAGAAAGTTTTAAGTCTTTTTGCCATGCCATGATTAAAACACTTGTTTATACATGGTGATTTTGATGTGGGTTCGCCTCCGCGAAGTGCATTAATTTTATTCATGTATGAGCAAGATGAGGTTCATTGATTTAATGTGGGCTTGCCTCCGCAAGGTGCATTAAATTGAATGGTTCCTATGCGTTTAAAATGGTTGGACTTAATTAGGCGTCAAAACGGTTTTGGGCCTAGGCAAAAGATGAGATTAAACATGCTTTGGAAATTGGATTTCTCAAAGAATCTCATAAAAGGACCTAAGAATCATATGGGATATGATTTACATGATCGTCTACCTAATTAATTTAGTTTTGAGCGGTCCGCCTCCGTGGACTCAAAAGTTAAATTAAAGTTGGATCTTAGCCTAATTAAATTATATTATACATTGGATGTATATGAAGGTTATATAATTTAGTGGGAGTATTTTGTTTGAAAAATACATTATTTATTTCTTTAGTGAAAACTGGTACTTATTAAATTTTGGAAATTTTGCATATTTGTAGACAATGACTACTAACACTCAATCAATTTCGTTGCGATCGATCCTTGAGAAGGATAAGCTCCAAGAGAATGGTACGAACTTTATGGATTGGATCCGTAGCATAAGAATTGTTCTTAGGCAAGAAGATAAGTTGTACATTCTCGATGGGCCTCTTCCTGCTGAACCAGAACCTACTGCCCCTAGGGCAGAAAGAGACAGTTACAAGAAACATCGTAATGATTCTAGAGATGTAAGCTATCTCATGCTTGCTACTATGTGCTCAAAACTCCAACAAAGTTTGGAACATTTGGAAGCCTATGAGATAAGCGTGGAGTTAAGAGCCATGTTTCAAGAGCAAGCTAAGCAAGAGAGGTACAAGACCATTGTTGCATTCACTACTTGCAAAATGAATGAAGGGAAACAAGTGAGTCCTCACATGCTAAAAATGAAATGTTATGTAGAGCACCTTGAGAAACTTGGTTATCCAATCCCATTGGAGCTAGCCACGGATCTCATTCCTAATTCATTGCCTAAAAGTTATAATCAGTTTGTGATGAATTATAACATGCATGGAATGGATAAGAATCTCTCCGAGTTTCATGGGATGCTTAAAACTGAGGAGATGAAGATTGCGGAGAAATGTTCTCCCGTGATCTTAGTTCATGATGGGAAGAAGGCTGGTGCCAAAGGAAAGGGTAAGAAAGTTGTCAAACCCAAGATAAGCAAGGCAAGTGTTGCCAAGGCTTCTGAGGCAAAACCCGATTCACAAAAGGACGCAATCTGTTTCCATTGTCAAGAGATTGGTCATTGGAAACGTAATTGCAAGGCTTTCTTGGAAGAGCAAAAGAAGAAGAAGGGCAGCAAGGCTGCGTCAACTTCAGGTATCTATATGATAGATATTCTCCTTTCTACCACTGATTATTGGGTATTGGATACCGGATGTGGTTCTCACATTTGTTTAAATGTGCAGGGACTAACGAATAGGAGACTACTTAAAGAGGGTGAAGTAGACCTACCCGTGGGGAATGCAGCAAGAGTTGCTGTATTAGCCGTAGGGACTTATGAAGTCACTTTACCTTCCGGATTAATTCTTGTTTTGAACAATTGTTATTATGTTCTGGATTTAAGTAGAAATATTATTTCAATTTCTTGTTTGGATAATGAAGGTTTTAAGTTTTTTATTGAGAATAAGAAATTTTCTATTTATTTAAATGATGTGCTTTATGGTATTGCTAATTCATTTAATGGCCTTTATGTCTTGAATGTCAAGGATGAAAATAATGACAATGTCTATCATATAAATAAGAAATCTAAACCTAATGATGTAAATCATACCTATTTATGGCATTGCCGTCTTGGTCATATTAATGAGAAGCGTATCTCAGAACTCCATGGGGACGAACTTTTGGGTTCATGTGACCTTGAGTCATATGATACTTGCGAGTCGTGTCTTCTTGGAAAAATGACTAAGACACCTTTTACCAAGTTAGGTGAAAGGGCAAGCGACTTATTGGGGTTGATACATTCCGATGTATGCGGACCATTAAGTAGCAATGATAGGGGAGGATTTCAATACTTCATAACCTTCACTGATGATTATAGTAGATTTGAGTATGTTTACCTAATGAAACATAAAAGTTAAGCATTTGAGATATTTAGAATATTTCAAAATGAAGCAGAAAAACAACTTGGCAAAGGTATTAAGGCACTTCGATCAGATCGAGGTTGAGAATACTTGAGTCAAGAATTTGATGATCATCTAAAGAATTGGGGAATAGTTTCACAATTGACTCCACCCAGAACACCACAATGGAATGGTGTGTCCGAGAGGAGAAATCGGACTTTGTTAGACATGGTTCGATCAATGATGAGTCAAGTTGATCTTCCAATATCATTTTGGGGTTACGCCCTAGAAACAGCTGCTTTCACACTAAATCGTGTTCCAACTAAATCGGTTCAAAAGACTCCATATGACATGTGGTGTCGCGACCCCGACCCCGCGGGCCCGGAACTCGCGAACTGGACGTCGACTTAACACACAAATACTAAAATACTGAAGATAAAAATTCAATTTTTTATACCCAAAAGGTTTAAAACAAAGTTTTAGAACTCCAAGTTAACAACAACAAAATACTACTAGTATAAGCTCCACAAGCTTGCACCAAAAATACAAAAGATTACAATCTTAATGACGTCATTGTTGGTAATACTATCCCCAAAAGGTTATACATTTAAATAATGCAAACCGATCAATAACAACCTGCCCAAAATCTCAATCCTCTCGACGTCCTCCTCGATCCGCAATTTCTAAACCTTTCCACCTGGGGGGGGGGGTTAAGGAAAAACAAAGATAAAAAGAAAGGGGGTGAGATAAATCTCAATAAGTTACTAATGCAACTACATGACATGCTATTATGCAACAGGCAATAATAATAACTTCTAATAATAGAAAATCTCATATAGTACATAGCACACAACAGATAACAAATAGCAGCGAAAATAAACAATTCACATGGATACTGAGCCAAGGTTTCCCAACTGATAGAACCAAATAAAGGTCGCTGCGCAGCTTCAACTATCAACCCAATCAACATCTTCATAGTCGCATAAAAGCTGAAGAGAAAACCCCCGGTACCGGAACCAATAACAACAAGGGGGCGATGACACACAGTCAAAGCCCGAAACCAATAGCTATAATGCTCACAAAGGGGCTAGCTCATCTCACATCCAAGGCCAATCTGGAGGAGGGCAATAATGGGGCAAAACAATGGTCAAGAATTATAATGGACTCAGCTCATTGCCATTATAATCTTTCGCATCGCCCGAAACACACAAATACAAGCTGGACTTCCAAATAAAGGCTAAGTAATAAAATACTAGCAAAAGAAAACAACTAATGATTCCAAAGTAGGGAATCCTTCCAATTAATCACCAAAAAGATGAATAAACCAAACACACATCATAAAGGTGCTTCAACATTCCGAAACAATGAGTTATCAAATCCCATAACACATATATTCACAAAGGAACCATTTTTCCACATTAAAGTGTTCCTCAATTCCAAACAATAACCAAATTGATTCCACAACTAAATTGTTCACAAAGGAACCAAATTCAAACATTAAAGTAATCCAAAATGATCATTTTTAAGTCTACTAAGGCAGTACTCAAAATCTAGGCTAAGATTGTAACCCAGTCTTATACCAACAAAAAGGGAGTTCTTGGACACAACATACCGATCATAAACGTTTTGTTATAGAACACCTACCAAAAGCTCAACACAATCTGAACCTGAATCCCCACCAAATAAACCACCTCATTTCGTAGTACTCTAGAAGGGCTTTAAAACGATAGTTTATACACCTAAATTGGAGTCCGGATGAGGGAGATATGGCTCTCGAAAGATTGGACAAAAAAGGAAATAAATTTCACACCAGGGGAGAGGGTGCGCGCGCCTCCTATGGGAGGGTGCGCGCGCCTCCTTGATCAGCAGGAAAATCAAGTTTGGAGGAGGAGAGGGTGCGCGCGCCTCCTATGGGAGGGTGCGCGCGCCTCCAAGAAACAGAAGGTTTTGTTCAAGAAGGGCATAAGGGTGCGCGCGCCTCCTTGCCCGGAAAGGCAATTTCCGGCCAAAAATATGGGTTTCTACCATTAACAACCCAAATCCAAAACAAACCCAATCTTCACCATTTCTAACACTACCAAAATGTGAACTAAAGTACCTACACCATTTTGAACCAAAAGGACTCCAACAACATCACCTAAGGAACCTCAATCAAGGGTGATTCAAATACCAAAATTTCACAAAATGAACAAAAATGTAAATCATCACAATCAACCAAAGAAGCAATAAATGGAAATCATAGTATCATCTAAGCATAGGATGAACATTTTTAGCATCAATGGGGGGAAAAGTAACTTACCCGGATTTTCTCAAAGGTGACGGAACTCGAAATTTCTTGGCATCCTACGATCCTATCGACGATCTAAACAAGTTTCAAGTTTTAAGAAATGAGAAATAACAAGAGGAAGATGATGGAAATGTAGAGAGAAGGTAGAGAGAAACTTACCCTTTCTTGAGCTAGGGAGAGAGAGAAATGAGCTGGGAATGAGGGAGAGGTGAGGGAGAAGAGAGGGAGTAGGGAGGGAGTAGTTAAAATAATTTAAAAGAACTTACACTTAGGCCCCCTCCTCCACACTACACAACTCTAATACTCCCTACTAGCCACTAAGACCCCAACACTCTACATTAGCACAAAAGACCAATTAAAATGCTAGACATAATTTATTATAACACATAAAATGCACACATAAATATTTAAATAAATAATAATTTAAATAAATAAATAAGCAAATAAATAAATAATAATTATTTATTACTAATAAAATAGAGCCTAGTTTTCGGGTCGTGACATTCACTCCCCCTTAAAGAAAATTCGACCCGAATTTTAACGAGACTTACCCGAAAGATCAAATAGCTACGGATACGATAGTTTCGCCATTTTTCAAATTCCTCAATTGTCCAATCTAACCCACAAAAAGGTAACCTTAAATAATGCTTACGATAACACCACCTCTCGAACCGAATCATTCCATCATTATCTTCATTACTAATCAAAATCCGTACTCAAAATCGAAGGATCCAAATTATTTCCACACATAATTCTCGAGGTATCTCAAGCTCGCCTTATTCATAACCCTAACTACACCGCAAAGGTACTTCCATTTGTAAATCGCATACTTAGTATTATTCCCCAGAAATTCAAAACATTACCATCTCGAGCTTAATTAGCTTTTAAAATATGAAAAGCTAAAGAAATTTTCCATCCCCATAATATTCACCAAAGGCTATATCTCTAAGGATTCCCATTATAATGCTCTTGCTCTAGGTAGCACCTTAAACTAGAGGTGTAATATAAACCCAAAATTTTAATACAAAATGTTCACTTAAATCTACGCCATAATATCATCGTCATAACACTCCAATCCTTGAAAGCCTAAAATAATTACGAATACTCAATAGTCCGAAAATGATCTAAATTTTATCTTCAAGGGATTTCCTCTAGCTCCCTTTTTAGTTAATAACCTGTGCTCATATACCCAAGGAAATCAACAAATCTCAAATCCTCAATAGCTAACCCAAGTTAGTCTTTCACGCATACATTTATTAACCTAATGATACTTAGGCTCAATAGTACTACCATCATAATAAACCAATTAGCTAGCAACGTTCCAACTGACCCAATACCAAATCATGATATTCCTTAATTATGCCCCAGTATTGATACTCCACTTCCTTCACATACCCTTGATCCAATTCGGGAAACGCCACCAAGAAGGGATTTAGAACCATAGAACCACTATCTAACCAAAATTTCAAAATGCCTTTAACATAAATCGAGAAATTATTACTCTCCCAAAATGTACTTAGTCCTTTCTAACTTAACACGCTTACCACTATTAATGATCATAACTCCTACAACAAACTCATCATCCATAACAAATCGTACACCTCTCCATACTAATCCATTCCGATGCATTCACGGAGATATACTAAAAGTGACCAAAATTTTCCTTAAAAGATCCTCATTGAATCCTCAACTCCTATAACCCAACCGATACAATATGGATATTGATCTAAATATTAACATTACAACCTTGTACCACAACAACCCAATTTAACCCAAGCTCCTCCTCAAATACTAGGTATAGACACCCATTGTCACCCATCGAAGCGAAATAGCCAGATTCCAAATAAGAAAAGATATGCTTAACTCTACACAAAGGAACAGTCTCAAAACAATTTTTGGCAAAAGGGAAGAGAGGATATAACAATTTTCCTGCACAATCGACTAAAGCATGACATTTCCCTTCTCAAAATGACATCAAAAATCTTATAATAGCAATATGACCAATTTAGCAGGTAAGTTATATCTACCTTTAAGCACAACATGAGCACATAAGACTCCATCAGACATCCTACACTCCTCCATAGGAGTAGACACTGACAACACATAAGTCAAAGACTCAAGAGAAATATATGCAACTAAATGCACATAAACATGAGAATGGGATGATCCTAAAATGCGCGCGCTCGCTCTCTCGACGCAATATAATACCTCCTGAAACTGATGAGTCACCCGCTGAGTGCTGATTGATTGCAAATACTCTACCCGAAACCTTGGGCTACCCCGAAGCATCCCTCTTCTGACCCTGTGGTATTCCAGTTCCTGTCCCCGATGACTGAACTCTAAACCTCGGACAATCTTTAACGAAGTGTCCTAACTGACCACACTTCACACATTTTCCTTGCTTCTTCCAACACTTGTCTTCTGAGTGTCCTTTCCTCTGACAGTAGCTGCAGACTTTCCCATTTCGTGTCCCCTTATTAGAACCTTGATTTTCTACTGTTGGTTGCCCTTGAAGTTGCCTTCTGAATCGAGTTTGCACTCCATAATTACCTCTGTTATCTGAATTTTGCTGTTGTGACTTACTCTGCCCTCCTTGCTCACCCGGGTTAACCATCTCAGTCTTCCTTTCGTGTTCCCCAATATCCTGCTCAATCAAGTAGGCTCGATCCACCGCATCCTGATAAGTCTGAATCCGCTGTGCTATAAGCTGAGTCCGGATGGATGTCTTCAAACCCCTGATCAATCTCATCGCTTTCTGCTCCTCGGTCCGCACAAGGTATTCACAACACCTGGCTAATTCTGTGAACTTAGCTGAGTACTGTGCTACTGACATCATGCCTTGCTCCAAGCTGAGGAACTCGATCTCTTTCCAGTTTTGACTCACTAGAGAGATAAAATGATCCTTGAATTTCCTCACGAACCACTCCCAAGGATATGGTACAAGAGTCGCATCCCAACTGGTCTTCAGTGCCTTCCACCAATGTTCCGTAGCCTCCACGAGCTTATAAGCTGAAAACAGAACCCTATCCTCATCAGTGCAACCATAGACATCGTAGATTTTCTCCATCGATTCTATCCATAGCTCGGCCTTCTTCACATCAGGCTCACCGTCGTACTCACTTGGTTTCAACTTCAAGAACTGCTCCAACCCATATCACGGAGGTGCTACATGTTCCTCTCTCGGCCCTTGGTCATGAATTGCTTTCACGGCCGCTTCAAACCTGCCCTGAAACACTGCACGGTTTTCTTCCCTTAGACCATTAAGATTCTGAGTCCCACTGATGCCTTCACCAGCTCTTCTTCTAGCCATTTCAAACAAATACCTGCATAAAATACTCATCGTTACTCACTCCGTACACAACTACCCTCCTAGGTCATTCTAGTCCACCTATACTTATACTTAGAGCTAAACCATAGCTCTGATACCAACTGTCGCGACCCCGACCCCGCCGGCCCGGAACTCGCGAACTGGACGTCGACTTAACACACAAATACTAAAATACTGAAGATAAAAATTCCATTTTTTATACCCAAAAGGTTTAAAACAAAGTTTTAGAACTCCAAGTTAACAACAACAAAATACTACTAGTATAAGCTCCACAAGCTTGCACCAAAAATACAAAAGATTACAATCTTAATGACGTCATTGTTGGTAAAACTATCCCCAAAAGGTTATACATTTAAATAATGCAAACCGATCAATAACAACCTGCCCAAAATCTCAATCCTCTCGACGTCCTCCTCGATCCGCAATTCCTAATCCTTTCCACCTGGGGGGGGGGGGGGGTTAAGGAAAAACAAAGATAAAAAGAAAGGGGGTGAGATAAATCTCAATAAGTTACTAATGCAACTACATGACATGCTATTATGCAACAGGCAATAATAATAACTTCTAATAATAGAAAATCTCATATAGCACATAGCACACAACAGATAACAAATAGCAGCGGAAATAAACAATTCACATGGATACTGAGCCAAGGTTTCCCAACTGATAGAACCAAATAAAGGTCGCTGCGCAGCTTCAACTATCAACCCAATCAACATCTTCATAGTCGCATAAAAGCTGAAGAGAAAACCCCCGGTACCAGAACCAATAACAACAAGGGGGCGATGACACACAGTCAAAGCCCGAAACCAATAGCTATAATGCTCACAAAGGGGCTAGCTCATCTCACATCCAAGGCCAATCTGGAGGAGGGCAATAATGGGGCAAAACAATTGTCAAGAATTATAATGGACTCAGCTCATTGCCATTATAATCTTTCGCATCGCCCGAAACACACAAATACAAGCTGGACTTCCAAATAAAGGCTAAGTAATAAAATACTAGCAAAAGAAAACAACTAATGATTCCAAAGTAGGGAATCCTTCCAATTAATCACCAAAAAGATGAATAAACCAAACACACATCATAAAGGTGCTTCAACATTCCGAAACAATGAGTTATCAAATCCCATAACACATATATTCACAAAGGAACCATTTTTCCACATTAAAGTGTTCCTCAATTCCAAAAAATAACCAAATTGATTCCACAACTAAATTGTTCACAAAGGAACCAAATTCAAACATTAAAGTAATCCAAAATGATCATTTTTAAGTCTACTAAGGCAGTACTCAAAATCTAGGCTAAGATTGTAACCCAGTCTTATACCAACAAAAAGGGAGTTCTTGGACACAACATACCGATCATAAACGTTTTGTTATAGAACACCTACCAAAAGCTCAACACAATCTGAACCTGAATCCCCACCAAATAAACCACCTCATTTCGTAGTACTCTAGAAGGGCTTTAAAACGATAGTTTATACACCTAAATTGGAGTCCGGATGAGGGAGATATGGCTCTCGAAAGATTGGACAAAAAAGGAAATAAATTTCACACCAGGGGAGAGGGTGCGCGCGCCTCCTATGGGAGGGTGCGCGCGCCTCCTTGATCAGCAGGAAAATCAAGTTTGGAGGAGGAGAGGGTGCGCGCGCCTCCTATGGGAGGGTGCGCGCGCCTCCAAGAAACAGAAGGTTTTGTTCAAGAAGGGCATAAGGGTGCGCGCGCCTCCTATGGGAGGGTGCGCGCGCCTCCTTGCCCGGAAAGGCAATTTCCGGCCAAAAATATGGGTTTCTACCATTAACAACCCAAATCCAAAACAAACCCAATCTTCACCATTTCTAACACTACCAAAATGTGAACTAAAGTACCTACACCATTTTGAACCAAAAGGACTCCAACAACATCACCTAAGGAACCTCAATCAAGGGTGATTCAAATACCAAAATTTCACAAAATGAACAAAAATGTAAATCATCACAATCAACCAAAGAAGCAATAAATGGAAATCATAGTATCATCTAAGCATAGGATGAACATTTTTAGCATCAATGGGGGGAAAAGTAACTTACCCGGATTTTCTCAAAGGTGACGGAACTCGAAATTTCTTGGCTTCCTACGATCCTATCGACGATCTAAACAAGTTTCAAGTTTTAAGAAATAAGAAATAACAAGAGGAAGATGATGGAAATGTAGAGAGAAGGTAGAGAGAAACTTACCCTTTCTTGAGCTAGGGAGAGAGAGAAATGAGCTGGGAATGAGGGAGAGGTGAGGGAGAAGAGAGGGAGTAGGGAGGGAGTAGTTAAAATGATTTAAAAGAACTTACACTTAGGCCCCCTCCTCCATACTACACAACTCTAATATTCCCTACTAGCCACTAAGACCCCAACACTCTACATTAGCACAAAAGACCAATTAAAATGCTAGACATAATTTATTATAACACATAAAATGCACACATAAATATTTAAATAAATAATAATTTAAATAAATAAATAAGCAAATAAATAAATAATAATTATTTATTACTAATAAAATAGAGCCTAGTTTTCGGGTCGTGACATTCACTCCCCCTTAAAGAAAATTCGACCCGAATTTTAACGAGACTTACCCGAAAGATCAAATAGCTACGGATACGATAGTTTCGCCATTTTTCAAATTCCTCAATTGTCCAATCTAACCCACAAAAAGGTAACCTTAAATAATGCTTACGATAACACCACCTCTCGAACCGAATCATTCCATCATTATCTTCATTACTAATCAAAATCCGTACTCAAAATCGAAGGATCCAAATTATTTCCACACATAATTCTCGAGGTATCTCAAGCTCGCCTTATTCATAACCCTAACTACACCGCAAAGGTACTTCCATTTGTAAATCGCATACTTAGTATTATTCCCCAGAAATTCAAAACATTACCATCTCGAGCTTAATTAGCTTTTAAAATATGAAAAGCTAAAGAAATTTTCCATCCCCATAATATTCACCAAAGGCTATATCTCTAAGGATTCCCATTATAATGCTCTTGCTCTAGGTAGCACCTTAAACTAGAGGTGTAATATAAACCCAAAATTTTAATACAAAATGTTCACTTAAATCTACGCCATAATATCATCGTCATAACACTCCAATCCTTGAAAGCCTAAAATAATTACGAATACTCAATAGTCCGAAAATGATCTAAATTTTATCTTCAAGGGATTTCCTCTAGCTCCCTTTTTAGTTAATAACCTGTGCTCATATACCCAAGGAAATCAACAAATCTCAAATCCTCAATAGCTAACCCAAGTTAGTCTTTCACGCATACATTTATTAACCTAATGATACTTAGGCTCAATAGTACTACCATCATAATAAACCAATTAGCTAGCAACGTTCCAACTGACCCAATACCAAATCATGATATTCCTTAATTATGCCCCAGTATTGATACTACACTTCCTTCACATACCCTTGATCCAATTCGGGAAACGCCACCAAGAAGGGATTTAGAACCATAGAACCACTATCTAACCAAAATTTCAAAATGCCTTTAACATAAATCGAGAAATTATTACTCTCCCAAAATGTACTTAGTCCTTTCTAACTTAACACGCTTACCACTATTAATGATCATAACTCCTACAACAAACTCATCATCCATAACAAATCGTACACCTCTCCATACTAATCCATTCCGATGCATTCACGGAGATATACTAAAAGTGACCAAAATTTTCCTTAAAAGATCCTCATTGAATCCTCAACTCCTATAACCCAACCGATACAATATGGATATTGATCTAAATATTAACATTACAACCTTGTACCACAACAACCCAATTTAACCCAAGCTCCTCCTCAAATACTAGGTATAGACACCCATTGTCACCCATCGAAGCGAAATAGCCAGATTCCAAATAAGAAAAGATATGCTTAACTCTACACAAAGGAACAGTCTCAAAACAATTTTTGGCAAAAGGGAAGAGAGGATATAACAATTTTCCTGCACAATTGACTAAAGCATGACATTTCCCTTCTCAAAATGACATCAAAAATCTTATAATAGCAATATGACCAATTTAGCAGGTAAGTTATATCTACCTTTAAGCACAACATGAGCACATAAGACTCCATCAGACATCCTACACTCCTCCATAGGAGTAGACACTGACAACACATAAGTCAAAGACTCAAGAGAAATAAATGCAACTAAATGCACATAAACATGAGAATGCGATGATCCTAAAATGCGCGCGCTCGCTCTCTCGACGCAATATAATACCTCCTGAAACTGATGAGTCACCCGCTGAGTGCTGATTGATTGCAAATACTCTACCCGAAACCTTGGGCTTCCCCGAAGCATCCCTCTTCTGACCCTGTGGTATTCCAGTTCCTGTCCCCGATGACTGAACTCTAAACCTCGGACAATCTTTAACGAAGTGTCCTAACTGACCACACTTCACACATTTTCCTTGCTTCTTCCAACACTTGTCTTCTGAGTGTCCTTTCCTCTGACAGTAGCTGCAGACTTTCCCATTTCGTGTCCCCTTATTAGAACCTTGATTTTCTACTGTTGGTTGCCCTTGAAGTTGCCTTCTGAATCGAGTTTGCACTCCATAATTACCTCTGTTATCTGAATTTTGCTGTTGTGACTTACTCTGCCCTCCTTGCTCACCCGGGTTAACCATCTCAGTCTTCCTTTTGTGTTCCCCAATATCCTGCTCAATCAAGTAGGCTCGATCCACCGCATCCTGATAAGTCTGAATCCGCTGTGCTATAAGCTGAGTCCGGATGGATGTCTTCAAACCCCTGATCAATCTCATCGCTTTCTGCTCCTCGGTCCGCACAAGGTATTCACAACACCTGGCTAATTCTGTGAACTTAGCTGAGTACTGTGCTACTGACATCATGCCTTGCTCCAAGCTGAGGAACTCGATCTCTTTCCAGTTTTGACTCACTAGAGAGATAAAATGATCCTTGAATTTCCTCACGAACCACTCCCAAGGATATGGTACAAGAGTCGCATCCCAACTGGTCTTCAGTGCCTTCCACCAATGTTCCGTAGCCTCCACGAGCTTATAAGCTGAAAACAGAACCCTATCCTCATCAGTGCAACCATAGACATCGTAGATTTTCTCCATCGATTCTATCCATAGCTCGGCCTTCTTCACATCAGGCTCACCGTCGTACTCACTTGGTTTCAACTTCAAGAACTGCTCCAACCCATATCACGGAGGTGCTACATGTTCCTCTCTCGGCCCTTGGTCATGAATTGCTTTCACGGCCGCTTCAAACCTGCCTGAAACACTGCACGGTTTTCTTCCCTTAGACCATTAAGATTCTGAGTCCCACTGATGCCTTCACCAGCTCTTCTTCTAGCCATTTCAAACAAATACCTGCATAAAATACTCATCGTTACTCACTCCGTACACAACTACCCTCCTAGGTCATTCTAGTCCACCTATACTTATACTTAGAGCTAAACCATAGCTCTGATACCAACTGTCGCGACCCCGACCCCGCCGGCCCGGAACTCGCGAACTGGACGTCGACTTAACACACAAATACTAAAATACTGAAGATAAAAATTCCATTTTTTATACCCAAAAGGTTTAAAACAAAGTTTTAGAACTCCAAGTTAACAACAACAAAATACTACTAGTATAAGCTCCACAAGCTTGCACCAAAAATACAAAAGATTACAATCTTAATGACGTCATTGTTGGTAAAACTATCCCCAAATGGTTATACATTTAAATAATGCAAACCGATCAATAACAACCTGCCCAAAATCTCAATCCTCTCGACGTCCTCCTCGATCCGCAATTCCTAATCCTTTCCACCTGGGGGGGGGTTAAGGAAAAACAAAGATAAAAAGAAAGGGGGTGAGATAAATCTCAATAAGTTACTAATGCAACTACATGACATGCTATTATGCAACAGGCAATAATAATAACTTCTAATAATAGAAAATCTCATATAGCACATAGCACACAACAGATAACAAATAGCAGCGGAAATAAACAATTCACATGGATACTGAGCCAAGGTTTCCCAACTGATAGAACCAAATAAAGGTCGCTGCGCAGCTTCTACAATCAACCCAATCAACATCTTCATAGTCGCATAAAAGCTGAAGAGAAAACCCCCGGTACCGGAACCAATAACAACAAGGGGGCGATGACACACAGTCAAAGCCCGAAACCAATAGATATAATGCTCACAAAGGGGCTAGCTCATCTCACATCCAAGGCCAATCTGGAGGAGGGCAATAATGGGGCAAAACAATGGTCAAGAATTATAATGGACTCAGCTCATTGCCATTATAATCTTTCGCATCGCCCGAAACACACAAATACCAGCTGGACTTCCAAATAAAGGCTAAGTAATAAAATACTAGCAAAAGAAAACAACTAATGATTCCAAAGTAGGGAATCCTTCCAATTAATCACCAAAAAGATGAATAAACCAAACACACATCATAAAGGTGCTTCAACATTCCGAAACAATGAGTTATCAAATCCCATAACACATATATTCACAAAGGAACCATTTTTCCACATTAAAGTGTTCCTCAATTCCAAACAATAACCAAATTGATTCCACAACTAAATTGTTCACAAAGGAACCAAATTCAAACATTAAAGTAATCCAAAATGATCATTTTTAAGTCTACTAAGGCAGTACTCAAAATCTAGGCTAAGATTGTAACCCAGTCTTATACCAACAAAAAGGGAGTTCTTGGACACAACAGACTGATCATAAACGTTTTGTTATAGAACACCTACCAAAAGCTCAACACAATCTGAACCTGAATCCCCACAAAATAAACCACCTCATTTCGTAGTACTCTAGAAGGGCTTTAAAACGATAGTTTATACACCTAAAATGGAGTCCGGATGAGGGAGATATGGCTCTCGAAAGATTGGACAAAAAGGGAAATAAATTTCACACCAGGGGAGAGGGTGCGTGCGCCTCCTTGATCAGCAGGAAAATCAAGTTTGGAGGAGGAGGGGGTGCGCGCGCCTCCTATGGGAGGGTGCGCGCACCTCCTTGCCCGGAAAGGCAAATTCCGGCCAAAAATCTGGGTTTCTACCATTAACAACCCAAATCCAAAACAAACCCAATCTTCACCATTTCTAACACTACCAAAATGTGAACTAAAGTACCTACACCATTTTGAACCAAAAGGACTCCAACAACATCACCTAAGGAACCTCAATCAAGGGTGATTCAAATACCAAAATTTCACAAAATGAACAAAAATGTAAATCATCACAAAATCAACCAAAGAAGCAATAAATGGAAATCATAGTATCATCTAAGCATAGGATGAATATTTTTAGCATCAATGGGGGGAAAAGTAACTTACCCGGATTTTCGCAAAGGTGACGGAACTCGAAATTTCTTGGCTTCCTACGATCCTATCGACGATCTAAACAAGTTTCAAGTTTTAAAAAAATGAGAAATAACAAGAGGAAGATGATGGAAATGTAGAGAGAAGGTAGAGAGAAACTTACCCTTTCTTGAGCTAGGGAGAGAGAGAAATGAGCTGGGAATGAGGGAGAGGTGAGGGAGAAGAGAGGGAGTAGGGAGGGAGTAGTTAAAATGATTTAAAAGAACTTACACTTAGGCCCCCTCCTCCACACTACACAACTCTAATACTCCCTACTAGCCACTAAGACCCCAACACTCAACACTAGCACAAAAGACCAATTAAAATGCTAGACATAATTTATTATAACACATAAAATGCACACATAAATATTTAAATAAATAATAATTTAAATAAATAAATAAGCAAATAAATAAATAATAATTATTTATTACTAATAAAATAGAGCCTAGTTTTCGGGTCGTGACATGTGGAGCGGAAAGAAAACTTGTTTATCTTTCATGAAGATTTGGGATTGCGAAGCCTTTGTCAAAAGACTTGTCTCTGACAAACTTGCACACAAATCTGACAAATGTATTTTCGTGGGATATCCAAAGGAAACTAGAGGATATTACTTTTACAACCGTGAGGACAACAAAGTTTTTGTTGCCCGAACTGGTGTCTTTCTAGAGAAAGAGTTTCTCTCCAAAGAAATCAGTGAGAGTAAAATAAATCTTGAAGAAATTCGAGACCCAGAAAATAACATTGAACCAATAGTGGAACAAGAACAAGAACCACAAGGAGTTGTGGAACCTGTTCAAAATACACAAGCAACTCGCAGATCTAGTAGGTTACGATCCGAGCCCGAGAGATATGGATTTCTCGTAACGGATAGTAATGAGGTAGAAATCATTAAGAATGATGAACCGACAACCTACCAAGAGGCGATGTCTTCTCCTGATTCGGACAAGTGGCTTGGAGCCATGGAATCCGAATTGCAATCCATGCAAGATAATCAAGTTTGGAATTTGATTGATGCGCCCGAAGGTGTAAAAACCATAGGATGCAAATGGGTCTTCAAGAAGAAGACTGACATGGATGGGAAGGTGCATACTTATAAAGCTAGACTTGTAGCGAAAGGTTATAGGCAAGTTCATGGTATTGACTATGATGAAACCTTTTCACCCGTAGCAATGATCAAGTCTATAAGAATTCTGCTTGCAATTGCCGCATATCATGATTATGAAATATGGCAAATGGATATCAAAACCGCTTTCCTAAATGGAAAACTGCAAGAGGATGTGTATATGACACAACCAGAAGGTTTTGAACAGAATTCTAAAGTATGTAAATTGCAGAGATCCATCTATGGATTGAAGCAAGCTTCAAGGAGTTGGAATCTCCGTTTTGATGAATCGGTCAAAGAGTTTGGTTTCATCAAGAATGAAGATGAACCTTGTGTATACAAGAAGATTAGTGGAGCATAGTGCTATTCCTTGTTTTATATGTGGATGACATATTACTCATTGGAAACGACATTCTTACACTTCAGTCTGTGAAGACTTGGTTAGGAAAGTGTTTTGCAATGAAAGATATGGGTGAAGCCGCATATATACTTGGCATTAAGATCTATAGAGATAGATCAGGGAGGCTACTTGGTTTAAGCCAAAGTACATACATTGACAAGGTCATTAGAAGATTCCGTATGGAAAATTCTAAGAGAGGCACCTTGCCGGTGTTACATGGAGTTTCTCTAAGCAAAACTCAATGTCCTAAGACAAACGATGAGCGTGAGAAAATGAATGATGTTCCATATGCTTCAGCAATTGGGTCCATCATGTATGCCATGATTTGTACTAGGCCGGATGTATCTTATGCTTTGAGCATGACAAGTAGATACCAATCCGACCCTGGCGAAAATCACTGGATAGCTGTAAAAGCGATTCTTAAATACTTAAGAATAACTAAAGACTCGTTTTTGGTCTATGGAGGAATGGAAGATGATCTCGTTGTGAATGCTTACACGGATGCAAGCTTCCAAATCGACAAAGATGATAGCCGATCGCAATCCGGTTTTGTGTTTATGTTAAATGGTGGAGCTGTAAGCTGGAAGAGTTCCAAGCAAAGTACAACCGCTGATTCTACAACGGAAGCTGAGTATATTGCTGCATCAGATGCTGCAAAGGAAGCTGTTTGGATTAAGAAGTTCATCACTGAACTTGAAGTGGTTCCTAGTATTGCTAATCCAATAGACCTTTATTGCGATAATAATGGTGCTATTGCTCAAGCAATGGAACCAAGAGAACATCAGAAATCCAAACACATACTTAGGCGTTTTCATATCATTCGAGAGATCGTTGATAGGGGAGACATAAATATATGCAGAGTACCTACTGATGACAATGTTGCGGACCCGCTAACAAAGGGACTTCCACAAGCAAAACATGAAGGTCATGTTAGGTCCATGGGTATTAGATACATGGGAGATTGGGCCTAGGGCAAGTGGGAGATTGTTGGTAGTGGTGCCCTAGGCACGTTTAATAAACGTTGTAATTGTTATCATTTATTTTATATCAATAAAGAGATGTTTTGATTATTATTGTTGTTCATGTTTGCTTATAATAATCTCCATCCCTAGTACTTGTTAAGCACTAGTATAAATGCTAAATGATCATGGGATGATCATGATAGATTTATGGGTACTTGTTTGGAACAAGGTACTGGACATGACCCGCTGTATGAGATTTATGTCATGGTCTATGTCGAACATATATCTCATATTAGTTATGTCATTTGAATCCTTAGACAGGAAGTTATTATAGTCTTCCACTTGATGAATATTATGTTTGACATATTCAAACGCTACCTTTAACCGGGTAGTTATAAAGGGTATGATTGGCATAATCGGATTCACGTAGGGAAGAATAATAAGCTAAATGGATTTGTCCGTCTTCGGAGAGATTTCAAACTTGGGCCTCTCGTAGGAATGATGTTGATGAAAATGTTCGGCCGGACTCAAATAAATTGATTAGATCAATGTCATTTGTATTATCAACATATTCGGAATCGAGAAAGTATTGAACAAAACAAGTTGACTTGTTGACCATGACTTGTGTTCAATGACATCGTGGACAAAAGGATTGTGACATATTCTAAAGGAATGCGAACTTGTATCTAGTTATACTATTTGGGTAGATATGACGGTTTGCTAGAACCTAATAATATCTTATGGTTTCATGTTTGAACCCATTGCCAACTTAGTATAATCCTAGAGGGTCACACACAATAGAACGAATCTTTAAAAGGACTAAATTGGAATTTTTTCAGAAATTCTGGCCAGGCGGGCGACCGCCCAAAAAGGAACCGGGCGACTGCCTAAAGTTGGGCGACCGCACAGCCTTCCTTGGGCGGCCGCATAGCGCTGTCGGCAGAAACTTTCCTAATTCGATTAGGAGAAGCTTTTAACACAAGTTTCCTATTTGGAATAGGTCTTTCTTGTGTATAAAAGGGGATTTCGGCCAGAACTTCAAGGATAGCCTTTTTGCGAGTCTTAAAAGAGTTTGAGAGGTTTTATTTTGTTCTAAGACATCTTGGATTGAAGAACAAAATAATACACAAATAAAAATTCCATATAGTCATATTAAATTGTGAAAGTGTGTTTCATAATTTTTGGTCTAGCAACCAAGATTAAGAAGCTCCTTTATATTCGTTCGTGGTGTGGATACCGCTAGAGGGTGAAGCTCATCATCTTCAAAGTTCGTGTTCTTACTTTCATTGTGATCAAGCTTCAAATCTCCACCAAAGAACAAAGCTAAAATTCAAAGTCATCAAGGGTTAGTTTTTCCTCTATTCATATTGTTGTATTTGATTTAATCATATGAACGGATCTATGGGCTTTGGGTTTCATAAAATTTTAAATGCTTTATTCCGCTGCGCATGTTACATCGAAACCCAACAGATAGACAAAGATTTATGGGAACCGTTGGAGATTGCAATCAGGGATTGTAAGAATCCCAAGGGTAAGGCAATCACCACAGAAGGGTCAGAGAAGGACAAACAAACAGCCGCCAAGGAGGAAACAGCGTTGAAGAAGTTAGATCAGAAGGCTCACGCCAAGATCATCAGACAGTTGGATGATGAGATCCTAACCAATGTTGCAGGAACAGCCCCGGAAGCGATTTTTGGTTAAAGTTGGAAGATATGTACATGACACGTTCATTGACCAACAAGTTATACCTGAAGAAGAAGTTGTATAATTGTCGTATGACAGAAGGTATGCCCATAAATGATCATCTTGATAGATTTACTTCTGTATTAATTGAACTGCGTAATATAGGAGTTATTGTGGATGACAAGGATGCAGCCTTGTAGCTTTTAGTATCTTTAACTATGTCTTATGAACATTATGTCGATTCGTGCATAAACCGTAAAGATGGTATCTCTCTAGAGGAAGTGAAAGCTTCTCTCAAGACGAGGGAGTTACGTCGAAAGGCGAGTGGGAATGAGGCAGGTACCCAGTCATCAGGTTTGGTTACTAGTATAGTAACAGGGGATCTAGTGGGAAGAAGAACAATAAAGGTAATTCTTCACACAAGAAGGGTCCGAAGCCTGGGGATATCTGTAATTTCTGCAAGGAGAAGGGGCATTGGGAATTCGATTGTCTCAGAAAGAAGCAAGGCAAGGCACCAGTCCGAGCAGAGGACATGATGGCCAAGGATAGCAGTTTAGAAGAGGATTATGCTCTAGTTACATCAGAATCAGTACGCGCATCTGATGCGTGTATTATTGATTCATGAGCTTCTTATCATATCAGTCCTAGGAGAGAATGGTTTACTGATTACAAGCAGATAGATGGCGGTGATATAAGCATGGCCAACAGTGCAGTCTGTAAGATTATCGGTATTGGTTCGATCAAGGTCAGGACTCATGATGGTTGGTTTGTCACTTTGAACGAGGTTCGACACGTTCCGTTGTAGACACCCCGCCTTGGACCGCTCACCCCAATTGCACGGTTGATCTTGTGTTTCTCCCTATTTTAAGTATTTCTCGTTAGTTTCGGTTACTTCCGTTAAATTCCTAACTGACTTCGTTAAGTCCAGGGACTAAACTGAATAACAGGGCTGACATTTCAGTCCATTCTGTCAGAAAAGCCATCTTGAAGTCGCGCGCCTCCGCCCATAGGGGTCAGAAGCGCGCGCGTCCCGCCAACAAGGCAGGAGGCGCGCGCACCTGGGCGTCAGTTACAGATTCTGTCTAAGAATCCCTCCCTTGCTCATTTTACATGATTTGCCCGGGAAACTGATCTTTGTGACTTCATTTTGGCACCAAAAACATCTTGTTTTCACCTATATAAACCCCTCTAATTCACCATTGAAAAGGGGGACTTTTTGTGACTAACAAAACTATACACAAACATTTTCAAAGCATTTCAAGGCAATTCTCCATGAAGTGTTTAAAGATCATTTGAAGTGTAGGTAAAACTCTACTTTCCTCCCTTCTCTCTACTTCATCTCTTCTCTTCTTCTTTCACTTTTATCAAACGTGCAATCACCCAAAACCATTTTGGGACATGACACCAAAGGCTACTTCATTCCATTGAAGTTGGCCAAGGAGTTATCTCCCTACATTCCAAACACCCCTTTTAAACCCCCTTTTATCATTATTAAGAATAGGAAGAACATTTTATTTATGTAGACTTTGAACAAGCAAGACCAACATTAGTTGAGCGAGATGGGTGTTTAATTAATTCCCATCTCGTAACCTAACCCCCGAACCTCATAACAAGAATCTCTGTTTTCGTATAAAATTTAGGCTAATTATTAGGTTTTTCTTATGTTCCCTCAATAACATAGGTGGCGACTCTACAATTAAAACAAAAATAGACATCCTAGGATCAACCCACCGCTCTAGCCAAGCCGTGGGCTTCTCCCGGGGTATCTACAGTGGCGAATTTGCTGGGGACGTTTGAGGGTTAAACTTGCATTTCTGTTCAAAGTCTACACTTTTCTGGGCATTCTAGTTCCTGATGGAGGAAGCGTGCGCCTCTGGCCTACTTGGCCTAAGGCGTGCGCATCCCACACCAGAAACCAGAGTCGCCCGCTTCTCAATGTTCTTCCTATTCTTCTTCTTTTTTCTACAATAATCATCTTTGCAGGGGTTCCATTAGACATTCAGGATCAGGGCAATCCCCTGAGTCCAAAGTCTCTGACAGTCTGACAGGTTTGCCCAGAAGCGGACGCCTCCCAGAGACTCTGCGCCATGCACGCGCATCCCACAACACAAGCCAGAGGCGCGCGCTTCTGGGTGGTCTTTCAGAACAGGAACATTTTCCAGAACAGAGCAGAATAATGGCGTGTGGGCATAGTTGCCTGCATCAGGACTGATTCAGACCATTTAACTGTTTTATTTTGTGTTTTTTTATCGGTCACAAGGGTGATTCGAGAGTTCTAAATTACGTGCTTATTTGCTTTTCTTTCAAAAAAAAAAAAGTAAAAAAATATTTTGTCGCATGTTGGACCTCACACTACATGCACATATTCCTATGAATTGCTCACTATCGAGTCGCACAAGTTCATAACCCCAAACCCGTCGAGGCCCGTTTTAGAGAGTTTGAAGCTCCACCCGACCTTGACTCTCTCGAAGCGGTAAACCTCAGCCCGTGGCGTAGTTCATGACTACATGTCGGGGGTGACCTTTAAGCCTCTCTTTAGCCGAGCACAAGCCAACACAATTCTAGTTAGGGTCTAACACTCCGTGACTAAGTCGGTTTTCATGTGCCGAGATTTCCCTAAACTATTGTCTTCAAAACATACATGCCAAGTGATTATAATGAACGAAATAAAACTCCGTCCCCAAGTGGTTATTATGGACGAAAATGAAAAAATCCGTCCCCGCATGTATGCTTTAGTACATTAATTTAGTTTAATCCCGACATGTGTATGATTCACAAGCGTGGTGGAATCCGATGAGTATATGGGACCGCGAGAAGGTCTATATACTAATGTGACGATTCCATTATTTTTCCTAGAAACTCAAAAGGTATTCTGTCCCTCCGACTTATGAAAAAAAAAACTTTATGTGGTTTTGAGTCGTGTGCCCACTGTGTGTTCTAAACCTATTCATGGACCGAAAGTGTTAGTCAAGACTGACAAGGGCTCATCTGCAATTTAGGTCCAATTGGTACTTACCGAGTCTACCGGGATTCAGCAAACCGGCTAGTTCGTGAATTGATCACTCCAACAGCTCCGACAGCATCAATGGCCGGTGACTCGAACAGCAACAACACCATGTCTCTTGAACAACTCTCAGCTATGGTCCAAATGTTCCAAGAACAAATCTCTACCCTCAACAAAGAGTCCCAAATCAAAGATGATCTTTGGCAATCCCATCTTCACAATCAAAGAGAGGGTCATGAAGCCGAGATGGACCAAATGAAGGCCAAGATCACCAAGCTCTCCAATGGTAAAGGCAAAGAGGACAATGATGAGTCTGAGTGGACCAAAGGCTTGTTTGAGAGCCCTTATGTTAGTGCCCGTACCAAGAAAATGGGGGAGACAAGCACCGACAACAAAGATCACAAGATGGTTGATTCCATTATGGCTTAATAGATCAACGTTTCAACGGTCTCAACTTGGGGAAAGGCTCCGACACAAGCCTTTATCAGTCATCCATTCTTATGAACACAATGGCCTCTCTCCCCGACAAGTTCAAGATGCTTGACATCAGCAAGTTCAAGGGTAACTCTTGCCCCATGGCACACATTGAGACTTATATATGGGCTATAGTTCCAAAGAATGTCTCTCCCAAAGTGATGGCACAATGCTTCCCTCTTACTCTCGAGGGGGCGGCAAAAGATTGGTATGCTACTCTCCCGCTCACAGTCCGTCTTGATTGGGATGCCGCCATGTTTGCCTTCAAAAGTCAATACCAAGGCAACACCTGTTGGTAGTGGTGCCCTAGGCACGTTTAATAAACGTTGTAATTGTTATCATTTATTTCATATCAATAAAGAGATGTTTTGATTATTATTATTATTCATGTTTACTTATAAAAATCTCCGTCCCTAGTACTTGTTAAGCACTAGTATAAAGGCTAAATGATCATGCGATGATCATGTTAGATTTATGGGTACTTGTTTGGAACAAGGTACTGGACATGACCCGCTGTATGAGATTTATGTCATGGTCTATGTCGAACATATATCTCATATTAGTTATGTCATTTGAATCCTTAGACATGAAGTTATTATAGTCTTCCACTTGATGAACATTATGTTTGACATATTCAAACGCTACCTTTAACCGGGAAGTTATAAAGGGTATGATTGGCATAATCGGATTCACGTAGGGAAGAATAATAAGCTAAATGGATTTGTCCCTCTTCGGAGAGATGTCAAGCTTGGGCCTCTCGTAGGAATGGTGTTGATGAAATGTTCGGCCGGACTCAAATGAATTGATTGGATCAATGGCATTTGGATTATCAACATATTCGGAATCGAGAAAGTATTGAACAAAACAAGTTGACTGTTTGACCATGACTTGTGTTCAATGACGTCGAGGACAAAGGGATTATGACATATTCTAAAGGAATGCGAACTTGTATCTTGTTATACTATTTGGGTAGGTATGACGGTTTGCTAGAACCTAATCATATCTTATGGTTTCATGTTTGAACCCATTGCCAACTTAGTATAATCCTAGAGGGTCACACACAAAAGAACGAATCTTTAAAAGGACTAAATTGGAATTTTGGAAATTCTGGACATTCTGGGGAAGTGGGCGACCGCACAGTGTGGACTGGGCGACCGCACACTTAGCTCAAATTTGTACCAGTTTGTTTCAAATAAATGTGCGACCGCACAGTGTATTCTGGGCGGCCGCACAGTACTGTCGGCTGGCACTTTCCTAATTCGATTTGGAATGTCTTTTGACACAAGATTCGTATTTGGAATAGGTCTTGCTTGTGTATAAAAGGATGAGTTCGGCCAGAACTTCAGTGATAGCCTTTTGTGAGTCTCCAAAGAGTTTGAGAGAGGTTTTACTTTGTTCTAAGACATCCTTGGTCAAAGAACAAAATAATACACAAGAGAGAAAATTCCATATAGTTCAAATTCATTGTGAAAACGTGTTTCACAATTTGGTCTAGCAACCAAGATCAAAGAAGTTCCTTTGATATTCGTTCGAAGTGTGGACACCGCTAGAGGGTGAAAATCATCATCTTCAAAGTTCGTGTTCAAGCTTTGTGATCGTGATCAAGTCTTCAAATCTCCACCAAAGACCAAGAGAAAATTTAATAGCCATCAAGGGTTAGTCTTATCCTATATTCATGTTATTGTATTTGATTTAATCATATGAACGGATCTATGGGCTTTGGGTTTCAAAATTTTAAATGCTAAATTCCGCTGCGCATGTTATTGTATTTGGTTTAATCATATGAAAATTCTGCACCTTCAGATGGCCATGGGCGACCGCACAGAAGATTCTGGGCGGCCGGCCGCACATTTTTTTGGGCGACCGCACCAGATCTTTTTGGGCGGCCGCACAAAGGATCAGAAGGTCTGATTTGGTCAAAAACAGAATCTGGAATTTTTCGAAAATTCAACAAAACCAGTAACAGAACCAGTCCAGACTTGCTGATCTGGAATGGGTTTGGGTAGTTGGTTTGTGTGTGGATTTTGGGGTTGATTTTCCTATTTGTTTTAGTCTTGTGATTCTAAGGGTTCAAGGTTTGGATGGCTAATCTGCGTTCATCGAGATTGTGTTTCCCAAACTTGATCGCAATCAAAGTTTCAAAGATAAAACGAAGTTAGAATTATGAAGAGTTCATAATTGCTAAAATTGAGAAACAAAGTTCTTGATTCAATGATTGGAGATCCATGTGGAATTGTGAATGCAATTGGCCTACGTTCATCGAGACCATCTATTGCTTAGTTTCGGCCACATGGACTACTTTCTTGGTTTCTTGAATTAGTGCGGGATTGTGGTTGCCAAATGGCTTAGTTCGACCGCACTTCTTGTTGTCTTGATTTGGAGATAATAACCAAAGTTGAAATAGTCTCATCCTCATAATTATAGAGAAACCAATGACACATAAATATCATGCTTAAATTAATGGAGATTAATTTAGTGGCTAAACTTGATGTGTAACATGTTTATATTATGTGCTCATAAATGTGTTATATGCTATATGTGATGAACCTTCAAATAAAGTTTTAAGTCCTTCTTTGCCATGCCATGATTAAAACACTTGTTTATGCATGGGTAATCTTGATGTGGGTTCGCCTCCGCGAGGTGCATTAATCTTATTCATGTATGAGCAAGATGAGGTTCATTAATTTAATGTGGGCTTGCCTCCGCAAGGTGCATTAAATTGAATGGTTCCTATGCGTTTAAAATGGTTGGACTTAATTAGGCGTCAAAACAGTTTTGGGCCTAGGCAAAAGATGAGATTAAACATGCTTTTTGAAATTGGATTTCTCAAAGAATCTCATAAAAGGATCTAAGAATCATATGGGATATGATTGACATGATTGTCTACCTAATTAATTTAGTTTTGAGCGGTCCGCCTCCGTGGACTCAAAAGTTAAATTAAAGTTGGATCTTAGCCCAATTAAATTATATTATGCATTGGATGTATATGAAGGTTATATAATTTAATGGGAGTATTTTCATTTAAAAAAATACATTATTTATTTCTTTAATGAAAAATTGGTACTTATTAAATTTTGGAAATTTTGCATATTTGTAGATAATAACTAATAACACTCAATAAATGTCGTTGCGATCGATCCTTGAGAAGGATAAGCTCGAAGAGAATGGTACGAACTTTATGGATTGGATCCGTAGCATAAGAATTGTTCTTAGGCAAGAAGATAAGTTGTACATTCTCGATGGGCCTCTCCCCGCTGAACCACCGCCTACTGCCCCTAGGGTAGAAAGAGACAATTACAAGAAACATCGTAATGATTCTAGAGATGTAAGTTGTCTCATGCTTGCTGCTATGTGTTCAAAACTCCAACAAAGTTTGGAACATTTTGGAAGCCTATGAGATAGGCGTGGAGTTGAGAACCATGTTTCAAGAGCAGGCTAGGCAAGAGAGGTACAAGACCATTGTTGCATTCACTACTTGTAAAATGAATGAAGGGAAACAAGTGAGTCCTCACTTTCTTAAAATGAAAGGTTATGTAGAGCACCTTGAGAAACTTGGCTATCCAATCCCATTGGAGCTAGCCACGGATCTCATTCTTAATTCATTGCCTAAAAGTTATAATCAGTTTGTAATGAATTATAACTTGCATGGAATGGATAAGAATCTCTCTGAGTTGCATGGGATGCTCAAAACTGCAGAGATGAAAATTGTGGAGAAAGGTTCTCCCGTGCTCTTGGTTCATGATGGGAAGAAGACTAATGCCAAAGGAAAGGGTAAGAAAGTTATCAAACCCAAAATAAGCAAGGCAAAGGTTGCCAAGGCTTCTGAGGCAAAAACCCGATTCACAAAAGGATGCAATCTGTTTCCATTGTCAAGAAATTGGTCATTGGAAACGTAATTGCAAGGCTTTCTTGGAAGAGCAAAAGAAGAAGAAGAGCAGCAAGGCTGCGTCGACTTCAGGTATCTATATGATAGATATTCTCCTTTCTACACTGATTCTTGGGTATTGGATACCGGATGTGGTTCTCACATTTGTCTAAATGTGCAGGGACTAAAGAATAGGAGACTGCTTAAAGAAGGTGAAGTAGATCTACGTGTGGGGAATGGAGCAAGAGTTGCTGCATTAGCCGTAGGGACTTATGAAGTCACTTTACCTTCCGGATTAATTCTTGTTTTGAACAATTGTTATTATGTTCCGGATTTAAGCAGAAATATTATTTCAATTTCTTGTTTGGATAATGAAGGTTTTAAGTTTCTTATTGAGAATAAGAAATTTTCTATTTATTTAAATGATGTGCTTTATGGTATTGCTAATTCATTTAATGGCCTTTATATCTTGGATGTCAAGAATGAAAATAATGACAATGTCTATCATGTAAATAAGAAATCTAAACCTAATGATGTAAATCATACCTATTTATGGCATTGCCGTCTTGGTCATATTAATGAGAAGCGTATCTCAAAACTCCATGGGGACGGACTTTTAGGTTCATGTGACCTCGAGTCATATGATACTTGTGAGTCGTGTCTTCTTGGAAAAATGACTAAGACACCTTTTACCAAGTTGGGTGAAAGGGCAAGCGACTTATTGGGGTTGATACATTCCGATGTATGCGGACCATTAAGTAGCAATGCTAGGGGAGGATTTCAATACTTCATAACCTTCACTGATGATTATAGTAGATTTGGGTATGTTTACCTAATGAAACATAAAAGTGAAGCATTTGAGATATTTAGAATATTTCAAAATGAAGTAGAAAAAACTTGGCAAAAGTATAAAAGCACTTCGATCAGATCGAGGTGGAGAATACTTAAGTCAAGAATTTGATGATCATCTAAAGAATTGTGGAATAGTTTCACAATTGACTCCACCTGGAAAACCACAATGGAATGGTGTATCCGAGAGGAGGAATCGGACTTTGTTAGACATGGTTCGATCAATGATGAGTCAAGTTGATCTTCCAATATCCTTTTGGGGTTACGCCCTAGAAACCGCTGCTTTCACACTAAATCGTGTTCCAACTAAATCGGTTCAAATGACTCCATATGAGATGTGGAGCGGAAAGAAGCCTTGTCTATCTTTCATGAAGATTTGGGGTTGTGAAGCTTTTGTCAAAAGACTTGTCTCAGACAAACTTGCACACAAATCTGATAAATGTATTTTCGTGGGATATCCTAAGGAAACTAGAGGATATTACTTTTACAACCGTGAGGACAACAAAGTGTTTGTTGCCCGAACTGGTGTCTTTCTAGAGAAAGAGTTTCTCTCCAAAGAAATCAGTGGGAGTAAAATAAATCTTGAAGAAATTCGAGACCCAGAAAATAACATTGAACCAATAGTGGAACAAGAACAAGAACCACAAGGAGTTGTGGAACCTGTTCAAAATACACAAGCAACTCGCAGATCTAGTAGGTTACGATCCGAGCCCGAGAGATATGGATTTCTCGTAACGGATAGTAATGAGTAGAAATCATTGAGAATGATGAACCGTCAACCTACCAAGAGGCGATGTCTTCTCCTGATTCGGACAACAAGTGGCTTGGAGCCATGGAATCCGAATTGCAATCCATGCAAGACAATCAAGTTTGGAATTTGATTGATGCACCCGAAGGTGTAAAAACCATAGGATGCAAATGGGTCTTCAAGAAGAAGACTGACATGGATGGGAAGGTGCATACTTACAAAACTAGACTTGTAGCGAAAGGTTATAGGCAAGTTCATGGTATTGACTATGATGAGACTTTTCACCCGTAGCAATGATCAAGTCTATAAGAATTTTGCTTGCCATTGCCGCATATCATGACTATGAAATATGGCAAATGGACGTCAAAACCGCTTTCCTGAATGGAAAACTCCAAAAGGATGTGTATATGACACAACCAGAAGGTTTTGAACAAGATTCTAAGGTATGCAAATTGCAAAGATCCATCTATGGATTGAAGCAAGCTTCTAGGAGTTGGAATCTCCGTTTTGATGAATCGGTCAAAGAGTTTGGTTTCATCAAGAACGAAGATGAGCCTTGTGTATACAAGAAGATTAGTGGGAGCGTAGTGCTATTCCTTATTTTATATGTGGATGACATATTGCTCATTGGAAACGACATTCCTACACTTCAGTCTGTGAAGACTTGGTTAGGAAAGTGCTTCGCAATGAAAGATATGGGTGAATCCGTGTATATTCTTGGCATTAAGATCTATAGAGATAGATCAAGGAGGCTACTTGGTTTAAGCCAAAGTACATACATTGACAAGGTCATTAGAAGATTCCGTATGGAAAATTCTAAGAGAGGCACCTTGCCCGTGTTACATGGAGTTTCTCTAAGCAAGACTCAATGTCCTAAGACAAACGATGAGCGTGAGAAAATGAATGATGTTCCATATGCTTCGGCAATTGGGTCCATCATGTATGCCATGATTTGTACTAGGCCGGATGTATCTTATGCTTTGAGCATGACAAGTAGATACCAATCCGACCCTGGCGAAAATCACTGGATAGCTGTAAAAGCGATTCTTAAGTACTTAAGAAGAACTAAAGACTCGTTTTTGGTCTATGGAGGAATGGAAGATGATCTCGTTGTAAATGCTTACACGGATGCAAGCTTCCAAACCGACAAAGATGATAGCCGATCGCAATCGGGATTTGTGTTTATGTTAAATGGTGGAGATGTAAGATGGAAGAGTTCCAAGCAAAGTACAACCGATGATTCTACAACAGAAGCTGAGTATATTGCTGCATCGGATGCTGCAAAGGAAGCTGTTTGGATTAAGAAGTTCATAACTGAACTTGAAGTGGTTCCTAGTATTGCTAATCCAATAGACCTTTATTGCGACAATAATGGTGCTATTTCTCAAGCAAAGGAACCAAGAGCACATCAGAAATCCAAACACATACTTAGGCGTTTTCATATCATTCGAGATATCGTTGATAGGGGAGACGTAAATATATGCAGAGTACCTACTGATGACAATGTTGCGGACCCGCTGACAAAGGGACTTGCACAAGCTAAACATGATGGTCATGTTAGGTCCATGGGTATTAGATACATGGGAGATTGGGCCTAGGGCAAGTGGGAGATTGTTGGTAGTGGTGCCCTAGGCACGTTTAATAAACGTTGTAATTGTTATCATTTATTTCATATCAATAAAGAGATGTTTTGATTATTATTATTATTCATGTTTACTTATAAAAATCTCCGTCCCTAGTACTTATTAAGCACTAGTATAAAGGCTAAATGATCATGCGATGATCATGTTAGATTTATGGGTACTTGTTTGGAACAAGGTACTGGACATGACCCGCTGTATGAGATTTATGTCATGGTCTATGTCGAACATATATCTCATATTAGTTATGTCATTTGAATCCTTAGACATGAAGTTATTATAGTCTTCCACTTGATGAACATTATGTTTGACATATTCAAACGCTACCTTTAACCGGGAAGTTATAAAGGGTATGATTGGCAAAATCGGATTCACGTAGGGAAGAATAATAAGCTAAATGGATTTGTCCCTCTTCGGAGAGATGTCAAGCTTGGGCCTCTCGTAGGAATGGTGTTGATGAAATGTTCGGCCGGACTCAAATGAATTGATTGGATCAATGGCATTTGGATTATCAACATATTCGGAATCGAGAAAGTATTGAACAAAACAAGTTGACTGTTTGACCATGACTTGTGTTCAATGACGTCGAGGACAAAGGGATTATGACATATTCTAAAGGAATGCGAACTTGTATCTAGTTATACTATTTGGGTAGGTATGACGGTTTGCTAGAACCTAATCATATCTTATGGTTTCATGTTTGAACCCATTGCCAACTTAGTATAATCCTAGAGGGTCACACAGAATAGAACGAATCTTTAAAAGGACTAAATTGGAATTTTGGAAATTCTGGACATTCTGGGGAAGTGGGCGACCGCACAGTGTGGACTGGGCGGCCGCACACTTAGCTCAGATTTGTACCAGTTTGTTTCAGATAAATGTGCGACCGCACAGTGTATTCTGGGCGGCCGCACAGTACTGTCGGCTGGCACTTTCCTAATTCGATTTGGAATGTCTTTTGACACAAGATTCCTATTTAGAATAGGTCTTGCTTGTGTATAAAAGGATGAGTTCGGCCAGAACTTCAGTGATAGCCTTTTGTGAGTCTCCAAAGAGTTTGAGAGAGGTTTTACTTTGTTCTAAGACATCCTTGGTCAAAGAACAAAATAATACACAAGAGAGAAAATTCCATATAGTTCAAATTCATTGTGAAAACGTGTTTCACAATTTGGTCTAGCAACCAAGATCAAAGAAGTTCCTTTGATATTCGTTCGAAGTGTGGACACCGCTAGAGGGTGAAAATCATCATCTTCAAAGTTCGTGTTCAAGCTTTGTGATCGTGATCAAGTCTTCAAATCTCCACCAAAGACCAAGAGAAAATTTAATAGCCATCAAGGGTTAGTCTTATCCTATATTCATGTTATTGTATTTGATTTAATCATATGAACGGATCTATGGGCTTTGGGTTTCAAAATTTTAAATGCTAAATTCCGCTGCGCATGTTACTACGAAACCCAACAACACCACTCACCGGCCTACCAAGAAAGAGCTCGAGAACACAACCCAAAGGGACAATGAGTCCTTTATTGAGTTCACAAGGAGGTGGAATGACAAGCTTGCTGAAATTGTCGAGAGGCCTAACAACAAGGAGAAAATGGACATCTTCCTCAAGTGTCTAAAGATTGATCTCCTCACCCACCTAAGTGGGGCTTGCTATGCGGATTTCTCTCAAATGTATGAGGCGGGGGTCCGAATGGATGACTTGCTCAAGGAGATTAAGAAAATTGCTCCTAGCTTCCGTTACAAAGCCGCCCCTAACTCCACAAAAGAGGCCTCGATCAACGCCGTCACTACTGACAAGGGGAATTACAAAAGGGTTCCTCCACTACAAGGCAAGAAGTTTCAAAATGATCGTGTCTACACTCCTCTTCAAGGCATTACCATCACTGAACCCTTCGAAGCACTCAAGGCCAAAGGGCAAGTTGTTCCTCTCCAAGGGTACAAGCCCAATGCAATCCGTGCTAACCATGCCCATCACAAGTATTGTGACTACCTCCAACATAGTGGCCATCTCACCGAGGAATGCTTCGTCCTCCGTATGTTATCCAAGACCTCATCGACAAAAAGGAATTTATAGTTCCCAATGAGGGTGGTGTTAATGTAATAGAGATAGGAGAGTTTGAGGAGACCACTCATTCAATTCCAATTGTGAATGAGGGCTCCAATGTTATGAATGAAATTGATAATTATTGCTACATTATGACTTATGATGAGGTAATGAGGGAAGTACTAGAGAATAGGAAAAACAGGCAAGATGGGAACGTCAACATGCTAACTCGATCCGGACGAGTCATAGCAAGCAATCCCGCAACCTCTGCACCAAGAACCTCTTCTCAAAGGTCACAAGATCGCGACACTCCCGAACATCCTTTGTTGACACAACTCAAGAAAACTCAAGCCAACATCTCCATTTGGGACCTCATTGCATCCTCAAAGAAGCACCGAGATCTTGTCATCAGCAATCTCGACGACACATCAGTCTCTCCTGATACAACTCCTGAGGACCTTACTGCAATGATAGGCCACATACATTTTGGCAATCTCATCACTTATACCGATATGGACCTCCCACCATTTGGGTCCGATCACAATGAGGCCATCTATCTCAAAGTGAGAGCAAGGGGGATACCTATTTCAAGAGTCTTGGTTGACGGTGGTTCCGCACTCAATTTAATGCCCGGACGAATTATGGGCATACTGGGGCTTAAGAGTTCAGATCTAAAGCCTTCTACTTAAGTAATCAGAGGTTATGACAGCATGGCCCGCACAGTCATGGGTATGGTGGAAATAGACATTGAGTTTGGGAGCATGGTTATGTCCGTCCCATTTCAAGTGCTTGATGTACTTTCCTCATTCAATTTGCTCTTGGGCCGACCGTGGATACACAGGTCTAATACCGTCCCTTCAACTCTCCATCAGTGTGTCAAGTTTAGAAATGGAGACGAAATAGTGACCGTCATGGCAGAAAACGTCACTATCCACAGAAATGAGGAACCTGTCCACCAAGTTCAACATGGTTTAGAAGACTCCACTCTCTCCAGCGTCTCAATCAACGCCATCGACAAAGAAGGAGGAAACGGATCATAGACCCTCGGCAATCGGAAAGTCCTCCGCATGATGAGGAATATGAATTACTTCCCCGGTTTAGGCCTAGGGAAATATCAACAAGGGAGGATGAAAATCCCAACTTACGGCCTTATCGCAAGACATTAAATGGCTACTTTGTCCGCCATAGGGAAGATGTCCCGTACGTAATCTTTCCCGAGCCATGGGTCAACAGTAAGGGCATCAGAAAACCCAGTCTCGAAATTTTTTCCGATTGTGAGATTCAGAAATCCGAAGAGAAACCAATTCCTATGTCACCCCGAGAATGGTGGGGGAAGAAAGTGACCATAGAGTCCGAGACAGAGATTACCGTGGGGAAGGGATTAACTGATCTAGCCTCCATGTTCGAAGAATTTTCCATCATGGATGAGTGCCAAGTCAATGCCATCTACGACACCGACACGAGAAGGGAAACTATCAGTGAGGTCAAGCCGAGCTCCGAGCCGATCAACAATTGGTATTCAACACAGGGACCCGTGGTATCCAAGGAATTCCTGATCAATAAGATGGGTTGCATACCACGCAAGGTTACAAAGGAAGACTTGTTAACATTCAATTTCGAGTCCAAGAGTGCTTCCGATACCCTCCCCCAAGAGGATATAGAGGCAATAGCCGAGCGTGTATTCCCTTTCTTTGCTAATGAAAAATTTGATCTTTCTGAGTACCCCGAGATTGCAAACATCATGAATGATGAATTAACTAATAATAAATTTAATGAACTAGTTAATAACGATTCAAATAATGATGAAATAGACCACGAAAATGAAACATACTTAAATGAACTTGCTCAACAGGTCCGTAGTCGTGGTGAAAATGGTCCAGGGGCTGACGAAGAATTGCATATTGTTAATCTAGGTACCGATGAGGAGCCGAAAGAAACCAAGATCAGAAGCTTCTTCAAGGGGGGAGAGAAAGACAGATTGACTGCACTGCTCAGAGAGTTCGTTGATGTTTTCGCATGGTCATACAAAGACATACCAGGTTTAGATAGAAAGGTCTCCGAGCACATGATTCCGATCAGAGACGATGCTAAGCCGACAAAGCAGAAACTCAGAAAGATCAAGCCAGAATGGTCTTTACAAGTCAAAGAAGAGATAGAGAATCTTCTCAGTGTGGGCTTCATCAAAGTTATTGAGTATCCGACATGGCTAGCAAATGTGGTGACGGTCAGAAAAGCTAACGGCAAGGTCCGTGTTTGTGTGGAATTCCAGGATTTGAACAAAGCTTCTCCGAAAGATGACTTTCCACTACCCAACATCGACATGCTAGTCGACTCCACTACTGCCTACGAGGTCCGCTCATTTGTGGATGGGTTTGCTGGGTATAATCAGATTCTCATGGCCGAAGAGGATCAACACAAGACTGCTTTCACGACACCGTGGGGCTCCTTTTGCTACACAGTCATGCCATTTGGGCTGAGGAACGCTGGGGCTACTTACCAAAGGGCTGTGATAGACTTGTTCCACGACATAATTTATAAGGAAATTGAAGTCTATGTGGACGACATGATCATCCACTCAAAAGGGACCGACGGTCAACATTTGATCGATCTCCGAAAGTTCTTTCAAAGGCTTCGACAACACAAGATGAGGCTCAATCCCACAAAGTGCACTTTTGGGGTTATCCGAGGCAAAGTTCTTGGCTACATGGTCACCGAGAGGGGAATTGAAGCAGATCCTTAAATAATCAAGGCAATCATTGACATGCCTACTCCAAAGACATAGAAAGAAATCAAAATTTTCATGGGCAGACTTCAATACATCAGTCGGTTCGTGCACCAGCTCACTTCCATGTGTGAGCCAATCTTTAAGTTACTTAAGAAGTATGTTGCTCTAAAATGGACCGACGCTTGCCAAGAAGCTTTTGACCAAGTGAAGCATTACTTGACATGCCCTCCAGTTTTGGTTCCACCACACAAGGAGAAGCCTCTCTTGATCTACCTCATAGTGAATGATGAAGCCCTAGGGGCTATGCTAGCACAAGAGCAACGAAACTCCACAAAGGAGAATGCCATTTATTTTGTCAGTCGCCGATTTTAAGGAGGCAAAAAGAACTACTCCGTCTTGGAGAAGTCATGTGCAGCACTAGTTTGGGTCACTCAAAAGCTCAAACACTACATGGAAGCCTTCCCGATCAAGCTAGTAGCAAAAGCAGACCCGCTGCGCTACATCTTTGAGAAGCCTTTCATGTCAACAAGGATAGCTAAGTGGTATTTCATGCTCGCCGGCTATGATATCACTTACGTCACACTCAAATTCATTAGGGGGAAAGTGTTCAGTGATCAGCTTACTGAATTTCCGTGTGACGAAGTGAAGGGGGAAGGCTTACAGTTTCCCGACGAGCACTTGATTTACACTACAACCGAGGAAAATAAGTGGCAACTTTTTTTTGATGGTATAGACACCCCGCCTTGGACCGCTTACCCCGATTGCACGGTTGATTTTGTGTTTCTCCCTGTTTTAAGTGTTTCTCGTTAGTTTCTATTACTTCTGTTAAGTTCCTGACTGACTCTGTTAAGTCCAGGGACTAAACTGAATAACAGGGCTGACTTTCTAGTCCATTCTGTCGAAAATGCCTTCTCCAAGTCGCCCGCTTCCGCCCGTAGGGGTCAGATGCGTGCACCTTCCGCCCCCGAGGTAGGAGGCGCGCGCACCTGGGTGTCAGTTACAGATTTTTGTCCAAGAATATCTCCCTTGCTCATTTTACATGATTTTGCCCGAGAAAGATTTCTTGGTGACTGCGTTTTTGGCACCAAAAACATCTTGTTTTCACCTATAAAAGCATCCCTTTTCCACCATTTCAAAAGGACTTCTTTTTGGACCACAAATTCTCTCTACAAAAATATACAAAAAATCATTTCCAAGGTTTTTTTTTCAAGTCTTTCACCAAGAAATGTTTGAAGTTCTTCGAAGCAGGTAAAAGTTCATTTTCCTTCTTCTTCTGTACTTCATCTCCTCTCTCTTTCTTTTGCTTTAGTCAAGCGTGCAATCACCCAAATCATTTTGGGACATGACACCAAAGATCGCTTCATTCCATTGAAGTTGGTCAAGGAGTTATCTCCCTACATTCCAAACACCCCTTTTTTTAAACCCCTTTATCATAATCAAAGAATAGGAAGAATATTTATCTCATGTAGATTTTGAACAAGCAAGACCAACATTAGTTGGTCGAGATGGGTGTTTAAGTACTTCCCATCTCGTAACCTAACCCCCGAACCTCATAACAAGAATCTCTGTTTTCGTGATAAAACATAGGCTAAGTATTAGGTTTTTCTTATGTTCCTCTAAAACATAGGTGGCGACTCTACAATTAAAACACAAATAGACATCCTAGGAATAACACGCGCTCTAGCCAAGCCGTGGCCTCTCCCTGGGTATTTACAGTGGCGAATCTGCTGGGGACGTTTGAGGGTTAAACTTGCATCTTTGTTCAAAGTCTACATCTTTTCTGGGCATTCCGGTCTCTGATGAGGGAAGCGTGCGCCTCTGGCCTTCTTGGCCTAAGGCGCGCGCATCCCACACCAAGGACCAGAGTCGTCCGCCTCCCATATGTTCTTCCTATTCCTCTTCTTTTTTCTACACTAATCATTTCTGCAGGGGTTACAATATACATTCAGGACCAGGGCAATCCCCTGAGTCCAAAGTCTGACAGTCTGGCAGGTTTGCCCAGAAGCGGGCGCCTCCCATAGACTCTGCGCCATGCGCGCCCACATTACAAGCCAGAGGCGTGCGCTTCTGGGTAGGTTTCCAGAACAGGAACAGGTTTCAGAACATAGCAGAATTGATGGGGTGTGGGCACAGTTGCTTGCATCAGGCCTGATTTGGCCTTTTAGACTGTTTTACTTGTGTATTTTGTTTATCGGTCACACGGGTGATTCGAGAGTTGTAATTTACGTGCTTATTTGCTTTTCTTTCATAAAAAAAAAGTAAAAAAGTGTTTTGTCACATGTTGGACCTCACACTACGTGCACAAATTCCTATCAATTGCTCACTATCGAGTCGCACAAGTTTATAACCCCAAACCCGTCGAGGCCCGTCCTAGAGAGTTTCAAGCTCCACCCGACCTTGAATCTCTCGAAGCGGTAAACCTCAGCCCGTGGTGTAGTTCATGACTACATGCCGGGGGTGACCTTTGAGCCTCTCATTAGCTGAGCATAAGCCAACACAATTCTAGTTAGGGTCTAACACTCCGTGACCAAGTCGGTTTTCATGTGCCGAGATTTCCCTAAACTAATGTCTTCAAATCATACATGCCAAGTGGTTATCATGGACGAAATAAAACTCCTTCCCCAAGTGGTTATGATGGATGAAAATAAAAATCCATCCCCGCATGTATGCTTTACTAAATTAATTTAGTTTAATCCCGACATGTGTAGGATTCACAAGCGTGATGGAATCCGATGAGTATATCGGACCGCGAAAAGTTCTATATACTAGTGTGACGATTCCATTATTTTCTTAGAAACTCAAAAGGGATTCCGTCCCTCCGACTTATAAAAAAAAAAAAAGAGTCTTTTCTTTATGTGGTTTGAGTCGTGTGCCCACTATGTGTTCTAAGCCTCTTCATGGACCGAAAGTGTTACTCAAGACTGACAAGGGTCTCTTCTGCAATATAGGTTCAATTGGTACTTACCGTGTCTACCAGGATTCAGCGAATCGGTTAGTTCGTGAAGAGATTACTCCAACAGCTTCGACAGCATCAATGGTCGGCGGCTCCAACACCGACAACACCATGTCTCTTGAGCAACTCTCAACTATGGTCCAACTTCTCCAAGAGCAAGTCTCCACTCTTAATAAGGAGGCCCAAAACAAGGATGATCTTTGTCAATCCCACCTCGACAATCAAAAGGAGGCCCACGAGGCCGAGATGGAACAAATGAAACAAAAGCTCACCAAGCTTGCCAAAGGTAAAAACAAGAGTGACGGTGATGAGTCCGAGTGGACCAAGGGTTTGTTCGAGAGCCCTTATGTTAGTGCTCGTGCCAAGAAAATGGGGGAACCAAGCACCGAGAACAACGAGCACAAGATGGTTGATTCAATTATGGCCTACATCGACCAACGTTTCAACTGTCTCAACTTGGGGAAAGGCTCCGACACAAGCCTTTATCAGTCATCCATTCTCATAAACACGATGGCCTCTCTCCCCGACAAGTTCAAGATGCCCGACATCAGCAAATTCAAGGGCAACTCTTTCCCCATGGCACACATCGAGACTTACATATGGGCTATGGTACCAAAAAAGGTCTCTCCTAAAGTTATGGCACAATGCTTCCCTCTTACTCTCGAGGGGGCGGCAAAGGATTGGTATGCAACTCTCCCGCTCACAGTCCGTCTCGATTGGGACGCCGCCATGCTCACCTTTAAAAGTCAATACCAAGGCAACACCACTCACTGCTCGACCAAGAAAGAGCTCGAGAACACTACTCAAAGGGACAATGAGTCCTTTATTGATTTTACTAGAAGGTGGAATGACAAGCTTGCCGAAATTGTCGAGAGGCCTAACACCAAAGAGTAAATGGACATTTTCCTTAAGTGTCTAAATATTGATCTCCGTACCCACCTAAGTGGGGCTTGCTATGCAGATTTCTCTCAAATGTATGAGGCAGGGATCCGAATGGATGATTTGCTAAAGGAGATCAAGAAAAGTGCTCCTAGCTTCCGTTACAAGGCCGCCTCTAACTCTACAAAAGAGGCTTCGGTCAATGCCGTCACTAATGACAAGGGGAATTACTAAAAGGTTCCTCCACCTCAAGGTAAGAGATCTCAAAATGACCGTGTCTACACGCCTCTCCAAGGCATGACTCAAACCGAGGCCTTCGAAGTTCTCAAAGCCAAGGGGCAAGTCACACATATACAAAGATGCCAACCCAAGTCAATCAATGCCAATCATGCTCATCACAAATATTGTGGCTACCACCAACATAGTGGCCATCTCATCGAGGAATGCTTCGTCCTCCGCAACGTCATCCAAGATCTCATAGACAAGAAGGAATTCGTAGTTCCTAATGAGGGTGGTGCCAATGTAATAGAGGTAGGAGAATTTGAGGAGACCACTCATTCAATTCCCATTGTTAATGAGGGCCCCAATGTTATGAATAAATTTGACAATTCTTGCTATGTTGTGACTTATGATGAGGTAATGAGGGAAGTACTAGAGAATAGGAAAAAGAGGCAAGATGGGAACGTCAACATGCTAACTCGATCCGGACGGGTCATAGCAAGCAACCCCACTACTTCTGCACCAAGCACCTCTTCTCAAAGATCGCAAGCTCGCGACACTCCCGAAGACCCTTTACTGGTTCAACTCAAGAAAACTCAAGCCAACATCTCCATTTGGGACATCATTGCATCCTCAAAGAAGCATCGATATCTTTTCATCAGTAATCTCGATGACACATCAGTCTCTCCTGATACGACTCCTGAGGACCTTACTGCAATGATAGGCCACATTCACTTTGGCAATGTCATCACTTTTGCCGATATGGACCTCCCACCATTTGGTTCCAACCACAATGAGGCCATTTATCTCAAGGTGAGAGCAAGGGGAGACCCATCTCAAGATTCTTGGTTGACGGTGGTTCCGCACTCAACTTAATGCCCGGTCGAATCATGGGCATACTGGGGCTTAAGAATTCAGATTTAAAGCCTTCTACTCAAGTGATCTGAGGTTATGACAGCACTGCCCGCACAGTCATGGGTATGGTGGAAATAGACATTGAGTTTGGGAGAATGGTCATGTCCGTCCCGTTCCAAGTGCTCGACGCTCCCTCGTCGTTCAACTTATTATTGGGCCGATCATGGATACACAGTTCCAACGCTGTCCCTTCAACTCTCCATCAGTGTGTCATGTTCCGAAATGGGGATGAAATAGTGACCGTCATGGCAGAAAATGTCACTATCCATAGAAAGGGGGAACCCATTCACCAAATTCAGCATGGTTTAGCAGACTCTACTCTCTCCGGTGTCTCAATCAACACCATTGACAAAGAAGGGGGAAACGGATCATGGACCCTGGGCAATCGCAAATTCCTCCGCATAATGAGTAATATCCATTACTTCCCTGGTTCAGGTCTAGGGAAATATCAACAAGGGAGAATGCAACCTATTGAAGTCCCTTTTGTTAAAAACAAGTTTGGCTTGGGATATGAACCTTCCAAAGATGACTTGAAATACGAGAAAGCCGTCAAGAACGATAAAGCCCGAGCTCGCAGGGAAGGCCGGCACTACAAGATTCCTAACTTGAGACCTTATCGCAAGACACTGAACGGCTACTTTGTCCGCTAAGGGGAAGATGTTCCGTACATGATCTTTCCCGAGCCATGGGTCAACAGCACAGGCATCAGAAAGCCTAGTCTCAAAATATTTTCCGATTGTGAGATTCAGAAGCGCGAAGAGGAACCGACCCCTATGTCACCCCGAGAGTGGTGGGGGTAAGAAAGTGACTATAGAGTCCGAAATAGAGATCACCGTGGGGAAGAATTGACAGATCTAGCCTCCATGTTCGAGGAACTTGCCGTCATGGACGAGTTCCAAGTCAATGCCATCTACGACACCAACACGAGAAAGGAAACTATCAGCGAGATCCATCCAAGCTCCGAGCCAATCAATAACTGGTATTCTACAAAGGGGCCCGTGGTATCCGAGGAATTCTTGGTCAAGAAAATGGGTTGCATTCCGCGCAAGGTTAGAAAGGAAGACTTGTTCACATTCACTTTGAGTCCGAGAGTGTTTCCAACATCCTCACCCAAGAGGATATGGAAGCAATAGCCGAGCGTGTGTTCCCTTTCTTTGCTAATGAAAATTTGATATTTCCGAGTACCCCGAGATTGCAAACATCGTGAATGATGAATTAACTAATAATGAATTTAATGAACTAGTTAATAACGATTCAAATAATGATGAAATAGACCACGAAAACACAACATACATAAATGAACTTGCTCAACAGGTCCGTAGTCATGGTGAAAATGGTCCAGGGGCTGACGAGAAATTGCATGTTGTTAATCTGGGTACCGACGAAGAGCCGAAAGAAACCAAGATCGGAAGCTTCTTCAAGGGGGAAGAGAAAGACATATTGACTGCACTGCTCAGAGAGTTCGTGGATGTATTTGCATGGTCATACAAAGACATGCCGGGTTTGGACAGAAAAGTCGCAGAACACAGGATTCCGATCAGAGATGACGCCAAGCCAGTCACACAAAAGCTCAAAAAGATCAAGCCATAATGGTCTTTACAAGTCAAAGAAAAGATAAAGAAGCTTCTCAGTGTGGGTTTCATCAAAGTTATTGAGTATCCAACATGGCTAGCCAATGTGGTCACAGTCAGAAAGGCTAATGGCAAGGTTCGTGTTTGTGTGGACTTTCGGGATCTGAATAAAGCTTCTCCGAAGGATGACTTTCCACTACCCAACATCGACATGCTAGTCGATTCCACTGCTGCCTACGAAGTCCGCTCATTTGTGGACGGGTTTGCTGGGTATAATCAGATTCTCATGTCCGAAGAGGATCAACACAAGACTGCTTTCACAACACCGTGGGGCACCTTTTGCTACACAGTCATGCCGTTTGGGTTGAGGAACGCCGGGGATACTTATCAAAGGGCTGTGACAAACTTGTTCCACGACATGATTCACAAAGAGATCGAGCTCTACATGGACAACATGATCATTCACTTGAAAGGGACCGACGGTCAACATTTGATCGACCTCCGCAAGTTCTTTACAAGGCTTCGACAACACAAGATGAGGCTCAATCCCGCAAAGTGCACTTTTAGGGTTATCCGAGGCAAAGTTCTTCGCTACATGGTCACCGAGAGGGGAATTGAAGCCGATCCCTCGAAAATCAAGGCGATCATTGACATGCCTCCTCCCAAAACACAGAAAGAAATCAAAGGTTTTATGGGTAGACTTCAGTATATCAGTCGGTTTGTGCACCAACTCACTTCCATGTGTGAGCCAATCTTCAAGCTACTAAAAAAGAATGTGGCTCTAGAATGGACCGACGCTTGCCAAGAAGCTTTCGACCAAATGAAGCATTACTTGACATGCCCTCCAGTTCTGGTTCCGCCGCACAAAGAAAAGCCTCTCTTGCTCTACCTCACAGTAAATGATGAAGCCCTAGGGGCTATGCTAGCACAAGAGCAACAAGACTCCACAAATGAGAATGCCATTTATTTTGTCAGTCGGCGATTTTAAGGAGGCGAAAAGAACTACTCTGTCTTAGAGAAGTCATGTGCAGCATTAGTTTGGGTCACTCAAAAGCTCAAACATTACATGGAAGCCTTTATGATAAAGCTAGTAGCAAAAGTGGACCCACTCCGCTACATCTTCGAGAAGCCTTTCATGTCAACAAGGATAGCTAAGTGGTACTTCATGCTCGCCGGCTATGATATCACTTACGTCACACTCAAATCCATCAGGGGTAAAGTGTTCAGTGATCATCTTGCTGAATTTCTGTGTGACGAAGTGAAGAGGGAGGACTTACAGTTTCCCGACGAGCACTTGATTAGCACTACAACCGAGGAAAATAAGTGGCAACTTTTTTTCGATGGCGCAGCCATTAAGCACGGTTGTGAGATATGAATGTTGCTTGTCGATCCAAAGGACATCTACACACCACTCGCAATTCGTCTTGAGTTCGAAGCTACCAACAACATTGCCAAATATGAGGCATGTATAGCGGGGCTAGAGGCAGCTCTAGAAAGAAATGTCACCGAGCTAGAAGTATTCGGTGACTCCTTGCTCCTTATCAATCAGACAGCGGGTAAATGGCGAATTCAAGACCCGACTCTCCAACAGTATGGTCGACATCTCGAGGAATTGGTTGAACAGTTCCAAGACATCACGTTCAATTATTTACCGAGGGACAAGAACCGCTTTGCTGATGCTCTAGCTACCATAGCCTCATTAGTAGAGATGCCCAAGGGAAAGATGGTGAAGCCATTCAAAATTTCAAGAAGGACTAGTCCGGCATACTGCATGAGCATCGAGATAAATGAAGTTCAAGATAATCCCCCGTGATACACAGATATCATGAACTTTCTCAACAATGGCACTTTCTCCGAGAACAGCAATGGGAAATCTCGAGTGGCATTACAAAAGCTAGCCACCAGATATGTGTTGATTGGGAACCGAGTCTACAAAATACATCATCAAGGGATCAATCTCTTATGTGCAAATGAGACCGAAGCTCAAAAAATCATGCACGAAGTCCACGAAGGCGAGTGTGGGCCCCACATGAATGGGATTATGTTAGCTAAGAAGATACTCCATATTGGATACTATTGGACTACAATGGAAAGGGACTGCATCGAGAAAGTCAAGAAATGCGCCAAGTGCCAATTCCATGCTAATTTACAACATGCTCCACCTTCACAGTTGTACAACATGACCACACCTTGGCCATTCTCTTGTTGGGGGCATAGATATCATCGGCAAAGTCCATCCTACAGGAAGCAATGGACAGTCATTCATTCTAGTGGCCGTGGATTATTTCACAAAATGGGTCGAAGTACAAGCTTACCGAGTTCTCAACGCCAAGAAAGTGGCTGAATTCATAAAGAACAACATCATGTGCCGATACGGTATCCCTCATGAGATCATCTCCGACAATGGTTCTCACTTCGAGAAAGAAATGGATGCGCTTTTGGTCAACTACAAAATTACCAAGCACAAGTCATCCCCGTACCGTCCTCAAGCTAATGGAGCGGTCGAAGCAGCAAATAAGACAATTGAGGTCATCATACGAGAAATGGCTTCAACAGGAAGGGATTGGCCCGAGAAATTACCACTAGCATTGTGGGGCTACCGCACATCAATACAGTCAGCAACGGGAGAACTCCGTACTCATTAGTTTACGGTTCTGAGGCCGTACTCCTAGTCGAACTCGAGGTTCCTTCTCTACGGGTCTTACTCGAGAATCAAGTCAACGAGGTTGACTGGATGCAAAGTCGATACAAGCAACTAGCCCTACTCGACAAAAAGAGGTTAAGAGCGTTCGAACGCACAAGGGCTTATAAACAAAGAATGGCGAGGGCTTTCAACAAAAAGGTGAAGCCTCGAAATATCAAAGTGGGAGATTTGGTCCTAAGACAACATCCTCCCAATGCCATGAATCCCCTTGGGAAATGGGGACCCCGATGGATCGGTCCTTACGTAGTCAAAAAGATACTAAGCAGCGGTGCAGTCCGACTCGTAGACTTGGATGGTGATCAATTGCCAAAGGAGGTCAACCTCGACAAGCTCAAGAAGTTCTACGCTTAACAAATGAAGACCATAAAAAAAATAATCGCTCGCTAGGTTGAAAACCTGCAAGGGCGGCTTAGGCAAAAATTAGAGCACGTGCAATAAAGAAGCCCGCTAGATTGAAAACCCGAAAGGGCGGTCTAGGCAAAAAACAGGGTGCAAAAAAAAAATGGTCTTCATTTGTTTGAACTACGGAGACCTGAGCCTCTTTATAAGAGGAATGTAGGCAACCCTCGGGTGCGGTCTAAAACATAAATTCTTACCCAATCAAGTCATAACAAAGATGCAATTTTTATTCATTCTTTAAATCATTTTAACCATTACAATGGATGATGTTGATCAATAAAAAACATTAAAACATTAAATCCTAAACAAAGTGGTCTATTTTATTGCAATCTTGGGGTACAAAGAAAAGTCTAATCTTTCTTCGGTTTGGGAACCCATTCTTTCTTGCTATGGCCTTTGACCTTCTTGATTGGGGACGGAGAACTCTCGGAACCACCAAGGCGAGAGAAGACGCTAGGACAGGATGGAGCTTCATCTACGACCTTCCCCATGCCTTTGTCAAGAGAAGCCTTGACCGGAATCTTGTATGGACGTTTCCACACATAAGGGGAATTACCCTTACCTTTCCCCTTCTTCTTCTTCGGAAAATAACGTGGCCTAGGGGCTTCAACACGAACCGCCGGCCTCAAAGGTTCGACAACAACATCGTTAGGCCTCCCCAAACGATCAAAGACACTTGGGCGTGCCTTCACAATAAGGACGGGTACCGACTTCTCACCCTCTGAGACGGACACTTCTACCTCAAAGGAAAAGGTCATGGGAGCCATTCTTGAAAAGAGTTTGGGGCTTAAAGTGATAAGAAATAGAGCAGAATATTGCTGTGTGACCAAACTGGTCTAATTGGGTTCAAATTTATAGCTGTTGGAGAATCCTGTACAAAAAGAAAGGGGCTGTAAATCAGCAGCCCAAACGCGGGCGCCTCTCCCTCTGGACCTGAAATGTGCGCACCTCCCATGTCGAGTGCCAGATGCGCGCGCCGTTGACAGACGACAGAACAGAACATGCCTTGTCAGTTCACCAACAACCCAGGCATTTCAAACGCCTTCAACCGGCAATCAGTTCAGAATCTACAGCAACAAAACAACATTCCACAACAACACCAAGACACTTTGGGCACACATTTGTTTGTAAAAAGAGTCAACACTTAAGATCGAGTCTAAATAGAACATAAAAAATGTAGACAACATAGCTAGGACTGTACATATGTGCTAAATTTTATACATGTTAAATAATAAATTGTTCAGGCACTCAACCTCCCCAGTCTACTCTGAATCATCACCAGCGGCACTGTGCTCACCCTCATCACCACTCTCAGTCTCCTCGTCATCATCAGACTCTTCTTCAGACTCCTCAATGACAATCTCGTGAAGGGCTCTCTTTGGCACTCTTGACGATGAACTGGCACCTCAACGGCTCAAGCTCCTACTCAGTGACTGCCTAGCCGACTGCACAGCCTCATCTACATCAAGAGCAGCACCAGACACGGTCCCCAAGCCATGCCTCTAGCAGCACCAAACACGGTCCCTGCAGCTTCTCTGGTCAGGTTCACCATCTCCCGGCAGAGATCCAACACCTTCTCCTCCAGCTGGCGCAGCCTCCTCCGCATCCCTTTGTTTTGACAGCCTATGTGCCTATAAGCAGCTACGGGCACCTGTCACAACAGAAACAGGAAACTACATCAGTATGCCGAGATAAAAGAGACTGGAACGGAAAATGAGTCACAATCAGAAATGTACAAGAAAGAATACAATCATACCACAGCCGTCTGGACAGGAGGCTCCCTCTCCGGTGACATCTCCTCTGGGACTATCTCCCTCTGCTCCTTAATAATCCCAAAGTTCGAGTACGTATAGTATGAAAGAGGAAGAGAAGGATCAAAACAATAGCCTGCACCGGTGGGATAAAACTGTGCAGAAGTGGAGGGAGCGGGCTATGTTCCCCGAGGGTCCGCATACATAAAACCCTGCATCAGATTGTTCGCCCTGAAGAGGCCATAGTCCTGATAAAGCAAGATGAAAGGGGTCGCATCAACCCCTGCCATATACATGGCCCTATCATCCTCAGACAGCGCCCCCCAGTTACGAGGGTAGAAAGGAGGGAACTCTGGAACCGCCGGCCTGGGCGGGTTATGGTAATCCACCATCTGGCTCCCGTTTTGCCAGAACACTCTCTCTCCCAAGTACATGGCCATGCACTCCACGGAGCTCATCAGAATCCTCGATCGGGTATGGAACAGTGTATGCTCTATGCTACCATAAATCGCTCTCCAAGGGAACAGTGACTGAGACACAGCCTCGGGCCTCAAGCCACCAAATACTGCCTGGCTGAGACCAAGCTAATGGGGATGGTGCCGGTCTTGGATATTTGGATGCAACTAGTGTTTGAAGCTTAAAGCTGCACTTTTTGCTTTTGATCTTGGAGAAGGGGGTGCTGAATTGCAGAAACATTGAGATTGACCAAGGCATTTCCCTCTATAACCCTGTTTTGATAGAGTTTAGCATATTGCATCCTTTTCTTCCTTCATAATCTCGTTGTAAGTTCTAACAAGAATCATTAAATTCATTCATAACTTCGGAGTCCTCTTTTCAAACCAGAAGATGTTTGACGTGAATTGCTGAGAGACCCTTTGAAGCTTGCTTGGTTTCATGAAGACTATTCCTCACATTGAATTGTATCGAGTATCGTTGCCCAAAAGATTGTCAATTGTGAAGCCCCAATATCGCCCTTTTCTTGGATTACTGTAATGCCGTGGCCCAAAGATTGTAGATTGAGAAGCCCCTTGAGACCTTCGGTGCCAAAATGATTGAGGATGCCTCCAACGTTGCATATGGCTTTGCCAGGGCCATTGTTGGGAGGTGACGTAAATTGTCTCTTACTGAGGGAGTCTTTAAAACTTGAGTGTAGCCCCAAGAGTACCACCATTGATTGTAAGTAGAACGAGAAGGCTTTTCATCATTCCTTTTGAGATACTTTGAGGGAAGTCTCACACATCTTTCTCGAGTGTATCCCCTAGGGCTCATTAATTGTCAAACGAAGCCAAAAGAAGCTCTCGTTCTTGAGTCACATAGCCCCTAGGGCGTCATCATTTGTCGATCAAAGCAAGAGACTCCTCCTCGTGTGGGGGAACAAACATAAGAGGGCATGTCAAGAGCTACTTCATTCTCGGGAAACTTTTTGACATGCTTGAAGAAGCTTTGAAAATTGAGTCACACGTAGTTGCTACTTGCTACCCAAACCAATTGACTCACTGGGGACTATTTGTGCAACCTTGTATCCCATATCAATCATGAGCTCATTCTCAGACGGGCCTTCTTTCACATGAGCCCAAAAATGCACATTGCAAGAACAGTCTCTCTTATGCCAACAACCCAAAACGACCTTTGATTGTGCCGCATCTTGTCGATCTTTTTGCAATTCCGAAGTTGACTTGGTGGGGAATTGACTTGCTGAGGAGATTTAATGTAGAACATGTCTTCCTTAGAGGCCGGGGATCTACATTTCTCTTTCCCTTCTCTCTCTCACTCTCTCATTCATTTTTTTTATATGACGCACCCTGTTTTTTTTGCCTAAACCGCCCTTTCGGGTTTTCAGTCTAGCGGGCATCTCTTTTGCGTCATCATTTTTTTTTTGACTCAATTTGTGAGGCATTGACTCTAGCTGACGATGAGACACATGTGATTTTGCGGTGGGGACCTTTTGTGACTAATGATGAGTGACATTGACTTGACTAGGGAAGTAGCCCCTATTATTGACTTCATGCATTATATATATTTTTTGAATGACTCACGAAGGCAAGTAAGTCATTAAGAGAGAAGAGAAGAAAAGCCCCAATTTGATTGCAAGAAACTGGGAGTATCGCTGAAAGATAAGAAGCCCCTAGACTCGATAAAGAACGCAAAGCGATTCCAAATCCAAGAAAGTTGTTCAATCTTGAGGTGATTAATTAATTGGCAAATGACTCGTACAAAGATGTCTTGACAAGTTCGAGATGAAGGCCAATCACTATAACGCATTAGGGCTAAACATATCTTCTTTCTTGTATGAGACCGGACCCGCAGGTTGCCTACGTTCCTCGAGTGTAGAGGCTCAGGTCACCGTAGTTCTTGTGAATACTTTTTTCGTTGTGATGGTTGTTGATGTAGCTTTGTCCTTTGGTAGAATGATTTGATTGAGGGTTTTTTTTTTTTTTTTTGTGCTCTAACTTTTGCCTAGGTTGTTTTAAAGAGTCAACCTAGCGAGTTTTTTTTTTTTTTTTTTTAATTTTAATCCCCCTTTGAAACATCGCTTGATTTTTCTCCATGGTTGTAGTTCCACCTTGCTTTGGCGTTTGATGTCTTGGATTTGTCGCTGATGTTATCGCCTTCATCACGATGTTTAACCCTTAGGCGTTCAAGTGATAGCATTCATTCCAAAACTTGCTTAGACATCTTTTCACCATTTTGCCAAGAATTAAATTGAACAACATGGAAGAGTGTATGAGGACAAGAACGACTTTTATTTGATACTTGACTCAAAATTTAACATGGGACGAGAGAAAACATTAATGCACACTTAAGAGGACTTTGACTCTTTTTTTGTTTTTTTTATTTTTTATTCCTATTACTAGGTAGAGAAAGAGACATGGAGATTGCTGTCGTCATCCTTGTCGTTGTAGTCCTTCTTGTTGCATGATCTCTTGTTGAAGCCCCATTTCAAAACCAAGCATCTTCTTTGATGAGTTCTTGCATGTTGTCACTCTCTATCGGTTGCTCTTCACCCACAGTAAATTCACCATTGTCGATCAAATCTTGGATGATGTTTTGGAGAGCGAAGCACCCCTCGGTAGTGTGGCCACTATGCTTGTGGTAGTTGCACCATTCATCATGTGCATGATTTTTACGTATCCCCTTCGGCTTGTACCCTTCCAAAGGTCGGACCTTCCCAATTTCTTCCAAAACTTCAAATGCTTCGGCTTGGGTCATTCCTAGGAGAGGAGTGAAAATTCGGTTGTTGGCGGCACTTTTTTTACTTTTGAGGGGCGGGCCACTTGAGCATGTTTTACCGTTGACCTTTGTCTTGTTTTCGGTGAATTCTTTCAAACGGGCCCTAAGTTCAGAGACCTATTCCTCGTGAATCATTCTCTCGAGATCAAAACGGGCTTGCCATAAATCATCCTTGCAGCGGGCATCCTCGACAAGTCTATCCATTTATTCCCCCATGGCTCTTATTATGTTGAAAATCCTTTCATTGGACACAGAAATGTTCTCACCCTTAATGTTGTTGCCGTTGGAAACCATTTGGACCTTTTAGAAGAACAGAGTTGATCTTAGGTTGGCCCCACAAACACTTTTTGAGTAAAATAAATTAACCCACAAACAGGAAAAGACTCAACCACATAAGGAAAAATGGTTTTTTTTTTATTTACAAAAGTCGGAAGGACATAGTCCTTTTTGGGGTTTCTAGAAAAATAGTGGAATCGTCAAACTAGTATATATACCTTCTCGCGGTCCCATATACTCATCGGATTCCACCACGTTTGTGATACTTACATGTGTCGGGATTAAACTAAATTAATGTAGTAAAGCATACATGCGGGGATGGATTTTTTATTTTCATCCAAAATAACCACTTGGGAACGGAGTTTTATTTCGTCCATGATAACCACTTGTTTCTCTTGGAAACGACATGTATGATTTGAAGACATTAGTTTAGGGAAATCTCGGCACATGAAAACCGACTTGGTCACGGAGTGTTAGACCCTAACTAGAATTGTGTTGGCTTGTGCTCGGTTAAAGAGAAGCTTAAAGTCACCCCCGGCATGTAGTCATGAACTATGCCACGGGCTGAGGTTCACCGATTCGAAAGAGTCAAGGTCGGGTGGAGCTTGAAACACTCTAGGACGGGCCTCGACGGGTTTGGGGTTAGACTTGTGCGACTCGATTGTGAGCAATTCATAAGAATATGTGCATGTAGTGTGAGGTCAAGCTAAGTGACAAAACATTTTTTTTTTCAAAGAAAGAAAAAAAAAATCACATATTTACAACTTTCGAATCACCCGTGTGACCGATAAAATAAACAGAAAATAAAAAGCAGTTATGTGCAGGTCTGGTGCCCACACACTGTAACCATGTCCATTCTGTTCTGTTTCTGTGCACTGTTCTGTTCCTGGAAAATGGCCTAGACGCGCGCGTATGGGGATGCCTATGCGGGAGGCGCGCGCATTAGGGAAAGAGGAGCAGAGGCGCCCGCTTCTGGGTAAAAACCTGGAAATCAGTAGGTTCAAGGGACTGCCTTGACCCTAAATAATAAAACTTTCCCCTGAAGTAATTGTTAGCACAGAAACATGGAATTGAAGGACGAGATGAGAGGCGGGCGATTCTGGGGGTGAAGGTCGGAGGCGCGCGCTTTAGGCCAAGAAGGCCAGAGGCGCGCGCTTCCTACCTTTTTCCACCAGAATGCCCAGAATGCAGAAATAAGAACACCAAAAGCAGAAACGCAAGTTTAACCCTCTAAATAGTCCCCAGAAAAGTCGCCACTGTAGATACCCCGGGAGAGCCCCACTACTTGGCTAGAGCGGTGGAAGGATCCTAGGATGTCTAATTAGTTTTAATTGTAGAGTCACCACCTATGTTATTGAGGGAACATAAGAAAAACCTAATAATTAGCCTACGTTTTGATACGAAAACAGAGATTCTTGTTAAGAGGTTCGGGGGTTAAGTGACGGAGTGGAAAGTACTTAAACACCCACTCCGCCTCGCTTACGCGGGTCTTGCTACTATTGGTGTTCTAATGCTAAATGTCATTATTTTAATATGAGAAAAGTGCTAACAATTATAATGTAAAGAAAAAGGGGAATTACAAAAGAGAAATAAAAATAAACTTATTTTATTGATTTTATGCTAAAGATTACATGTAACAATTACATTAATATGAAATGGGGAAATTAAAGTAGTATTTAAAATATTGGAAGATGACCTTGACCAAACTTCAATAGTGAAGTGGCCTTTTAGGTTATGTTCTCTTTTATGGGGATTGCATACATTGACTAGACAAGTAAAATAAGAAGAAGAAAAGTTGTACCTTTAGAAGGAGAAAGAAGACTTTAACTTTGACTTGAGGTGGAGTTGTTGTAGAGAAATTGTTGTGCAACAATTTGTGTAGAGTTTTTATAGAGAAATGTGTTTGAGAGAATTTGTGTAGAGTTTTTGGTGTCAAGAAAGTTGAAGTCCAAGGTCCAAGAACTTGTGTATAGTTTTTGTAGAGAATATGAAGTTGGGTCCTTTTCTAAGGTAAAAAAGAGGGGTTTAAATAAGTAGAAAATAGAGGAAAAGATGGTTTTTCAATCAATAAGAAAATAAAGAAAAATAAATAATAAAGAGAAAATCAAAAAAGGATATTTTATTTTAAAGAGATGGCTAGAAGTGTGGGATTGGGAGTTATGAAATAAAGGGGTTTAATGCTAGAATAAAACATGTGACCAAAAGATGGGTTTTGACTCTAAAAATGGAGGGAAAATGCTGCAATCCGTAACAGTCAAAGTGGGAAGCCCGCGAGTCCGACCTATTGGACCAAACGCGCGCGCGCCCCATGACCATTACGGGAGGCACCCGCGGGTGATAAATGACAGAATGACAGAAATGACTCTAAAGTTAATTCTGTTATGCAGTTTAGTCCAAAACTAACGGAATCAGTTAGGAACTTAACCAAAGTAACATGAATCAACAAAAATAAGTTAAATAAAAATACTATGTATGCAATCGGGGTGAGAGGTCCAAGGCGGGGTGTCTACACTATGTATCTGGGAGAGCGGGTATACTGGCAGCACGGGAGTCAGGTGGTGGACTACTATAACCCGCCCAAGCCTGCAGTTCCGGACTTTCCTCCTTTCTGTCCTCGCCGTTGGGAGGCATTATTTGAGGATGATCGGGCCATGTATATTGTCGCGACCCCGGAACCCCGCGGGCCCGAGACCGCGATCTAGACGTCGACTCTAAAACAAAAACTCAGAAATACTGAAGTTAAAAATTCCTTTTGATACCAAAAAGGGGTGATGATCCAAAGTTTTACAAAACCAAGTTTGATAAAAACTAATTACAACTTATCATAAACCTCCACAAGTTCATGTCAACAAAATACAAATATACACAATTCTTAGTGACGTCATTGTTTGGTACAACTACCCCAAAATGGTTACACATTTATATAATGTAAACCAACCTATATCAACCTTCCCCAAAAGAATGGATCCACACTCGACGTCCTCGCTCTCGTGATCAGCGAGACTAATCCTTAGCACCTGGGGGGGGGTAAGGAAAAACAAAGGTAAAAGAAACGGGGTGAGATAAATCTCAATAAGTTACTAATGCAACTACATGACATGCTATGATGCAATAAGCAATAAACAATAATTATTATCACATAGCACATAGCAATTATCATATAACAGATAGCAGCGGAAATAAACACATAACAAAGGATATAGCCAAGGTTTTCCAAACCGGAACATCCAAATAAAGGATTGCTGCGCAGCTTCAATAATCAACAAATCAACATCTTCATCATGGCATGAAAGCCGAAGAGAAAACCCTGGTACCGGAACCACTAACAAAGTAATGTGCCACAAAGGGCGGGAGCCATGCCACAAAGTCATGCTCCAAACGTCTCAACCAAGGCCAATCTGGAAGAGGGAAAATAAGGGCAAAACAATGGTCGACACCATAATGGACTTGGCCGGTGCCATCACAATATCTCACATCGCCCGACACAACCAAAAATACCAGCTGGACTTTCAAATAAAAGCTAAGTAATAAATACCAGCTTAATTAAACGACTTAGGGTTCCAAAGTAGGGAACCAATCCAATTAAATCACCACAAAGGTAAACCAATGTGAACAACACATCAAAGATGAACCACATTTCCAAAATGATACCAAATCAAATTCCATATCATATTTATTCACAAAAGAATCAAATCCACACAATAAAGTGTTCCACGGTGTTATCCTAAGTTAATTAGAAGCAATAACCCTAAACTAGTCAAGCTTGAAGTCTTAAACCAAGTAAAAAGGTCAAATTCCTGAAACAGGGGCGGGCGGGCGCCTGGAAAGGGGGCAGGCGGGCGCTTGAATTTCCAGAAAGTCAGGTCTTCCGAAAATGACATGTAGGCGGGCGCCTGGAGGGGGTCAGGCGGGCGCCTGGTCTACGAACTGGGAAGAAAACAGAGCTGGGTTTCTCCAAGTTCATACCAAAATAACCCCAAATCCTTACCATCCCTAAATCAACCAAAATCAAGACTTCCAACACACATACTAAGGTACCCAAACCACATTTAACTAAAAAGGGGATCTTAACAACACACTTGATCAATCAAAGCCAAGAATCAAACTCAACATTTAAATCAATCACCCAAAACTCAAATAAATTCAAAATAAATTCGAAACTCAATCAAACTTCAAATATAACATATCAAACATCATATAAACATGATATGAACATTTTAGCATCAAAATGGGGGAAAAGTAACTTACTTGCAAAATCTCAAAGTTGACGGAATTCAAATCTTTTTGGCTCTACGCGATCCTATCGACGATCTAAACAATGTTTACGTTTTAGGAAATGAGAAATGACTAGAAGAAGATGAAGAAAAAGAAGAGAGAAGTAAAAGAAAGAAAACTTACCAATATATGCTAGAGAGAGGAAGAGAGTGTGCTGGGAATGGAGGTGGAGTATGGTGAGGGAGAAGGAGGTGTAGGGAGAGGGTAGGAGTAGGATTCAAAAACTTACACAAAGACCCCCTCCTCAAAACTACCCAACTCAACACTCCCCACTAACAACTAAGACCCAACAACACTACACTAACCCAAATAACCCAACTATAATGCTAGGCATAAATATTATAACACATAAAATGCACACAAAATATTTAATTAAATAATAATTTAAATAAATAAATGAGCAAATAATTAAATAATAATCATTTAATTGCTAATAAAATAGAGCCTATATTTCGGGTCGTGACATATATGGCAGGGGTTGATGCTACCCCTTTCATCTTCCTTCATCAGGATTACGGCATTTTCAGGGTGAGCCATTTGATGCAGGGCTTTATGTTCCTTTCATCTTCCTTCATCCAAATAGCCATTTGATGCTACCCCTAAACCCTAAACCCCATAAAAGGGAACATGACCTGAAAGACCACTTCACTATTGAAGTTTGGTCAAGGTTATCTTCCAATATTTCAAATACTACTTTAATTTCCCCATTTCATATTAATGTAATTGTTACATGTAATCTTTAGCATAAAATCAATAAAACAAGTTTCTTTTATTTCTCTTTTGTAATTCCCCTTTTTTTTACATTATAATTGTTAGCACTTTTCTCATATTAAAATAAGGACATTTAGCATTAGAACACCAATAGTAGCAAGACCCGCGTAAGCAGGGCGGAGTGGGTGTTTAAGTACTTCCCACTCCGTCACCCAATCCCCGAACCTCTTAACAAGAATCTTTGTTTTCGTATCAAAACGTAGGCTAATTATTAGGATTTTCTTATGTTCCCTCAATAATATAGGTGGCGTCTCTACAATTAAAACAAGTTAGACATGCTAGGATCCTTCCACCACTTTAGCCAAGTAGTGGGGCTCTCCCGGGGTATCTACACATAGCCATGCACTCCAAAGAGCTCAGCATAGCCTCGAGCGAGTGGGAAACAGGGAGTGCTCTATACTGCCGTATATCAGTCTCCATGGAAACAATGAATGGAACACAGACGCAGGCCTCAGGTTATCAAGGTACTGCCGATCCGAGACCAAGCTGATAGGGACGGTGCCGGTCTTCACATTACGGGCCTTGTAAGACCACCTCGCACTATCCAGATACTGGGGCTGCTCTCTCTCAATCCAAAAATCTCTCATGCCCAGAATGGCAAAAGCCCACAGCTGCAAACAAAGACAAAGACATAATTAATGACAATCAAAAGCACAGACAAAGACGGGAATCTGAAAAAGGCAAAGTGGAGAATATACCTCCCAAGCGAGAGAAAAACCCGTAACCGAGCTCCTAGTCGAACGACTAGTCAGATCCATACCATGATAGCAGGCAGCCAGACCCGCTGCGCCCCAGTTATACTGAGCAGCCTGGTCCAGATCAACCAGAAGGTCCAACAGGGACAGAGAAGCATAACATCCCCCTGTCGCAAACAAAGTGTGGGATAGAGTAAACCAGATAAAGCAACGGGCCACTACATCGAACCTGCAGGAGTAACACCTCGGGTCTCAGCCACGAGGATATCAAAATAAGCCCTAATCTTCCCCCAGGTCACCCGGAAACTCTTCACTGCAAACTCGAAGTCAACCAAAGCTAGTATCTTAGTCGGTGTCCGAACAGTTCCCATCACAGCATAAGGGACGGCCACTCCAGAAAAGGGCAAACCAGTCAAAGCGGTAAAATCATTAGGTGTCATGGTCACCTCGCCCATCGGCAAGTGAAAAGTGTGGGTGGTATCCCACCATCTCTCTCTCAAGGCCTGAATCACGTCCGGATCGTTCTTTAGGGAAGGCAGGCTAGTGATGAAAGGGCCAAAGCAAGTCACTGAGACCCGAGCCTGAACATTCTCAGGAAACTTCCTCCATATAGAGATAGGCGCCTGAGCCCCGCCTCTGATTTCAGATAAACGAGCCCATCTCTGAAAAGAAACACAAAGGCAAAAGGGGAATTCGTCAGAATAACGGCTAGAAAATGGCCAAACCCAACATAAAGAAATTCAACAACATGGAAAAATCACGATGTGCAAACAAGTGGGTGAGCATGTAAATGGGTGTCCAAACATTCCTTTCACGACAAATCAGCAATGGCAACAACATGCAGCCATGATCAACAAAAAGTGGTTTACTGCAGCAGTATTACGGGTAACAGTGATACAACCCCAGAATGCGAAAAATCGATAAAAGAAGTGTGCAATTCTTACCAAGCCCGCGGAAACGAAGTGGGAAATGTGAGTATGCGACTCATAGGTGAGCATTCTTGGGTCCATGGCTTCAACCTCAATTTCAGCTTCCTCACCCATTGGCATCTCAAGAGGAGGGGATTGACGTGAACTTGACATGATTTCACAAAAGAATGGTCTCAAATCAACCAAGGGAATGTTTAAGGGTGCTTTCCTCATAAGAATTCGACCTAGAATGTGGAGGGTTTGGCAATTTTTTGAACTTGGCTCGTGCAGAATGAGTATATTTTGAATTTATATTCTGAACTTAGGCGCAATACGCGCGCCTCCCGCTAGCATCCTGGAACGCGGGCGCGTCCTACAGCAATTCTCGGATGTGGGCGACTCCCGTGCCCTAACAGGTCCAAGTGCAATTTCCCATGTAGGAATAAATGCATCACATCAATGTTTTCTCCACTCTCATCCGAAGTTCCAGCTCCACCTCGGGCATTTCAAGCACAAAACTCCGCAACGGACATCATTAATCCGACGGTTACAAAAGTATTCGATCAAGGCTAGTCTCGGCATCTCCTCTCAAAAGGAAAAAAAAAATTGGTCCGCGGTCAACTGTGCCCGCACCCCACAAAATTCATGAAGTCAACAGCAAGTGCGGCTCCGGACAGCATACATCAAATACAGCTCCAAAACAGCAATTTGGTCTATGGTGAACCACTGAAATCACCACCTCTTAAGCAACATGATGGGTTCACTCAACGGACTTTAAACCGGCAAATGGATTCTCTAAACGGATTCAGCCAGTCCGCTCAATGGACTTTAAACCGGTAAACAGATTCTCTAAATGGATTCAGCCATTCCGCTCAACGGACTTTAAACCGGTGAACGGATTCTCTAAACGGCTTCAGCCAGTCCGCTTAACGGACTTTAAACCGGTGAACGGATCCCCTAAATGGATTCAGCCAGTCCGCTCAACGGACTTTAACACAGGCAAACGGGTGCTCTAAACGGATTCAGCCAGTCCGCTCAACGGACTTTAAACAGGCAAACGGGTTCTCTAAACGGATTCTGCCAGTCCGCTCAACGGACTTTAAACCGGAAAACGGATTCTCTAAACGGATTCATCCAGTCCGCTCAACAGACTTTAAACTGGTGAACGGATTCTCTAAACGGATTCAGCCAGTCCGCTCAACAGACTTTAAACCGGCAAACGGATCCCCTAAACGGATTCAGCCAATCCGCTCAACGGACTTTAAACCGGCAAACGGATCCCCTAAACGGATTCAGCCAGTCCGCTCAACGGACTTTAAACCGGTGAACGGATTCTCTAAACGGATTCAGCCAGTCCGCTCAACGGACTTTAAACCGGCAAATGGATCCCCTAAACGGATTCAGCCAGTCCGCTCAACGGACTTTAAATCAGCAAACGGAACTCGCTAAAAGGGTTTCAGCTTCAGTTCACTCAAAACAGGCGAAATGGCTCCTCTAAATGTTTCCAGCCACAGTCTCCTCACCAGACTCCAAACCTTGGCCACGGTGGGCCGTGTCATACCACCGTACCTCTTTTATCAGCAAAAGTCGCTCATACAGGGAGCGCACCCCTACCCTTCGTAATTTCAAATTCTTGTTTTCATCAAGTCTTTGCCTTTTCTTGGTGATGTCCTCGGCGGATGTCTTTCTTTCGTCGGCGCGTTTTGCTTCGCAATCCACACCGCCGAGGGGCTCTGTAGACACCCTGCCTTGGACCGATCACCCCGATTGCACATTTGATTTTGTGTTTCTTCCTATTTTAAATGTTTTTCGTTAGTTTCTGTTACTTTCGTTAAGTTCCTGACTTACTCTGTTAAGTCCAGGGACTAAACTGAATAACAGTGCTGACTTTCTAGTCCATTCTGTCAAAAAATCCATTTCAAAGTTGCACGCCTCCGCCTCTATTGGTCAGACGCACGCGCATCCCGTCCTCAAGGCAGGAGGCGCGCGCATCTGGGCGATAGTTACAGATTCTGTCCAAGAATCCCTCCCTTGCTCATTTTACATGATTTTGCCGAGAAATTTATCTTTGTGACTTCGTTTTGGCACCAAAAACATCTGTTTTACACCTATATAAACCCCTCTAATTCACCATTGAAAAGGAGGACTTTTTTTAGATAACAAAACTATACTAAAACTTTAAGGCATTTTGAGTACTTTCTCCAAGGAAGCTCTTGAAGACTCTTGAAGTTTAGGTAATCTTCATCTCTCTTCTTCTCTTTATTTCTCTTATCTTCATCTCTTCTCTCACTTTCTTAATCAAGTGTGCAATCACCCAAAACATTTTGGGACATAACACCAAAGATCACTTCACTACAATGAAGTTGGTTAAGGAGTTATCTCCCCACATTCAAACCCCCTTTTTTAACCCCTTTTATCATTATCAAAGAATAGGAAGAACATTTTTCATGTAGACTATGAACAAGCAAGACCAATATTAGTTGGGCGAGATGGGTGTTTAAATACTTCCCATCTCGTAACCTAACCCCCGAACCTCACAAACAAGAATCTCTGGTTTTCATATCAAGACATAGGCTTAATATTAGTTTTTCTTATTTTCCATTAAAAACATAGGTGGCGACTCTAAACAATTAAAACCAAAATAGACATCCTAGGATAGATCAATGCTCTAGCCAAGTTGTGGCTCTCCCAGGGTATCTACAACGTGGAACATGACTTATGTCTAATATGATATCGCGTGACAAAGGGATTGTGATATGTTCTATAAGGTAACATTGGACTTTCAAAGTTATACTAATTGGGTAGTCATAATGGCTTGCTAGAGTCCGCTTATGACTTACGGGTTCTGAATAGTTTGGACTCGTTGCCAACTTAGTATAATCCTATTGAGTCACACACGCAGAACGGATCGAATAAGGCATAGAAAACGAGGGAAAACCGGATCCTACTTGAGGATCCGTACGGATGGTTTGGGAGCCACCAAACTCAGTCGTACAGATAGTTTGTCCGGCAGAACAGTTTGTTCAGATTTCTTCTGTGACAAGGAATCCCGATCCCAAATGGAATTAGGTCAAACCCTCATATAAATATATACAGCCGGGTTTGACAGGCTCCAATGGTGATTTGAGAAATCATAATACATTGGTTTAGAAACAATAAATTATAGAGAGGTAGGATTATTTAGTTTGAGATTTGGAATCATCAAACTACAATAATCAATTGAGCAAAATAATTCCAATGAAGAAATCGTTTCTTCACCAAGCCTTGGATCTAGCAATCAATCAAGAAGGTGTTCTTGAGTCCGTTTGACGTGTGGATACTGATAGAGGGTGTTCGTTTTCAACACCTTAAAGTCCGTGTTCATTGATTCGATCTTCAAGGGTATGTTTTCTTTCATCTTGTATTTAAGCTAATCAACATGGACGGATCCATGGCTCATGGTTGTTTGATCTTATATGTTTATTCCACTGCGGATGATGCATCAAAACCCAACATATGCATGATCCCGCTTCATCTCTCTATTCTCCATTTAAGTACAAACTACGCTGACCTGAGCTTCTCATATGAGAGGAACGTAGGCAATCCTCGGATCCAGTCTAAAACACTAACACGTGTAACACACTTTAATCATGGTAGAAAGTCCGACTTCTCGGGCGATAGGAGTGGTCACTTTAAAATTCTTCTCTTATCATAACTTGACTCCCGAACCCTCATACTTGTAAATAATAGCTTTTTCCAATGTTTTAACCCAATAAAACGGCGTGGCGACTCTAATAAGTTAAATGCTAACTTGAATATCATGTCCCATAGATAAATAAAATAAGATAAATAATAAGAAACTTCACATGCGTCGCTGCATCGGAACGGGGTATTCACATTGAGACGTAGTTAATGAAACGGTCAAAGTAAACGTCCCAGCATAAAATCGTCTTGCGACGTAAAAAAAATCTCACACGTGAGGGGTGCAACCCCTACTTGTACAAGTTGAATTACAAGGTGACAGCACTTGTTCGACCATTCTTCTTGCTCGTTCGAAGCTCGGTTCATCTCATAACTTTTCAAGATTGGACTCTCCTATCAGTCATCCATCTTGCGAGGGTATATTAAGGATATTAGAATCCTTCTTTAATTACAATTGTATTTATTATATTACTTACTTTCCTTTATTTACTTTCCTTATTCAAATAATCTAGAATAGTCTAGAATAGCTTGGGCAATACTCAAACTCATGTATAAATATCATACTATTGTGATCAATAATATTTTGAGTTCTTCATAATTAATTCTCTCTCTCTCCATGTATGATTGGCTCTGTCTATCATCCTTTATCCAATAATTAAATGTCAGTATAAAAAAAATGGTTAATGACAATTTAGACCCTAAAGTGATATACCACCCTCCCAATCAAACCTTGAATTTTTTTTCCGCCAGATCAGACCTTGATGTGAGAAATACTCGCCAGTTAAGTCCTTTTTGACGGATTCTATTAAAAATCTTGTTAAATGCACATGTGCCAGCCAAGCACGTGATTAACAAATTGACTTATTTGAATTGCTATTAAATTTGTAGGGGTTATAAATGACATGTTCTAAAAATAAGGTGATGGAACAAAAAATATAGTAAATATATATCTCACCTTCTTCTTCCTCCTCCTGTCAATCTCTCTGTACAACCCGATCTCTCTCTCTCTCTCTCTCTCTCTCTCTCTCTCTCTCTCTCTCTCTCTCTGTCTCTCTCTAGAACAATAGCATCGCCCCATCCTCCCGTTGTTCCTTCTTACTTGTTGCTCCACTTCCCTTCTTCCCGTACGTCTCCCCCACTCTTTTCATCTCTCATCTTTCTCCACTTCTTAATTGTACCCAGAAATCAGAAATCGGAAACCAATAAATCAGAAGAAAAAAAATCAACCTGGAGCGTCTTCAATTGAATCAATAATCAGAACAAAACATGGCTTCGTGGTGCTTTGCTACGTACTAGAAACCTGAACTTGATTTTGTAGAATTAAAAACTCGCCTTTTTGGTGTTCGAAGATCTTCCAATTCAAAATGAATAAATTTTCAGTTTCTTTCTAAAACATCTAAGATTGTTTCTTTGGCTCAAATGACTTCTGACTTTGATAACTCCCCAACCCTATTTTCTGTTGCAGTTTCTGTATATGTTTTTTCCTTTCATAATGATGATGTGCCCCTTCACTTTTCAGCCATCAAGATGAATTGGGGAAAGAACTGTGTTGAGATACAAACCGAGATTCCCATATATTCTGGGATATCTCTTCCTATTTGTTTGTATATCTTTTCCTATTTAGTAGTATGTAAATCAGGTAGGGATTTATATTGAGAGCTAAATTATAGGAGTAGTAGTAGAGTAGTAGTCCTCCTCTCTAAGGAAGAATCAAATGTATATATAATGTATGTATTCGGCACATGAAGATCAAGGAAATAAACTGACTTTATTTTCCCCATATTATTTCTCTCGATTTTAACTTGGCACCAGAGCCCGGTTTTAAGACTATGGCCGGCGACGACGAAACTCAGAAACCCGAAGTTGAAAATTCCGGCAAAGGTAAGGAGATCAAGGAAGAAAAGAGATCTCCTTATTTTCTTTCTTCAAGTGACAATCCAGGAATGATTATCACCCATGTTCAGTTGAAGGGTGAGAATTATGAAGAATGGGCACGAGTTTTCAAAGGATCGCTTCGAGCGAAGACGAAAACCGGATTCATTGATGGTAGAATCCCGTGTCCTGATGATGTTGATGAAGCGGACCAATGGTGGACGGTGAATTCCATGATTGTTTCATGGATTTTTAACACGATAGAACCAACTCTTCGCTCCTCCATTACCTATGTGGACGAAGCGAAGATTTTGTGGGATGATTTGAAGGAACGCTTTTCTTTGGGGAATGGACCGAAGACTCAACAGTTGAAGGCGGACATAGCGAACTGCAGGCAAGGGAAGAACGAGAGTGTGGCTTCTTATTATGGACGCATAAAGAAGCTATGGGATGCTCTTAACGATTTTGAGACGTTGCCAACATGCTCATGTACCGGCTGCAAGTGTAATATTAGGGCGGTGTTAGTGAAAAGGCGTGAGGAGGAACGGGTTCATCAATTCGTCATGGGGTTAGAAACTCCGAAGTTTGAGAACGTGAAAACCTCTATTGTCAATACGGAGCCACTGCCTTCTGTGAATAAGGCTTATTCTAATGCTATAAGGGAGGAACAGGTGCTGGGGGCGGACATTTGATTAATCGAACCCCCTCAAAATTGTTAAACGGGAAAACTCCTTACGAAATTATTTTTGGAAAACCTCCTTCTTACTCTCATATTCGGGTGTTTCGGTCTTTATGTCATGTCCATTATTCCCGACGTGATAATGATAAGTTTGCAAGTCGAAGTAGGCGTTGTGTGTTCTTGGGGTATCCTCTTGGTAAGAAAGGATGGTGTGTGAATAAGGCTTATTCTAATGCTATAAGGGAGGAACAGGTGCTGAGGGTGGACATGGAGAATTCCCAACTCTAGCAAGTTTTGTCGCTCGTACAGTTGATAGGGCAGCTGATAGACCAGTTGTGAGCACAGATGGCTCGTCAGGTGGATTGATAGAAAAGAAGGATATGAGCAATGTCACTTGCTCTCACTGCAAGAAGAAAGGACATAGTGAAGATTCGTGCTTCAGGTTGATAGGATATCCAGAATGGTGGGAAGACCAGCGTGGAAAGCCAGCAAAAGGAAGAGGCGGAAGCCAATCCTTTTCGGGAAGAAAAGATCAAGGGAAGCCGAGCACAAGATCCAACAATGCAGAGGTCAGTATAGAAGGGGTTCCAGATCAGGCTAGTGCGCTGGGATTCACATCAGATCAATGGAACAACTTCAAGAATTTTATGCAGACACAGGTGCCGACAACTGTCAGCAAAACTGGCAGCACAACTGGCAAGGCAACTGGTAAGATGAACGATAAACATTGGCTTGTCGACAGTGGAGCCAACCGACACATAACAGGGGACATTTCTTTACTCAGTAATGTTCAAGATATTAAAGTGGATCACATTGGTCTGCCTAATGGGAAATATATGAAAGCCACAAAAGAAGGCAACGTTGAGATTGCCACGAATCTTGTTTTAAAAAATGTTCTATATGCCCCAACTTTTAACTGCAATCTGTTATCTGTCTCTCAATTGCTTCGAGATTCTAATTATTTGGTGCATTTTTCTGACAAGCAATGTGTTGTACAGGACCGGGTCTCGAAGATTTTGATTGGAGCGGGTGAACTGGACGGGGGGTTGTACAACTTGAGGAGGTCACCGGCAACGCAAGTGTGCAACGTTAGAGAATCTGGTAGTTTTCAGTTATGGCATCAGCGACTCGGGCATCCGTCAAGGAAAATAGTGGGTTTGTTACCTTTCATTAATCATAGTAGTATTAATAAAGACGTTTGTGAGATTTGTTGCAAGGCTAAGCAAAGTATGGATAAATTTTTACTTAGTGAAAGTAACTCTAATGAAATTTTCGATTTAATCAATTGTGATATTTGGGGTGATTATCGAAAACCTGCTTTGTGTGGTGCTGTTTATTTTTTAACCATTGTGGATGATTGTTCCCGTGCGGTGTGGGTTTATTTGGTCATGTCCAAGAGTGATGTTTCCCAAATTTTGAAAAAATTTCTCGCCATGGTAGAGTGGCAATTTAAAACAAGTTAAGAAAATTCGGAGTGATAATGGGACAGAATTTACTTGTTTGGAAAAATATTTTCCTGAACATGGAATCGAACATCACACTACTTGTGTTCGTACGTCCCAACAAAATGGAAGGGTGGAAAGAAAGCATAGACATATTTTAAATGTGTCTCGTGCTTTAATGTTTCAAGCAAAATTACCGGTCAAATTTTGGGGGGAGTGTGTGTTGGCGGCTGGGCATTTGATTAATCGAACCCCCTCAAAATTGTTAAACGGGAAAACTCCTTATGAAATTATTTTTGGGAAACCTCCTTCTTACTCTCATATTCGGGTGTTTGGGTCTTTATGTCATGTCCATTATTCCTGGCGTGATAATGATAAGTTTGCAAGTCGAAGTAGGCGTTGTGTGTTCTTGGGGTATCCTCTTGGTAAGAAAGGATGGTATGTATATGTGTAGACACCCCGCCTTAGACCTCTCACCCCGATTGCATACAAAGTATTTTTATTTAACTTATTTTTGTTGATTTCTGTTACTTCGGTTAAGTTCCTAACTGATTCCGTTAGTTTTGGACTAAACTGCATAACAGAGTTAACTTTTAGTGTCATTCTGTCATTTTTCACCCGCGGGCGCTTCCGGCACTGCCAGTGAGCCGCGCGCGTCCCGCCCCAAAAGCCGGACCCGCGCGCTTCCCACTTTGGCAGTAACGGATTGCACCTTATTTCCCTCCCTTTTCTTATTTACAAACATCTTTTCTTGATCACAAAAACCATCTTTTTACATCCACATTCATCCCCCCTTTTCTCATTAACTCCCAATCCCAAATTCTAAGCCTTTTCCCAAAAAACTAATATTTCTTTCATTTATTATTTGATTTCTTTTATTTGTTTTATTTTTCTTTTATTCATTTATCTTATTTGTGATTGGCTCATTCCATTTCACATGGATGACCAATTTTCCTCCATCATTTCCCTCTCTTTTTTACCTATAAAAACCATCATCTTCTACCTTGAAAATGAACTTTTTTTTGGACTTCTTTTTGGACTCCAACCTTGATTCACCAACTACACTATACACAAATTCTCCCAACAAGAGTTCTTAGTAACAAGACTCTACACAAATTGTTCTACAACAATTTCATCACAACAATAACACTTTCAAGTCAAGGTTCCAAGTCCTCTTTCTCAAGGTACAACTCCATTTTCTTCCTTTGTTTTCTTCTTCTTGATGTATGCAATCCCCATTAATGGGACATGACCAACATGACTACTTCACATATTGAAGTTAGTTAAGGTTATCTCCCTACATTTTAATCTTAACTTTAATTCACCATGTTAATTTCTCTTCATCTCTTAATGTAATTCTTTAACATTACTTGTTACATGTAATCTTTATCATTAAATAAATAAAACAATTCTATTTTATTTCCCCTTTATTTCCCTTTTCTTCTCATCACAATTGTTAGCACATTTCTATTTAATTAATTGAAGGACATGTAAATATTAGAACACCAATAGTAGCAAGACCCGCGTAAGCGGGGCGGAGTGGGTGTTTAAGTACTTCCCACTCCGTCACCTAACCCCCGAACCCTTCTCTCCCGAATCTCTGGTTTTGTACATAAATTAGGCTATTTCTAGGTTTTTCTTATGTTCCTTTAAAAACATAGGTGGCGACTCTAAACAATCTAAAACAAGTTAGACATCCTAGGATAATTCACCGCTCTAGCCAAGCCGTGGTTCCCCGGGGTATCTACAGTGGCGACTCCCCTGGGGACGATAGAGGGTTAAACTTGCGTTTTCATTTTTGGTGTTCTTTTATTCTGTTTTCTGGGCATTCTGGTAAAAAGGGTAGGAAGCGCGCGCCTCCGGCCTTCTTGGCCTAAAGCGCGCGCGTCCGACCCTTATTACCAGAATCGCCCGCCTCCTTTCTTGTCCTTCAATTCCATGTTTCTGTGCTAACAAATTCTGCAGGGGAAAGTTTTCTTAATTAAGGGTCAAGGCAATCCCTTGAACCCACTGATTTGCAGGTTCTCACCCAGAAGCGGGCGCCTCTGCCCTGCTTCCTCTCACGCGCGCGCCTTCCGCATAGGCAACCCAATGCGCACGCTTCTGGGCGCATTCCCGGAACAGAACAGTGCACAGAAACAGAACAGAATGACAGTGTGTGGGCACCGGGCCTGCATACAATTTCTTTTACTTTCTGTTTATTTTTATCGGTCACACGGGTGATTCGAACGTTGTAATTATGTGCTTATTTGTTTTTTTTATTTATTTCTTTTGAAAAAAAAAAATGTTTTGTCACATGTTAGACCTCACACTACATGCACATATTCTTATCAACTGCTCACTATCGAGTCGCACAAGTCCAACCCCAAACCCGTCGAGGCCCGTCCTAGAAAGTTTCAAGCTCCACTCGACCTTGGCTCTTTCGAAGCGGTAAACCTCAGCCCGTGGCGTAGTTCATGACTACATGCCGGGGGTGACCTTTAAGCCTCATATTCAAGCCGAGCACAAACCACACAATTCTAGTCTAGGGTCTAACACTCCGTGACCAAGTCGGTTTTTCATGTGCCGAGATTTCCCTAAACTAATGTCTTCAAATCATACATGCCAACTTGTTGCAATGGACGAAATAAAACTCCGTCCCCAAAAGTGGTTATTTTGGACGAAAATAAAAATCTGTCCCCGCTGTATGATTTACTACATTAATTTAGTTTAATCCCGACACATGTAGGGCTCACAAGCGTGGTGGAATCCGATGAGTATATGGGACCGCGAGAAGGTCTATATACTAGTGTGACGATTCCACTATTTTTTCTAGAAACCCCAAAAAGGACTCCGTCCTTCCGACTTTTGTAAATAAAAAAAAAAAAAGAGTCATTTTCATTATATGGTTGAGTCTTTTTTGTGTTTGTGGGTTAAATTTATTTTACTCAAAAGGTGTTTGTGGGGCCAATCTAAGATCAACCGGCGGCAAAGCAAAGTTTAAGGGTAAAGCATGCTCAAGTGGCCCGTCCCTCAAAAGCTACAAAGGTACCGCCAACAACCGAGTTTTCACTCCTCTCCTAGGAGTAACCCAAGCCGAAGCATTTGAAACTTTGGTGGCAAGTGGAAAGGTCATGCCTTTAGAGGGGTACAAGCCGAAGACGATACCGAAGAATCATGCACATGGTGAATGGTGCGGCTACCACAAGCATAGTGGCCATACTACCGAAGGGTGTTTCCTTCTCCGAAACATCATCCAAGATTTGTTCGACAACGGCGAATTTACTGTGGGTGAAGAGCAACCTTTAGAGAGTGCCAACATGCAAGAACTCATCAAAGAAGAATGATTTGGTTTCGAAATGGGGCTTCTACAAGAAATCATGCCACAAGGAGACTACAACGACAATGGGGACTACAACAACAATCTTCGTTTCTCTTTCTCTACCTAGTAGTAGGAATAAAAAAAAAAAAAAAAAAGAGTCAAAAGTCCTCTTTTGTGTGCATTAATGTTTTCTCTCGTCCCATGTTAAGTGTCGAGTCTTCTTATCAAATAAAAGTCGTTCTTGTCCTTATACACTCTTCCAAGTTGTTCGATCTAATTCTTGACAAAATGATGAAAAAATGTCTAAACAAGTTTTAGAACAAGGCCATCACTTGAACGCCTAGGGGCTAAACATCGACGCAAACATCAACGACGAAGCCAAGACAAACAAGGTGGAGCAACAATCATGAAGAAGTCAAGCAAAGTTTTCAAAGGGGGATTAAAAAAAAAAAAAAAAAGAGCTCGCTAGGTTGAAACCATCAAATCAACCTAGGCAAAAGTTAGAACACACACAAAAAAATAAAAAAAAAAATCCCCCTCAATCAAAGAAGTTCACATCAAGATCATCATCCACCAACGAAGGACGAAGCAACAATTCATCACGAAGAATGGAGAATCCACAAGAACTACGGTGACCTGAGCCTCTACACTGGAGGAACGTAGGCAACCTGCGGGTCCGGTCTCATGCAAGAAAGAAGATATGTTTAGCCCTAGTGCGTTATGGTGATCGGCCTTCATCTCGAACTTGTCAAGACATCTTTGTACGGTTCATTTGCCAACGAATTAATCACCAAAAAGATTGAACAACTTTCTTAGATATGAAATCATTTCGCGCTCCTTGTCGAGTCTAGGGACTTCTATTCTTTCTGCATACTCCCAATTCCTTGCAATCAAATTGGGGCTTTCCTTCTCTTCTCTCTTAATGACTCACTTTCCTTCGTGAGTCATTCAATTCAATAAAAAAAAAAAAAAAAAAAATACATGTCAATACTAGGGACACTTCCCTAGTCGAGTCAATGTCACTCATCTTTAGTGACAAAAAGTTTTCACCGCAAAATCACATGTCTCTCATCCTCAGCTAGAGTCAATGCACACTTCCTCATTAATCGAGTCAAAAATGAAGACGCAAAAGAGATGCCCGCTAGATTGAAAACCCGAAAGGGCGGTCTAGGCAAAAAACAGGGTGCGTCATAAAAAAAAAAATGAGAGAGTGAGAGAGAGAAGGGAAAGAGAAATGGAGATCCCCGGCCTCTAAAGAAGACAAGTTCTACATTGAATCTCCTCAGCAAGTCAATTCCCCACCGAGTCAACTTTGGGATTGCAAAAGGCTCGACAAGATATAGCACCGTCAAAGGTTGTCTTGGGTTATCGGCATCACTCTCCAGCAGTGTGCATTTTTGGGTTCATGAAAAGAAGGCCCGTGGTAACCAAGATCCATCTGAGAACAAGCCCATCATAAAAGGGCACGAGGTTGCAAAAATAATCCCTAGCTAGTCAATTGGCTTGGGCAGCAAATAGCAACAACATGTGTCTCAGTTTTCAAGGCTTCTTCAAGTATGTGCTTCTAAAGTACGCCGAAAGGCTCCCGAGAAATGGAGTAGCTCTTGCCATATCCTCTCATGTTTATTCCCTCACACGAGGACGAGTCACTCTTGCTTTGCTCAACAAATGGTGACGCCCTAGGGGCTATGTGAATCAAGAACAAGGGATTCTTTTGCTTCATTTGGCAATCAATACGCCCTAGGGGCTATGCTCAAGAAAGATGTGTGAAACTATCCTCAAAGTCCCTCAAAAGGGATGTCAAAAAGCCCTCTTGTCATGTGTGCCCGTGCTCGTTTCCCCAATCAAGGGTGGACCTTTCTCGAAATCAATGATGGCACTCTAGGGGCTACGGTCAAGTCTTAAAGGCTCCCTCGGCAAAGAGCAATTAACTCCCCAGTAGTATCCCCAGCCAAGTCATGTGCAACATTGGAAGCTTCCTCAATTTGGCACCGAAGGTCTCAAGGGGCTTCGCAATCTACAATCTTTTGGGCTACGGCATTACAGTAATCCGAGCAAAGGGCAATATTGGGGCTTCGCGTCTGACAGTCTTTTGGGCAACAATACTCGAGCAAGTGCAATGTGGAGTAGTCTTATGGCTCCATGAGAACAATCAAGATTCAAGGGTCTCTCAACACTTCAAGTCAAAGGCCTCTTGGTTTTAAATGAAGACTCCGATGTTATGAATGAAGTTGATGATTTTTGTTAGAACTCACAGCGAGATTTTGAAGGAAGTCTTAGAGAAAAGGAAAAAGATTCAATATGCTAAACTCTAATCAAAACAGGGTTATAGCGGGAAATGCCACGGCCAATCCCAATGTTTCTGCAATTCAGCACCCCCGTCTCTAAGATCAAAAGCACAAGGTGCAGCTCAGATAAAGTTGGGCCACAGCACTAGTTGCATCCGAAGATCCGTCATTAGTTCAACTCAAGAAGAGTCAAGCAAGCATACTCATTTGAGACTTTATCACGCCAAGACCTTATCCTCCGCGACCTCGACGGCACCGCAAGACATTACTGCATCCTTTGACATAAGCCCTCAACCATTTGGGTATCGACCACAATGAGGCCATTCATCTCCCCAGAAAGAGCAAGAAGGAGATCTCTATCAAGAATTCTACCAAACGGTACATCCGTTCTCAATGCCGAGCCAATCACGAGGTAATTTGGGGCTTACAATGAAAGGTCTTCACATCCCGCCATCTACAAGCCCACGACACTTGGGGCTTTGCAATCTCTCGAAGCTTGGCATCAACGATCTCCTCTTGGGGCTTGCTCACTACAACAACAAAGGGCGATTTACTCGAATGGGCCAAGAGCTGATTTATCTTGGAGCTATGCAAGTCCCTCAAAATTTGGCATCAAAGGCATTCTAGGGGCTTTACAATCAGCAACCCCTCATCTCGGCATCAAAAGCCTTTTTGAAGCCCCATAACCGACAAATCTCTTGGGGCTAGACATCAATCTTCGTTGGGCACACCAGCGACAACAGAATTCAAGCGAGGCAATCCAGACTTCGACTGAGCATGACTTGATCTTGGGTTGGCTTTACAAACACAATGGCTAAAATGGTTCACCCACGAACCTAAAAAAAAAAAAAAAAATCTCTTTTCCTCACATGTGTGCATATTCTTTCCTTTCTAATCTTTAAAAAAAAAAAAAAAAAAAAAAAGATTTTTTCTTTCTTTTTCTCCTTCTATGTGCAAAATTATGTGCTTTACTTTGCTTTGCTCCTAGCCTCTCCTCCAGCGTTCTACATCATCCTTGAACTACGCTGGTCTGATTCTCTTAAAGGGATACGTAGGCAGCCTTTTGGCACGACCAACCCATCATTCAGAGTACCATCTCGCTAACCCAACATCAAGGGCATTCTCTCATCAACATCTAAAGAATGGACATTCTCCATCAAAGCATCCTCCGCGGACATCAAGAATCCATCTCCACTCAAGCGGCAATGGTAAGTGAAGGTATGAATACATCCAATGCTTTCCTCAAAATCACACTGCACACAAGATCACTTTCTACATTCTTACTTCTCTCTCATTACAAAGGTGCTTTCAAGATCATATCACACCACAATCACAATTTTCTCTCGCAATTCCTATTTCACATCTCACACAAGCACGTATATCTGCAAAGCATACACATAACAGGTGCCGGACAGAGCACCAGGTGCCACAAAGCACCAGAATCAACAAGTGCCGCACAGCGCATCAGAATATGCCGCACCACGCACCAGATTCAACAAGTGCCGCACAGCGCATCAGAATATGCCGCACCGCGCACCAGAATCAACAAGTGCCGCACAGCGCATCAGAATATGCCGCACCGCGCACCAGAATCAACAACTGCCGCACAGCGCATCAGAATATGCCGCACCGCGCACCAGAATCAACAAGTGCCGCACAGCGCATCAGAATATGCCGCACCGCGCACCAGAATCAACAAGTGCCGCACAGCGCATCAGAATATGCCGCACCACGCACCAGAATCAACAAGTGCCGCACAGAGCACCAGGTGCCGCATAGAGCACCAATTTTGGTCCATGGTGAACCACTAAAATCACCATACCTCTTCCATCAGCAAAAGTCGCTCACACAGGGAGCGCATTTCTATCCTTTGTAATTTCAAATTCCTGCTTTATCGAGTCTTTGTTTTCTCTTGTCGATGTCCTCGGCGGTTGTCTTTCTTTCGTCGACGCGTTTTGCTTCGCAATCCACGTCGCCGAGGGGCTCTGTAGACACCCCGCCTTGGACCTCTCACCCCGATTGCATACAAAGTATTTTTATTTAACTTATTTTTGTTGATTTCTGTTACTTCGGTTAAGTTCCTAACTGATTCCGTTAGTTTTGGACTAAACTGCATAACAGAGTTAACTTTTAGTGTCATTCTGTCATTTTTCACCCGCGGGCGCTTCCGGCACTGCCAGTGAGCCGCGCGCGCGTCCCGCCCCAAAAGCCGGACCCGCGCGCTTCCCACTTTGGCAGTAACGGATTGCACCTTATTTCCCTCCCTTTTCTTATTTACAAACATCTTTTCTTGATCACAAAAACCATCTTTTTACATCCACATTCATCCCCCCTTTTCTCATTAACTCCCAATCCCAAATTCTAAGCCTTTTCCCAAAAACTAATATTTCTTTCATTTATTATTTGATTTCTTTTATTTGTTTTATTTTTCTTTTATTCATTTATCTTATTTGTGATTGGCTCATTCCATTTCACATGGATGACCAATTTCCCTCCATCATTTCCCTCTCTTTTTTACCTATAAAAACCATCATCTTCTACCTTGAAAAGGGACTTTTTTTGGACTTCTTTTTGGACTCCAACCTTGATTCACCAACTACACTATACACAAATTCTCCCAACAAGAGTTTTTAGTAACAAGACTCTACACAAATTGTTCTACAACAATTTCATCACAACAATAACACTTTCAAGTCAAGGTTCCAAGTCCTCTTTCTCAAGGTACAACTCCATTTTCTTCCTTTGTTTTCTTCTTCTTGATGTATGCAATCCCCATTAATGGGACATGACCAACATGACTACTTCACATATTGAAGTTAGTTAAGGTTATCTCCCTACATTTTAATCTTAACTTTAATTCACCATGTTAATTTCTCTTCATCTCTTAATGTAATTCTTTAACATTACTTGTTACATGTAATCTTTATCATTAAATAAATAAAACAATTCTATTTTATTTCCCCTTTATTTCCCCTTTTCTTCTCATCACAATTGTTAGCACATTTCTATTTAATTAATTGAAGGACATGTAAATATTAGAACACCAATAGTAGCAAGACCCGCGTAAGCGGGGCGGAGTGGGTGTTTAAGTACTTCCCACTCCGTCACCTAACCCCCGAACCCTTCTCTCCCGAATCTCTGGTTTTGTACATAAATTAGGCTATTTCTAGGTTTTTCTTATGTTCCTTTAAAAACATAGGTGGCGACTCTAAACAATCTAAAACAAGTTAGACATCCTAGGATAATTCACCGCTCTAGCCAAGCCGTGGTTCCCCGGGGTATCTACAATATGATCTTGATGAAAATAAGTTGCTCGTTTCTCGGGATGTTATTTTTGTGGAAAAGGAGTTCCCTTTTGCTCACGGTCGGGCTGATCAAGATGGAACATATACGGATTCTGATATTTTTCTATGTTCTTCCAGTGATACGGAGGATTGTGAAGACGATGTACATGTGACTGGGGAGTTGACTACACAACCCACTGCACAAGTGACCGAACAGGTAGCAGAACAGATACCAGCTGCTGATGAAGTTCTTGACATAGTTTCCGACCAACTGACTGACCAATTGACGGAACAGGTTCCAGCACAGTTGCCCGAACAGTTTAAACAGCCTGCCGAATTGATTGAGCCAAAAAATTTGGGACGTGGTCAGAGAATTAAAGTCCCTTCTACCAGATATCTAGCTTCTGAATATGAGTTGGAACAATCTCAGGCGCATATTACTCAAGCTACACCCCCGTCCCGTCCATCTCCTTAATCCAAATCTTAAGGTACTCGATATCCCTTATCACATTTTGTCAATTGCACTAAATTCTCGGCTGCACATCGTTGTTTTTTGGCTTCTATTGACTCAGGTGTTGAGCCAAAACATTTTGGTGAGGCAGTCAAGCTTCCTCAATGGCGCGAGGCTATTCTAAAGAGCTTAATGCTCTTGATCATAATGGAACTTGGGAGTTGGTGGATGCTCCTCTTGATAAGAAGGTGATTGGTAACAAATGGGTCTATAAAATAAAGTACAATGCTGATGGGACAATTGAGCGTTGTAAAGCTCGGTTGGTGATATTGGGAAATCGACAAGTTGAAGGTGTTGATTTCAAGGAGACATTTGCACCCACCATCAAAATGGTTACGGTGCGAGTTTTTCTTAGCATTGCTGCAGTTAAAAGGTGGGAACTTCATCAAATGGATGTTCACAATACTTTTCTACATGGTGATCTTAGTGAAGATGTGTATATGAAGGTACCCTTGGGACATTCGGACTCGTCTTCTGGGAAGGTTTGTAAGCTTAAAAAAAAATTATATGGTCTTCGGCAAGCTCCTCATTGTTGGTTTGCCAAACTTTCTATGGCATTGAAAAGGTATGGATTTGTCCAACGTGTTCCGACTATTCTTTGTTTTCTTTCAAAACTTCCGCTGCAGAGATACATATTCTTGTCTATGTTGATGACTTGGTGATTGGTGGGAATGATTCGGTTGCAATTAATCGTTTCAAGGGCTATCTTAGTAGTTGTTTTCACATGAAAGATCTCGGGCTTCTTAATTACTTTTTGGGGCTTGAAGTGGCGAAACATCCGGATGGTATTTTTCTTTCTCAGCGCAAGTATGCGCTTGATATACTCTCTGAGGCTGGTCTTCTTGAAGCTCGTCCAGCCATTACTCCTATTGAACAAAATCATCGTTTGGCCCTGACTGAGAGTGATGATTTACGTGATCCCGAGGCATATAGGCGACTTGTTGGGCGTCTTATTTATCTCACTATTACTCGTCCGGAACTCTCTTATAGTGTGCATACTCTTGCCCAATTCATGACCCGGCCGAAATTGGCTCATTGGACAGCAGCCTTGCGTGTTGTTCGGTATCTCAAAAACCGTCCAGGCCAAGGCATTTTGTTACGATCCGACTCTGTTTTACATCTTCGGGCCTACTGTGACTCTGATTGGGCGAGTTGTCCTCTTACCCGGCGATCCCTTACAGCTTATTTTGTTTTCTTGGGCCACTCTCCGATCTCTTGGAAAACCAAAAAGCAGACTATCATTTCGCGTTCTTCGGCCGAAACAGAATATCGTTCTATGGCAAGTGCCACGTGTGAACTGAAATGGCTTCACAGTTTACTTGATTCTTTTGGGATTACACATTCGGCTCCTATGACCCTTCTAAGTGACAGTCAATCTGCGTTGCATATGGCTCAAAATCCTGTCCATCATGAACGAACCAAACATATTGAAGTTGACTGCCATCTTGTTCGCGATGCTGTTCAGTCAAATGTCATCACAACTGCCTATGTTCATACGACTTCACAACTGGCGGATCTTCTAACTAAGGCATTAGGCAGTCGACAGTTTATAAATCTTCTAGGCAAGTTGGGCGTATGTGATTTACACGCTCCAACTTGAGGGGGGGTGTTGAGATACAAACCGAGATTCCCATATATTCTGGGATATCTCTTCCTATTTGTTTGTATATCTTTTTTCCTATTTAGTAGTACCTAAATTAGGTAGGGATTTATATTGAGAGCTAAATTATAGGAGTAGTAGTAGAGTAGTAGTCCTCCTCTCCAAGGAAGAATCCAATGTATATATAATGTATGTATTCGGCACATGAAGATCAAGGAAATAAACTGACTTTATTTTCCCCGTATTATTTCTCTCGATTTTAACTAACTGGATATTTTGGAAGACATGGGGAACAATGACTGAAGGTGAATTCATACCTTCAATTGAAGAGTTGTGCGTGTAGGGTGTTGAGTTTTTTCTTCTTTTGCAAAAGACGAAGAAAGAACGATTACACCATTAATTAAAAAAACGATGTCCCCCTTTCTTTCTTCTCTTTGTCCAGCGGCGTGAAAAGGAAAAAAGGTACTCCCTCGGTCCCTAAACGAGTGTCAATTTTTTAAAAATCTTTGTCCCAAAATGAGTGTCTATTTTTAACATAACTTTGTCCCTAAATGTTTTTTTTCAAAAACAAATTCACCGGTCTCTTTATACGTGCAAAACTAAATGTTTATAAAGGAGATTACAAGATTATATATGAATCTTTGCCACAAAATTGTACAAAGAGTTGAGATTTTCAGACGTCCCTTAAAATGAAATTTGGACACTCATTTAGAGACAGAGATAGTATTAAAATTGTGACTTAATTAGATGTTAATCAGGGTTAAAGGTTATTTATCCTTCTAATATAATGACTTTCTATTCTAATGCTATTTTGCTTACATGGCATGACAGTGATTGGTAGCTGCAAACACATTATTGAAACCTAATTAAATTTTTTCTCTAATTTATTTTGTGTTAATGTTTTATTTAATACTCCCTCCATCCCATCCAAATTAAGATTTTTGGGTTAGGCACGGGATTAAAGAAATAGTGTTAGTGGAGTAGGTGTTGTGAGTATGAAAAGTGAAGCAGGAGAGAGAAAATGGGGTAGAGAATAATGAGTGAAAAATTGTTGTGAGTGTGAATGTGGGTCCCATTAACTAAAACATTTCCATTTTTAAGTTATCCTAATTCGAATGGGACACTCAAAATAAAAATTTGTCCTAATTCGAATGGGACGGAGGGAGTATGTTAATAATTATTTTCATTTTCAACCCTGTTGTTAAGTTTGAATTTTCATTAAGCCCCTTAAAAGAAATATTAACTTCAAATTAACCAACATACCTCCCTCCCTTTAGACTGAATGAATCTCAACAACATAATTTAAAAGTATTACCAAACAATCCAAAATAAAACCAAATGCACAAAAACATGGTACATCAATGAAGCTAGAATGTCTTGCTATGAGGTCTAATTTCTCACCCCATCAAGACACAACATCTTCTAAGGCATTAAAATATTAAAAAAAAAAAAAAAAAAAAAAAAAATAGCTGTCAACATCTAATGAGTTTCACTGAGTTTAGAGCTCCCCAACCAAGTTCTAACACACTTGTCACCATGTACAACAATAGTCCTAAAACAGGGTACAATTTTTTAGCCAGGCTATCACCTCCAAAGCACAAGTGTATGTAAAAAACAGGCAAATCAATCAGTGATTACCAACATACCTCCCTTTAGACTGAATGAATCTCAACAAATAAGCTCTTCCTCCGTTCTCGTCATTAAGTTATTCCGCAAAATATGCACAAAAACTCTTCTGCTTTTTCTTTCTTTTTCTTTTCTTTTTTTTTTTTTTTGATAAAAAATATCTATTATTTACCTCAAAAGCATATCAAGTACTTCACCAATAGGGGTCTCACTCCTGCTCCTCCTGCTCTTGCTCCTTAAGGTAATGAGACGTACTCATTTCTGTACTATAGAACGAGTCATCCCCATTCATCCCGTAAATATCTTCATCCTTCTCCTCCTCCCACTTGAGAACCTCCCTCACGTACTTGAACGCCTCTTCAACTGATGAACGCTCCCTAGCTCTGGTCTGCCAAACAAACAGCTTCCTCCCAGTTATCGAATAATATAGCTCTTTGAATTTCACAGCCATATAGTAATAAGCTTGGTTTGCTAATGATTGGCTGTTATGATGTGGTTTCAAGGGGCTAAAGTCACTGAACCACTCACAAACTGTCAAAGGAACCTGGCTGATTTTGTCCTCAAACACATCGTACTTGTTCAAGAGAAGCACAAAGGGGATCTCACTAAAACAAGGGTGCCTAGCCATGCTCTCGAATGAATCTCTGCTGGCTAACATTTTGTTTACGAGGGGAGCGTTTCCGTGGGCCCACGTCTGGTCGTAGTCACTTAAAGCAACGCAAAATACTACTGCCCTTGCGTCTTCAAACATTTCTAGCCATTTACAGCCATCATTTACTCCCTTGGTGTTTATGCGAATTAACTGGTACCTGAGATATCAAAAGTAAAGGGAGAGTGAAACTTAGTTGTGTCGGTTAAGAGTAGAAAACCAAAAGAAAGCTCATGCTCCCTCCGTCTCAGTGATTTGGCTTTTGCTGCTCAACAAATGTGAACTTTGACCAAATATTAATGTCAATCTAATCATCCTAGTGAAATTCTAAAAACTGTATTTGATAAATCAGTAAGTGATTTATCTATAACAGTTTTCAGAATATTAATGGAATGATTAGACTGACATTAACGTTTAGTCAATGTTTTGTGTTTGATCCTAAAAAAATTAAATGGGACTATCTATGCAGGACGGAGGGAGTATATAAGATGATGTCATAATTGAACCCAGAGACATACTTGGCCAGAGTGGGTTGGGTGTCAAAATTTTCATTGTATATCTCAGACATGGGACTGTGATCATCAAAGGAAAATTCAATGTGGGAAAGACCATTGCTCGGTGAGACCCCTTCAGCAAATAAAATGTCTTTCTCTGTGGGTTCATACTCGTTGCTAGATATCTCAATAGCCTGTCAAATGTAACGGCAATCAGTAATGGCAAATGAGCCTAAACAGAACTTAAACAATGTGGACACAAAAAGTCGGAAACTCTCCCAGTTACGGACACTTGAATCTTACAGGAGAGAAAGTTCAAATGCAAAAGAAAATATTACTATGAAATGGCTTTGTAATTGGAAAAAAAACGTAGGTACGTTGTTTGATTGCTTCGTCGGTCTATATATATCTTCATATGAAGAAAGATTTTTGTTGGTAAGAAGGCATACCCGATCTAAGAAATGTTTAGCAATATCTGGAAGAAAACGCAGCTCGTCTTTCCTCTTGTATGTTTCTTGCAGAGCAGGATCCTTCCAGATCTCATCTACAACAGGGGCATACTCACGTGTCGCAGCAGGAAAGAAAGTATCCAGATCTCCCGTGGCCATGATGTCCAATAACCAATCAGAAAAATTCTTGAATCTTTGATTAAATGAGTATATGCAACGGTTGCTGCCGTCATGCCCCAAATCACCTGAATTTATTTCTACAACTTGTATTAGAGATAGTTCGTATATAAATAAATGAGTATATAAAGATAAGGCTGAAAAGAGAAAGCGAGAACTCAGCAGGATGTTGAAATTAGTTACCAGGAACGCACCTTCCCCCGGGTCGCACGTCCCGGAACGCGGTACGTTTGCGTCCCAGTTCGCCAGGGAGCGCGACCCAATTCGACAAAAAGATCGTTCCAGAAATTAAAACAAAAGGGTAGAATCTGACTTTTAATTGCCGTACCCTTCGATTGTTGTCGATTGTGTCGTAGAGAAGAGATTAATTAGGTAGAGAAGGGATTAATTAGGAGAAGAATCAGAATTGATAAGGATTGGAGAAGGGGGGTGAATCTGGACTCATGGTGGAAGAAGGATTCGATGGAATCAAAGAGACTGAAAGTCGATTGTATGGGGATTAGCCGATATATGAAAGTCAATTTGGTTGGGATTGCTTGACTTTTTATTAAATTCGCTGTTTTCACTAAAAAATTGTAAAATTTAAATACACCCAGTATTGTACAACACTTTCATATTCATTGTACAACACTTTTATATAACAAGATGGGTGTGCTTAAAGGCTTTATGAGTGTAAATATCAAAAATCTTAACATAGTATACTATATGTGTATAAATGTAGTGGCGTTCCCAATTAAAGCGTACCGCGTTCCCAACGGGCGTACCAATTAATCCTACCCCCAACGTACCCAAAATTTTAAAAGTCACGTTCCTCGTTCCCATTCCCGTTCCCGTCCCGAAACGTACCACGTTCCTGGTAACTTGAAAATGTAACACTTAGGATCTTATGCTGCAATCCACATTAAAGAAGAAGTATGTTCCAGTTTACGGGGAACATCACATTAGTCACTTTTGGGCACCAAATAATTACTAATGCAAGTTACTGTAGAACAAGGCCGGGACGTAGCCAGTATTTCGATTTAGGGGGGTCAAACATAAAATATGAGTAGTTGTTCTTTGAGAAGCCAGATTAAATGATTCTTTTACTCTCTTAGGTTCTTACTGCAAAAAAATAAAAAATAAAAAAATTACGCAATTTTAAAATTGATTTCTGCAAATTCTATGAAAAATGAGCGTATGCTCCCTGCATCCCAGAAAGATGGTCTCATTATGTTTTTGGTAGAATTAAGTGATCTTTGACCAATAATATATAAACACTTAATAATCCCGACGAAATTCTAAAAAATTGTTATTATGCGCCATTAATAATGCTATCAACAACAATTTTTTGAATTTTATTAAGATATTAAAATTGTTCTATATTCATGGTCAAAGTTCACTTGAGTTGACCACCAAAAATAAAATGGGACTATCTTTCTAGGACGGAGGCAATATAATTTGTGAGATCAATGTTACAGACATAACACTTATTTTGGGATCGGGCAAGTACAAGTGAATTTGTTAAGAAAATGAATCTAAAAACCGTACTCCCTCCGTCCCATCTCAATTTATTACGGTTGGGCACAAAAATTAAGGAAAAGGTGAAAAAGGTGATGTGTTGTGAGTATAGATAGTTGGGTAGGAGAAACAAAGTGGAGTAGGGAATAATAAGTTAAGGTGGGACACCTAACCTAATGTATTGAGTATGACAAGCGAGTCCTATTATTTAAAATATATTTAAAAAATCTATTTTTTTAAAAGATTTTGTAGATTAAAGTGGGACACCTAAAATGGCTATTTTTGTAAGTTAAGGTGCGACGGAGGGAGTATTAAAAACAATATTGACTATAGGACGCTAAGGATGAAAAGCTAAAGGTCAAACTTCTAGAAGTTGTCACTTGTAAATATTTTGTTGGATTCAAAATTTAGATCCAATTCAAAGATATCAACAGTCTCAAAAGGGGAAAAAAAATCAATAAATTTTCATGTTCACATCTTATATTCGTATTTAAAACATTTTAGCCAATTTTACTTTATCTTCTACTTAGATTATACAATATATTATTCTCTATCAGTTATGATTGTTTTAAGTTTGTTTTTAGATAAATATGAAGGGGAAAGTAGCACTTTTTTCACAATTTAGGGGTCAAAATGTTTATCTTTTTTTCCTTTTAAGCATAACAGGTGCTAAAATGCTACTTCGAAAAAATGAAGTGAAACATGGTATAGAGCCCTATTACTGAAAAAATGTTTTTTCATGCATATATTTTCAAAATCTCAAATTATTTTCAACAGGGTTTTTCAACACTGTTGGTCCCAAAGGGGGCAACACGCACAGTAAACTGCTAAAGGAGATGGGGCGGGGTTGAGTAGCAATTTAAAATTTTCCCAATCCTTTTTCAAATGAACTTCTTAGCTTAATCAGATCTCTGAATGCTATAAGAGAGCACTAGGGTGATAAGTACAACAACAACAAAGCCTTAATTCCGAAATGGTTTGGGGTAGGCTAACATGAATCGATGTGTAAGAGAGCTCTATAGTGATAAGTAAAATTCGAAAATGCAGAGTGGAAATTTGTGAAGCTAATAGGACTTTTAAAAGACAGGAGGAAGGGAAATAGTTGATACTCATAGGAAACTATCAACATGCCGACCAACACTTGGACTCAAGAATACTGCAACCTCAGGACTCTCCTGGCACCACCCCTGTTCCAGGTCAAAATTTTCCATAAAGAGACAATCAGGTTGCATATTGACAATCCCCTTTCCCAATGGCTGAGTGGAAATAACAAAATCTCTATTCCCTTTCTAGAACATCATGCAACGATTGGCACTTAACAGAATAGCCTCTAGGCAATGTATTGTTGTTTTCACCCCTCGCAAGTCTTTGAAAGCACTTTTAGGTTTACACTTGGAGAAGATTAAGAGTTGGACCTTGATGCTACTATGAGGTTTCTGCCAAATCTTACTGCTTTTTGTAGATAAAGGAAATGTTAATATTAGTGCTTGTAGGCTTTGCCAGAAAATTTTATCCTCAAGTGATGAAAGCGTAAAAGGATTATTTCCATTATACTCCCTCCGTTCCAAGTAAGTTGAAACATTTTGCCATTTAGGGCATTTCACTTAAGTTGCAACAATCTAAAAATGGAAGTTTTTTATTACTTTTATAATCCTCCACTCATTCTCTCTCTTCCTCCCAACCACTCATTATTCTCCACTCATTCTCTTTCCTTACCCACTAATTCTCTCTTCCTCACCACCTTTCATTCTTAATAAAATATTATATCCTTAATTTCCCAACTTCAAAATGAATGTTTCAACATACTTGGAACGGAGGGAGTACTTGTTTTTCCCATTTGCGTAGTGAGAATGCCGCTCAGCAATTGTGGAAGGTAAAAATGAGGTTAATATTAAGGTTGTTGGTACAGAGGAGGCAGCGCTTGGTAAAGGAGAAGAAGAGCAGGATAAACATGATTTGAAATTGTGAGAATTTTGATGTTACCAGAAATCTGAGCTAGATTGATGGTCTATATTCAAAGATTGTGATGACCACTTTCATGCAGGGATGGCCAAAACCGGTTCCGGGCCCGGTTCCGGTTCGGCAAAAGGGTGAGCCTTAACCGGCCCGCGCTTACCCCGGTTCCGGTTTGGCACAATCCGGTTCGGTCCGGTTCCGGTCCCCCCCCCCTTTAAAATTATTGAAAAACAAGGGATTTTTGGTCCGGTTCCGGTCCGGTTCGGCATATATGTGACCCTGAACCGGCCCGTATGCCTTGCGGTTCCGGTTCGTCCGGTTCCGGTTTCCTCCCCGGTTTGCTCCGGTTCCGGGCTTTTCCGGTCCGGTTTTCCGGTTCCGGTTTGGCCATCCCTACTTTCATGTACTCCGTCCGACCCTCTTTAATCTACAAAAATTTCCATTTTGGTTGTCCCACTTTAACGTACAAAATCCAAAAATGGAAATTATTAAATACTTTTTAAATAATGCGACCCACTTATCATACTCACAACTAGAACCCACTTACTATTCTCTACCCCACTTTCTCTCTCCTACCCAACTATCTACACTCACAACACATTACCTTTTCAATCATATCCTTTATTCTTGTGCCAAGGCTCATTTTTGTAAATTAAAGAGGGACGGATGGAGTATTAGACAGTAAATCTGAGGTATTTTTCAGGTTGGGGGAAATGTATGTTTCAGAAGTTGGCTGTCATAATAGCATGAGGCCCCCCATGTTTTCATCTGCTTCTACTCAAAGAGGTGTTTGTAATTTTGTATTATGGTATATTTATTATTGTAATACGCCTCTTCGAGGATATGTAACAATTCTGTCAACATTATATGTCAAAATTGGAATATTTTTTTAGTAATTAATAATGAAAAAAAAAATGAAGTTAGAATTCTGACCTTGCACAAACTCTTCGGCATCCAACCGAGAAGTGTCTTTCTCTAACATAGCCTCCTCTTCAAAACGCTCTCGCCCCTCTAGTAATACACTGAGATATCTGTACATGTTACTTTGAATCATAAGCTTGATATTCTGCAACTCTTCAGCCGTGAACCTGTTTCCATATAGGAACTTGACCTGATACATGAAACCAAGAAGCAAAATGTGTTCAGTATACTTCCTGCTACAAGACTGAGATGAAAGTCACTAAATGAGAAACGTTTTCTTTCCATAAAATAGATTTGTTTTTTTTTAATTGTGGGGTGAACTGATAGAATATAATCCTAGTCAATTCATGAAAGAACAGAAAATAATATTCACCAGCATATAGTAAGGATATTTTAATTGATATAGACATTTTGTATGGATGAAAAGAAATGCCAAGGGCAATGGAGAGGACTAACTGTGTGGCTTAAGTTCAAGGACCAAAAAAGTTGGAAAAAAAAAAAAAAAAAAAAAAGATCGGGAAGCATTCTAGTGAATGGACTAATTTGAGGACCATAGTAGGCTTATCCAACTAGGTAATGGGAAGTACTCACCCCTATCAAAAAAAGTACTCATCATTCGAAGTAAGCCTTTAGCCCGACAGCTTGTAGTTGGCATACATGAATCCTCCTTCACCAGTGAGTTCCATCCAATGCAGTATACCAATTGAGGTACAACTGGTCATATACAGAGCACTTTCACTTGGATACTCCATATACATTTAACAGAAAAATAAAAGAACAATTACAGAACTTTGAATTGACTCATTTTAAAACATTTGTAACGGTATCAAACATTTCTGCAGAAATTAATTAAAAATTAAAAGAGCTCATGACCAAGAGACATAATGTCTGACTATCTTACAGCAACCCATGGAAACCTTCTCACAAGGTATACCAGTAACACATGAAACCAAGTCCGAAGTATCGGTACTACCAAGAGTCAAGAATCAAAGATTTCTGATTAGAAACTGAAGCAACATTGCTTTAATTTTGAAATTCTTAACGCAAATACGCCTACAATAAATGCTAAATGCATCACCTTGGGTTAGCCACATCAATAATTACAATGAACAAATAATGAGGTCTCCAGTGACAGTCTCTAGGAAGCAAACTCCACAAAAATAAAGAATTAACATTGAATCAAGGCATACCTGCTTAAAGATAGTGCTTGTTCCAGATCCTTCCAGGCCTAAGAGCATTAGTTTTTGAACTCTTCCCTGCTCAAAATACTCTGGCATAGATCTACCTGAGTATGTAGTTGGATCTTCATTTGGGCCTCGAGGATTTTCAGGTGGTACAGGCAATGAAAATAATGAAGATATGAAACGAGTGGACGCCTGCCTAGCAAGAAAAACATAAACGCACATCTTTAAATACCACTTAATATCATACCATAAATGGTCAATCTCTACTTAAATAAGATTCTTCTTATACATATAATGTGCAAGTACCTTTCCCCATATGTTCCCTTTAATGTTATTTTGACCCTCTTCCTCATAACTTCCATCATCGTACACCCAGAAATGTGTCTCCCGTGGGCATTGTACCTTAGCAAGCTGAAATGGAAGTGATTAACCACCAAGTACAAAGTAGAAAGAGAAACTTCCACAGACAAGTATTTTATATAGAACAAAATCAAGTTAATGGCGACATCACAACACAAAATTTCGACCAGTGGTAAGTTTAAAAAGTTAAAGACGGGAATAACAGCCCAAGTAACGAAATTTACAGATGTACCACTTGCGCATTCGCGATTCGTATGTGAGTTTTATTAGAACTTTGGGTTTGATTTCCAATTAAGTAAAAGTCAACTTGCAAGGTAACAGCCGTTTTCTAAAACCATGGAACCTAGCTGAGCAACGTTTCCATAAAGTTTCATTGCTTTCATCCAAATTTGAAGAGACAACAGAGACTGGTTGATAGTTTCCAAGCAGGAAGCCTGTTTGAATTCATTTAATTTGACTTTAGTCCATGATTGATAACAGCCTAGAGCAACGGGGAGAGGTCAAATCTAACTAAGGGGGTGTTTGATAGTATTAAGCACTTGATGCTTGCTGCTTGATGCTTAACACATTGCAAGGTAATTTGAAAGGTGCCTTTGATAACATTGAGCATTAGATGTCGAAAGTTGAGTGAGGCTCTTATTGGTTAAGCAATGATTTTGATTCTCAATCATTAAGAGCCTCACTAAACTTTCGACATCTAGTGCTCGATGTTATCAAAGGCGCCCTACTTCCAAATTACCTTGCAATGAATTAAGCATCAAGCACCAAGTGCTTAATACTATCAAACACCCCATAAGTCTATCACAGAAACAAGCATTTTACCTCCTGGAGGTTTCTGGAATGTCAGGTGACTATGGCAGCAGCAATAGTGGTAGAGAAGTAGAGTTGACTATGAGACAGTGAGTACAGCATGCAGAAGCTATGGAGCTTTCATAGATTATATGACCAAAAATACAAAGAGTAACTGTTACGCATTTAGTTTTATATTGGTGGCACATAACCCCCTATATTAGTAAATTGGGGAGTGGTTAACAATGCTACAAAGAGCTTTTTATTCATTTTGCACAATTGTGTCACAGAAATTGGCATCTGCCACAATCTTAACACCACAATGAGGAGGCTCTTTCATTCAACTGTGATTGTGCCTTTCAGCATACCTCCTCAGAAAAGTAAACAACGGGCTAGGGAAGGGACAGACTTGTCCTTCTCTTTTAAAATTAGCTAATGAGGTCATCAAAAGTGAAGTGCATTGATTTTCTACGTGCCCACATAATAAAAGGGATTCTAAATACTCCAAACTTCAGGCAAGGTTATTGCCTCATCCTCCCCAAGTGGAAAATAATATATCCACTCTTGATGAAGGTCAAATGAGGATCAAATCCAGTAAATCTTCAGCTATATTACTAGAAAACTCATAAAAACTCAATCCTTCTAGCATAATGCAAAAGCAAACAAATGATCTAGCATTGTACGAATCTTTACATGAAGGATTTCACACTTATATTTAGTAATTAAACGTACAAAGATAAGACTATTCATATATGAATGGAAGGAGAGCTTCAAAATACTCTAGGACAACTCTTCCATCAGCGTTGCCTTCCACTTTGTCCAATTTATCAGTTCTTAAACCAAATGAATCATGTAGCGTTTTTTCTGATAGGCAATAAGCCCTTTGGTAAGGGGTATGGAGCCAAAACAAGGTTTTCCGAAAGTACCTATGCGATATCTCCCACCCTTTTCATCTTTATCCCAAGTAGAAAGAAAGTATTAGTTCAATGATATCTTTTTGGGTATGCAAAATTTATTCCAAAAGGCATATATACACAAGACATGTTTAGGAAAGCTGTAAACCTCATTAAATAACGGGAGCTCCAGAGCTTAATCACACAAGGTCAAACATTTAAATTTAACCAAATATGTCAACATAAAATTGGAGAGCAAAGGGACTAAAGGGAAATCCTAACCGCTGCCAAACATAATCCATTGCAGCCCAGAGAATTCAGAAACATTATCAAGCCTACCAACTCACCGTCATTTACCACTAGAACTATATTGTGAAATATTAACTTGTATTGGTATCATAGCATGTTGGTTATGATAGGAAACAGTCCTTATAAGCCCCACATCATACTTTTTAGTTAAGAAGGGACAGGACTCCTAAACGGAAACCCGCAATCTCCACTAAGGCGCTGTTGAATGACTTGAGTCTATATGCTCCATAGAGACAAATGTACAGAACTATCAGTTATAACCTATTGGTCATCAACTGATCAACCTACTGAAACCCTACTCCTCGTCTATATACATTCATGCTAGCATCCTAAAAGATTCGCCAAATCAAATTTCTATTAAAGAAGTTTGGAAGGTAAAGCGAAGTACGCATCCTCAATGCTAGAAAAAGAATAAAAACAAATCAGTATACTAAACTCTAATGTGAAAGAATGTAGCAAACTAAATAACTGATCTCACCGATAAAGTCAACTACTGGACCATGAAAAGCATAAATGAGTAGTCAGCACGCCACTTGGACATGTCTAAACGTGACACAGCACACAATCATGTACGTTTGATGCTACAAAGAAAGGGCCTCTCTAATTAATTAAAAAAAAAGTATCCTTAAATTAACATTTTGGATTATGCTATTCTAGGTTAGAACGTCTTTATCCAATTTTACGTGGGGTCATTCCTTGGGTGAAACTCAAAACTACAAGCAATCCGGTGAAAAAACAAAGAGCGCGCTTCATTGGCTTAAATGGCAAGAAAACATGTATCTAGGGTTCAGACATTGGTAGACAATTAGTGATATTACCTTAAGTACCCTAAGCTCAGTTTTGGTAATTTCACGCCCGTTCATGTAAACTCTTGTATTTCCATTGCTAGCATCTTGTTGTAGCTTACCCCCAACATTTAATTTCGAAGTTATAATCCTATCAGGCTTCTCCCCCTCCTGAAATACAACAATCAAAGAATTACCACAAGAACATTAGAATGGAAAAAGAGCACAAGTAACACCAGAAAGGCACTTGGAGAAAAAACAAAAAATTCAAGATGTACCTTCCCCCAAAGTCCAGAATCCTTGTCATACCAGTACCGACCAGGCTTCAATTTCTGTGGAGGAAAAGGGCAACCCAAAACCTCGGCCAACTCATCGGGGCGTAACTGTCTTCCATTAACAACAAGCTGCTCTGGACGAAGCTGATTGGTTGAACATTCTTTCTCAGCCTTCATGATCTGCCTCACCTCCAAAGGACTGCAAACTTTCAACAACATCCTGGAACATTTCCCCAAACTAGGTCGCTTCATTTCATCTATAGGTTGGCCAATGCAGCCAACACACTTGCGACCTTCAGGCATAGACCCCATAGCCTTGAGCAAACAGTTACTACAGTACCTGCCATCACAAACTATACAAGCCTCTTTCTCTTTCAACCTGTTCCTCTTCTCACACCGGTAGCAAACTCCGCTTTTTTGCGGATTTCGAGATACAGCCACAGGAGGTGAAGCCGAATCCGCAGACTGCGCGGGTGACGACGAATCACCACCACCGTCGCCAACGTCGCCGTGGCCATCTTCCGGAGTAACAAACTTCACAGCTCTCCTCGCCTCAGCATCAGACGCAGCTTCAACGTCTGCATCGACCTCAAAGTCGGATTGCGGGGGAACCGCACTACTAACGGCAGAAGGCGAACTAGACAAGTCAGCTCTTGAAACGGACGAAGATCTACGACTATTGCTATTGTTATTACTGTAATTGCTATCATCATGCACAAGCGGTGGGGATTGCCGAAATTTACCACCTCCATTACGGAATCGATTAAACCTTGAAGGCTTAGAAGTGTGATTATGAGCAACGGAGGGAATGGAATCGGAGATTGAAGGAGAGGAGGAAACGGGGTCTCGAGGGAGTGGATCAACTCTAGGAACGTCGTAGCTGATTGGAGGACCGTCGTACTCGATGGCGATGGAGTAATCGAGTTGATCTTCTTCTGGTAACGGAGCTCCCGGCGGTAACATCTTCCGAAGAGTTTGTTCCCAAGCGGCGGCCTTGAATTCTTCCGATTCCGGCTCCGCCATTGCTCAACTGAAGTGTTTGATTTTTGTGAGATTTGGATTGGGAAATTGGGGGAGTTGAGACTGGAGTTTGGGGGAAGTCAACAAAGTCAAAATGTGGAGGTGAATTGGAAGTGAAAATTGTTGGTGCTTCGTTGGGAGCTGTAACAGTAGATCCAAAAATATTACTCCTCCCCTCCTACAGTCGTACTTGAATCATCAATAATGCATCAGCGTTGTGAGGATATCTACATTCTACACTAGCTACTTTACAAAATACACCCACTTTTATAAATCCACTCACCAATATTCACACTAACAAAAGAGAATAGCTATTTGCACCTTTAACATTTAGAAACCCGTACCTCTTTGAGTAATAATAAAATCACAAAATTTGGTCTACAAATATGTCATAATTTGATTGGTGCTTTTAAAAAAATGTAGTGGGTCCACAATCGATACAACCAATAATATATCATCACTTAATTTTGTATCCAACTTTTGTGTTCTTCTTTTGCGCTCTTAACATTACCTGACTTCTTTTAACATACTCAATAACTGTTATACTCATTAACTCAAAACACTATACACATGTTACCCTTCTCATTTTCTTTTTCAACTCTTAAAACCACATCCACATATAACAATAGACACATGGCTCAATTGCAATTCGGTTACATATGTTTTACAAAATGTTATAATTGGTTATCGAGTTTGATATGTTACAACCCAATATATATGTTTGTTAACTAGATGAAATGTGGTACAAAAATGAATAGTTTGTTAAAAAACTAACAAAATTATGTCTAAGAATAAGTTGTGGGCTAAGTAGGTAGTTACCAAAATGCTTGTTCTTAATGGTAGTTTTGGTTTGGATAAAGCAATTGGTAATCACTAATGTTGGAGATTATGCCCTAGGCTCTTGAGAAATGCCTTACGTTATGTCATATTCTCATTTGTTATGAAAATAACAACCTTAGATTATTATATGTTTTGCATGTTTATTATAATAATCTCTGTCTCTAGTACTTATGAAGAACTAGTATAAGTTTAATCGATGATCATGTGGTGATCATGTGTATGTGAAACAAATTAAACTTATGGGTACTTGTTGGTGAACAAGTACTGGACATGACCCGCTATGAGATTTATGTCATGGTCAAATGTCATAATTAAATCCCATTTAGTTATATCATTGGAATCCTTTAACCTGAGATTATCATCGTCTTCCACATGATGAACGTTGTGTTTGATGTACTCAAACGGTACCCTTAACCAGGTAGTTATAAAGGCTACGATTGGCACAATCCGATTGTTGTAGGGAAGAATGATAAGTCAAGATGGGATGTTGTCCCTCTTATCTCAAGAGAGATATCTCCTTGGCCACTCGAGAGTGAGATTGATGATAGTGTATGGCCATACCCAAATGAATTAATGTGTCCAATGTCATTTGCTCATATCAATCTACTCGGATCGAGAAAGCATTGAACACTTAAGTTGACTTAGACCGTGGCTTATGTTCAATAAGATATCGCGTGACAAAAGGATTGTGATATGTTCTATGAGGATAAACGAACTTTGTTAAGTTATATTAATTGGGTAGTCATGATGGCTTGCTAGAGTCCGCTCATGATTTATGGGTTTGACTTGATCGTACTCATTGCCAACTTAATATAATCCTATGGGGTCACACACAAAAGAACGAATCAAGAAAAGGCTAAAAATGGAATTTCGAAAAGAGCCGAAATTGGAAAAATCAAAGAAACTTAAAATACCTGGGTTTTTTGCCTGATCCGACCAGACCTCCCTAAGGACCTGGTCAGACCAAGGGAGGGTCCGGTCGGACCACATATGTGACCCGGGTGGACTTTTGGTTTCAAGCCTGATTTTTCCTAATTCGATTTTGACGGCTTTTTGACATATTTCTCCTAAAGTGTTTGGGTTTAATAAATATAAATACCCCTCTCTAAACCCTATTCAAACCTAATTGATATTGTATCATTATTGGTAGCCTCCATATATTTTAGAAACATATTCTTGAGTTTTGATTGAGAATCAAAAGCTCAAGAACACCAATAAATTCATGTAGCCTTTGAAGATTAGAAAAGTGTGTTTTCTAATGATTGGATCTAGCAGTCCGGATCTAGAATTGTTCTAGACATTCGTTCGCGTGTGGATACACATAGAGGGTGCTTGCTTTAGCATCTCAAGTTCGTGTTCCTGAGATCGTGATTCGAAGAACGTGGAGAAGATCAAATCATAAATCTTGAAGACTTGAAGATTTGAAGATCCAAAGTTTTAAACGCATAACATCGGTTAGTATTCTAAATTCATCTTATATTTAATTTAATCATCATGAACGGATTCGGGGCTCTTGGGTTTTGTTCTTGTTTACATACACCGTTTTCGCTGCTCTTGATGCCTCAAAACCCAACAGTGGTATCAGAGCCCCGTTCATGTATGATTATTTTAATATTATCATATTAAATATATAATTTGATTATATGATCTAGCATGATGTGAATTTAGAATAAAGGAATTATGTGAGTTGTTTGGAGAAACAATTATATATGATATAGTATGATTATGAACAAGGTTTTCAAGATGCATGATTAATATGATTAATCTATTTATCACATCATCAATCTATTTAACATGATTATTGAATTGATGATTCTTGATCTTGAGAAACAAATTGTTTTTCCTTAGGGTTTGATGTTCATGATGATTTGATTACCATGAATATTTGGATCCTTAAAAGATCAAGATTTGATAAATTGCGTTCGTGCACTTCGCGTGCAATGCACGTTTTCGTGCAGAATTTTTGTCCAGAATTTTCGTGCAGATTACGTGCATCGCACGTGTAGTCCAGAATTTTCGTGTAGTTCACGTGCAATGCACAAATTCGTGCAGATTTTTTTTGCAGTTCGCGAGCAGTGCAGAATTCTAAATTCATGTTTTTCAGACTTTGAGATACATTGTAGAATATGTATTGTTCATGGAATTTGATTCTATGAAGTAATGTATTGTTAATGGAGTTAGACTATATGAAAAAATTCATTATAAAATACATATTATACCGAGAGTAGATCTCTATGAAAATCTCAAATTCATAATTATATTCATATAGTATCCATTTATTAATTAATTAGATTAATTATACATTTGTTATGCGCGTTGCTATATGAAAGAACATTCATAAAATTTAAGTCGCGTGCCAATCCATGATTAAAACACATGTGAATACACGGGTAGTTTTATGTGGGTTACGCCAAAGCGTATGTGCATTAATTCTATCCTTATATGAGCATGGTGAGTGAAAGAGTGGTTCCTATACGTTTAAAGTGGTTTGACTTAATTAGGCTATCAAAAGAAAAGTTTTGGGCCTAAGACACGAGATGAGATTAAAACATGTTTGACATAAGATGTCTAAATGAATCTCATAAAAGGATCTAAGAGTCACATGTGATGTGATTGATAAGGAGTTATCTACCTAATTAATTTAATTTTGAGCAGTATCGCTAAAGCGGACTTGAAATTAGATTAAAGTTGGATCTTAGCCCACATAAATTGTATTATACAATCGTTGTATAAGAAGGTTATATAATTTAGTTGGAGTATTTATGAAATACAACTATTTATCTCTTAAATGATTGGCATGAAATATATGTGTATATTTATTTGCATATTTATGTAGAATGTTATATTAAACTTTAATTATGTATTCTTACTGCGATCTGTTCTTTAAAAGGGCAAAGTTAAAAAGGAGAATGAAATTAATTTCTTTGATTGGATCATGAGCTTAAGAATTGTTCTAAAGCAAGAACATAAATTATACATTCTTAATAATTCTAAGTAACCTAAATTGCAATATTAATTTGCTTAATATGTTCTATAGGATCATTAAAATTTAATTTGATTAACTTGTTGATAATCTTAGATCAATGAATAAATTGTTTATTCTAGTTTTTGATGATTCGATTACCGTGGACACCAAATCCTAATTGAATCAAGGAAGGCAAATTTAAGATTAAAATTTGGAAATTAAAAATCTGTTTTTCTTGGTGCACGACCGAGCGGGTCTTAAGACTCGACCGAGCAGGTGATGTTCAGAATTTGAACCTTGAATTGAATCTAGTTTCAGATGGATGGTTTTTGATACCGTGTTTCTTGAAAAGGGATGTCAATTCAGAATTCAGAATTCAGAAACTGAAGTCAGAATCCTGAATTGTTTTGGATTGCTGAAACCAGTGAAATTGATAAGACAAAAAATTTAGAAAAGGACTACAGATTCATAAGGAAATATGGATGCCTTTTGGCTTAGTTTCGGCCGTATGGACTGTTCTCTAGTTTTCTGATTGATGTACGGAATTGTGGTTGCCTTTTGGTTTAGTTCGGTCGTACAGTTTGTGCTCTCGATTTCTGAACATTAGTATGAAAGATGATGATTTAAGTCGAAAATTTGATTTTTGACTTCATGAATTTCTAAAGGAAAGAGGATTAAAAGATAAAGGCAAGACAAATGTTGTCAAGCCTAAAGGAAATAATTGTGGCTAAAATTATAACTTTAAATAATGTAATTTGGTAACATGGCAATTAGATTGACCATTTACAATTGTAATCAAAATTCTGGATGATCAACGAAGGGGAATGGTAGTGAGACTACCACTTGGGACATTTATATTATAAAATTAATCTTTTTTCCTCTAATTATTGGGTATTGGATACCGGATGTGGATCTTACATTTGTATAAATGTGCAACAATTAGTAAATAGAAATACTACTTATGAAAGATAAAGTTAATCTACGAATGGTAATAATGCAAGAGTTGCAACATTGTTCGCAGAACACTTATGAAGTGACTTTACTCATTAAGTAGAAAACATTGTTTTGTTATAAGATAATGAAAGATATTTATTTCTTATTGAGAATAAGAAAAGTGATTTATTTATTATGATTTCATATAAATAAACCTTATATCCTAAATCTTGAAGAACAAAATAATAAATAAGGCTATAACATAAATAATTAAAATTCATAAGGCATTATTGCTTTGATCAAATAAATGAGAAACGCATATCTAAAATTCCATGGGACCGAGTTTTAAAGTCATACGATTTTGAATCATATGATATATGTGTTGGGTTTTCAAGGGACATGCGCAACGGAATTAAGCATTTAAAATTTCATGAAACCCAAAGCCCATAGATCCATTCATATGATTATATCAAATACATGCATAATGAATACTAGAATACTAACCCTTGAAGCCTTTGATTAACAACCTTGATTCTTGGTGAAGCTTTGAAACTTGATCACTAACGAAAGCAAGAACACGAACTTTGGAGGCGATAAGTTTCACCCACTATCGGTATCCACACCACGAACGAATCTCAAGAAACTTCTTGATCTTGGTTGCTAGACCAAATTGTGAAACACGCTTTCACAATTATAAGAACTATATGGAATTTATGTGATGTTCTTGTTCTTCACTCTTAGGATCTTAGAACAAGAAATAACCCTCTCAAACTCTTTGGAGGCTCTCATAATGCTATAGACTGATTAGGGCAACTAGAGGATGTTTTTATACTTGTTTCTCCTATTCCAAATAGGTAACAAGTGACCAAACCCGCAAGAAATCGGATTAATAAAGTCCCAGGCCGAACCCGACTGGTCCGCCCATGTCATATGGGAGGTCCGGCCGGATCCCACAAAGGTTCGACCGGGTCCTTTAGTGGGTCCGGGCGGACCCTACCTTTTTCTCTGGATTTCTTGTTTTCTCCTCCAAATTCCTAAAATCCCTGAAAGGTCCTTCAACCCAAATTCCAATTAAGTCCTTTAGAATTCGTTCTATTGTGTGTGACCCTATAGGATTACACTAAGTTGGCAATGGGCTTAAACATAAACCCAAAAGATATGATTAGGTTCTAGCAAACCGTCATACCTACCCAAATAGTGTAACTATATACAAGTTCATATCCTTTATAGAACATGTCACAATCCCTTTGTCCACGATGTCATTGAACACAAGTCATGGTCATGAGTTAACTTGTATTTGTTCAATACTTTCTCGATCCCGAATATGTCGATACCAAATGACATTTATCCAATCAATTCATTTGAGTTTGGCCAAACATTTCATCAACATCATTCTAAGAGGGGCCCAAACTTGACATCTCTCCGAAGAGGGACAAATCTACTTAGCTTATTAATATTCCATACGTGAATCTGATTATGCCAATCATACCCTTTATAACTACCTGTTTAAAGGTAGCGTTTGAATATGTCAAACATAATGTTCATCAAGTGGAAGACTATAATAACTTCATGTCTAAGAATTCAAATGACATAACTAATATGAGATCTATATATGACATTGAACATGACATAAATCTAATAGAGCGGGTGATGTCCAGTACCTTGTTCCCCAACAAGTACTCATAAGTCTAACATGATCATCCCATGATCATTTAGACTTATGTGCTTCATAAGTACTAGGGACGGAGATTATTATGAGTAAACATGAACAACAATAATAATCAAAACATCTCTTTATTAATGTGAATAAAATTATAACATACATAACGATTAAGCAAACGTGCCTAGGGCACCAACACTAACAATCTCCTACTTACCCTAGGCCCAATCTCCCATGTATCTAATACCCATGGACCTAACATGACCATCATGTTTAGCTTTTGGAAGTCCCTTTGTTAGCGGGTCCGCTACATTATCATCAGTTGGTACTTTGCAAATATTTATATCTCCCCTATCAACGATTTCTCGAATAATATGAAAACGCCTAAGTATGTGTTTGGATTTCTTATGTGCCCTTGGTTCCTTTGCTTGAGCAATAGCACCATTATTATCACAATAAAGGTCTATTAGATTAGCAATACTAGGAACCACTTCAAGTTCACTAATGAACTTCTTAATCCAAACAGCTTCCTTTGCAGCATCCGATGCAGGAATATACTCAGCTTCAGTTGTAGAATCAACGACTGTACTTTGCTTAGAACTCTTCCAGCTTACAGCTCCACCATTCAACATAAACACAAAACCCGATTGCGACCTACTATCATCTGTGTCGGTTTGGAAGCTTGCTTCCATGTAACCATTCATAACAAGATCATCTTACATACCTTCATAAATTAAAAACGAATCTTTAGTCCTTATCAAGTACTTAAGAATCGCTTTAACAGCCATCCAGTGACTCTCACTGGAGTTGGATTGATATCTACTCGTCATGCTCAAAGCATAAGATACATCCGGCCTAGTACATATTATGGCATACATGATGGATTCAATTGCCGAAGCATATGGAATCTCACTCATTTTGTCACGCTCATCATTTGTCTTAGGACATTGAGTCTTGATTAGAGAAACTCCATGTAACACTGGGAAGTTTCCTCTCTTAGAATTTTCCAGACGCAATCTTCTAAGAATCTTTTCAATGTATGTACTTTAGCTCAAACCAATTAGCTTCTTTGATCTATCTCTATAGATCTTAATGCCAAGGATATATGCGGCTTCACCCATATATTTCATTGCGAAACACTTCCCTAACCAAGTTTTTACAGACTGAAGTGTAGGAATGTCGTTTTCAATGAGCAATATGTCATCCACATATAAAATAAGAAATAGCACTATGCTCCCACTAATCTTCTTGTATACACAAGGTTCATCTTCGTTCTTGATGAAGCCAAACTTTTTGACTGATTCATCAAAACGGAGATTCTAACTCCTAGAAGCTTGCTTCAATCCATAGATGGATTTCTTTTTGCATACTTTAGAATTTTGTGCAAAACCCTCGGGTTATGTCATATAGACATCCTCTTGTAAGTTTCCATTAAGGAAAATGGTTTTGACATCCATTTACCATATCTCATAGTCATAATATGCGGCTATGGCAATCAAAATTCTTATAGACTTGATCATTGCTATGGGTGAAAAGGTTTCATCATAGTCAATACCATGAATCTACCTATAACCTTTCGCTACAAGCCTAGCTTTGAAAGTATGCACCTTCCCTTCCATGTCAGTCTTCTTCTTGAAGACCCATTTGCATCCTATGGTTTTTACACCTTCAGGTGCATCAATCAAGTTCCAAACTTGATTATCATGCATGGATTGCAATTCGGATTCCATGGCTCCAAGCCACTTGTCCGAATCAGGAGATCATCGCCTCTTGGTAGGTAGTCGGTTCATCATTCTCAATGATTTGTACTTCATTACTATCCGTTACGAGGAATCCATATCTCTCGAGTTCGGATCGTATCCTACCAGATCTACGAGTTACTTGTGTATCTTGAACGGGTTCCACAACTCCTTGTGGGACTTGTTCTTGTTCCACCATCGGTTCAATGTCATTTTCGGGTACTCGAACCTCTTCGATATTTACTTTACTCCCACTGATTTCTTTGGAGAGACTCTTTCTTTAGAAAGACAACAGTTTGGGCAACAAACACTTTGTTGTCCTCTCGGTTGTAAAAGTAATATCCTTTAGTTTCCTTAGGATATCCCACGAAAATACATTTATCAGATTTGTGTGCAAGTTTGTCGGAGACAACTCTTTTGAAAAAAACTTCACAACCCCAAATCTTCATGAAAGAAAGACTAGGTTTCTTTCCGCTCCATACTCATATGAATTCTTTTGAAACGATTTACTTGGAACACGATTTAGTGTGAAAGCAGCGGTTTCTAGTGCATAACCCCAAAAGGATATCGAAATATCAACTTGACTCATCATTGATCGAACCATGTCCAACAAAGTTTGATTCCTCATCTCGGACGCACCATTCCATTATGGTGTTTCGGGTGGAGTCAATTGTGAAACTATTCCACAATTCTTTAGATGATCATCAAATTTTTGGCTTAAGTATTCCCCACCTCGATCCGATCGAAGTGCCTTAATACTTTTGCCAAGTTGTTTTTCTACTTCATTTTGAAATATTCTAAATATCTCAAACACTTCACACTTTTATGTTTCATTAGGTAAACATTCCCAAATCTACTAAAATCATCGGTGAAGGTTATGAAGTATTGAAATCCTTCCCTAACATTGCTACTTAGTGGTCCGCATACATCGGAATGTGTTAAGCCAAATAAGTCGCTCGCCCTTTCACCCAACTTGGTAAAAGGTGTCTTGGTTATTTTTCCAAGAAGATACGACTCCCAAGTGTCATATGACTCAAGGTCACATGAACCCAAAAGACCGTCCCCATGGAGTTTTAAGATACGCTTCTCATTAATATGACCAAGACGACAATGCCACAAATAAGTATGATTTACATCATTAGGTTTAGATTTCTTATTTATACGATAGACATTCTCATTATTTTCATTCTTCTGCATATTTAAACAAATGTGAGAATCACATCTGGTATCCAATACCCAGGAGCTAGTGGTAGAAAGGAGAATATCTATCATATAAATACCTGAAGTCGACGCAGTCCCACTGCTCTTCTTCTTCTTTTGCTCTTCCTTAAAAGCCTTTCAATTACGTTTCCAATGACCAACTTCTTGACAATGGAAACAAATTGCATCCTTTTGTGCATCGGGTTTTGCCACTATAGACTTGGCAACCTTTGCCTTGCTAATCTTCGGTTTGACAACCTTTGCCTTTCCCTTTCCTTTGGCACTTATCCCCTTTCCATCATGAACCATGAGCACAAGAGAACCTTTCTCCACTATCTTCTTCTCCGCAGTTTTCAGCATGTTATGCAACTCAAAGAGATTCTTATCCATTCCATGCATGTTATAGTTCATCACAAAGTGATTATAAATTTCAGGCAATGAAATAAGAATGAGATCCGTGGCTAGCTCCAATGAAATCGGATAGCCAAGTTTCTCAAGATGCTCAATGTAGCCTTTCATCTTAAGCATGTGATGTCCAATTTGTTGCCCTTCACTCATTTTGCAAGAAGTGAATGCAACAATGGTGTCAAACCTCTCTTGCCTAGATTTCTCTTGAAACATGCCTTTCAACTCCACACCTATCTTATAGGATTCCAAATGTTCCAAACTTTATTGGAGTTTTGAGCACATGGTCGCGAGCATGAGACAACTCACATCTCTAGAATCATTCTTATGCTTCTTGTGATTGTCACTTTTTGCCCTAGGGGCTTTAGCTTCGGGTTCATCAGGATTAGGCCCATCGAGAATGTACAACTTATCTTCTTGCCTTAAAACAATTCTTAGGCATTGGATCCAATTGTAGATACCCCGGGGGACCACGGCTTGGCTAGAGCGCGTGAATTACCTAGGATGTCTAATTGTGTTTTAGAGTCGCCACCCACGTTTTAGAGGAACGCGAGAAAACCTAATGTTTATGAGCCTAAGTTTGATTTACGAAAATAGAGATTCTTTGGGATGAGGGGTTCGGGGGGTAGGTTACGAAATGGGAAGTACTTAAACACCCATTTCGCCCGAGCAAAGTCGGTCTTGTTTGTTCATAATTCACTTTAAAGATAAATGCGTTTTCCCTATTCGAATGATGATAAAAAAGGAGTTTTAAAGTTTAAAATGTAGGGAGATGATTCCTAGGCCAATTCAATGTAATGAAAGGACCATTGGTGTCATGTCCCAAATGGTTTTGGGGTGATTGCACATTTGATTGAAGAAGAAGAAGAAGAGGAACAAGAAAAGAAGAAAAAGAAAGTTTAAGACATTTACCTATAGTATCCTTCAAAGAGAACCTCTTGAAAAGCCTTAAAGAAGAGGTTGAATACTTAGTTGAAGAAGTCCCAAGGAAAAGTCTAGAGAAGAAGTGAGAAAAAAGGTCTCAAAGTCCTCCCTCCAATGATTGATTGGAGGGGTTTTTATAGTTGAAAAAGGGGAGTTTTGGGAGCCAAACGGAGTCTCCAAGAAATCTTTCCCGGGCAAAATCATGTATAATGAGCAAGGGAGAGATTCTTGGGCAGAATCTGTAACTGACACACCCCAGATGCGTGCGCATCCCACCTAGGCGGCGGAAGGCGCGCGCGTCTGGCCTCAAGGGGCGGAGGCGCGCGACTCTGAGAAGAAATTTTTGACAGAATGGACTAGAAAGTTAGAACTGTTATTCAGTTTAGTCCCGGGACTTAACGGAGTCTGTCTGGAACTTAACCAAGGTAGCAAAAACTAACAGAAAACACTTAAAAGATGGAGAAACACAAAATCAAGTGTGCAATCGGGGTGAGCGGTCCAAGGCAGGGTGTCTACAGAGCCCCTCGGCGGCGTGGATTGCGAAGCAAACGCGCCGACGAAAGACAGACATCCGCCTAGGACATCACCAAGAAAAGGAAAAGACTCGATAAAAGCATGAATTTGAAATTGCAGGGGATAGAGGTGCGCTCCCTGTGTGAGCGGCTTTGAGAGATAAAGGTGCGCTCCCTGTGTGAGCGGCTTTGCCAATAGCGGGATCCGTTTGCTGAAAGCGGGATCTGTTTGCTGGAAGCGGGATCTGTTTGCTGAAAGCAAGATCCGTTTGCTGGAAGCGGGACCTATTTGCTGATAGCGAGATCCGTTTGTTGGAAGCGGGACCTGTTTGCTGATAGCGAGATCCGTTTGCTGGAAGCGGGACCTGGAGGACCGTTTGCTTGAATGCGGGACCCGGAGGACCGTTTGCTGAAGCGCGGGGCCTGGAGGACCGTTTGTTGAAGTGCAGGACCCGGAGGACCGTTTGCTAAAGTGCGGGACCCGGAGGACCATTTGCTGAATTGCAGGACCCGGAGGACCGTTTGCTGAAGTGCGGGACCCGGAGGACCGTTTGCTGAAGTACGGGGCCTAGAAGACCGTTTGCTGAAGTGTGGGGCCTAGAGGACCGTCTGCTGTAGTGCGGGGCCTAGAGGACCGTTTGCTTTATAGATTTTGCTTGATGAGAAAGCGGTGATTCTGTGGCTCACCCCGGACCAAGTTGTTGTCGTGAGTCGTACTTTGATGTTGACTGTTTGACTTTGACTTTTGATGGGGTGCGGGCACAGTTGACTATGAAGTGCTTTGTGCTGGGGATGAATTGTAAAAACTGATTTTTTGAGAAAATAACAGACACCCTACTTCGAGTGGGAGTTTTTTTTATTTCAGTTTTTAGACATGCCTTAAGGGTGGACCAAATTAATGTGTGCCCAGCTGAGTGTTTGCTGTCGTCGTTTGAGCTTCTCTTGTTGCTGGGATTGATATTTTCTGCAGGTTGAAGGCGTTGGAACGCCTGGGTTCTGTTCTGAACTGACAAAGGCTATTTCTGGAGCATTCTCTACTTGGGACGCGGGCGCTTCCTCTTTTGGCGACGTGACGCGCGCGCCTTGTAGAACGGTGTTGGGAGGCGCGCGCCTCTGGGAGGCGAAATTCAGGGCCTGATATTTGCTGACCAAGATCCCCCAACAACTATAATATCAGCTTCTGGTCGGTAATTCGATTCCAACAGCTTTCTTCTGCCATTTTTTAACACCATTTTATTGCCCAATTTTTCTTATAGCCTTCTTTCCCATGGCCTCTAACCTTTTTAGCCTTGGTGCCGAGGTTGTCAAGAGTTACGAGAAGGATTTATCGACATTCGTTTATTCTTTCAGGATCCATCCCAAAAATGCTTTCATCAAAGATTTCGGATTTCGAATTCTTTTTACTTTGTGAACATTGAAGCCGGATTGGGACTTGTTGAAGGCTGCTGCAGCCTTCTGGGATTGTGATAGCCATGCATTCAACTTTTTGGCCAATGAAATGGTGCCGACTGTCGATGATTTTGGGGCCATTTTGGGTATGCCTTTGGCCGGTCGGATTGTCGTCCCTAAGTATCACCGCGGTGTTGTTGATTCTTGGGTTGACCTTCTGAATCTCCCTGTTGGAGAGGTGAAGAAGATGATGCACGGGACCGTTGTTGACATAACTGAGCTTCCGATGTTTTTCATTTTGCATTCGGAAGATGTTGCGGTTCAGTCCTTTAAGAGAAATGCCATGGCTGTCTGCCTTTTCAGCGAGGTTTTGTTTGTCACTCCTCTGGGTACTGCGGATGCGCAGTTGGCTGAAATCGTGTTGCAGGCGAAAGGATAACGACTCAGCATAATTCCGCTCGTTGTAGGAGAGACCTTGCATGGTTTGGACGAATTGCACCGTACGGGCGAGATGCGACGAGGAAGCCCCTTTCTTTTGACCATATGGCTTCGGGAGCATTTCAGGCTTTATGCGTCAGATGGCGACCTTTCTCCTTTTGCTGTTCATAGGCAACGGTTGCTGATTAGAGATTTGACCGAAGAGGGTTGGAGGAGATTTTTTTGCTTCTCGTCTTACAGCTGACGTTGAGTGGTGCCCTTGGGGTCTTTGCCCTTTTGTGAAGTGGACCTCTGGTTTTCAGTACGTGGTTTTACCCGGGTTGAGAGATTCTTTGTTTTACCAACCAGAACGGGTTCTGAGGCAATTTGGCCGTCAACAGATAATTCCTTTTCCGAGGAACGGGAGGCTTCGTCTAGTTTCTTACTTCTCGAATGAGCTTCAGTCGGCTTGGGGAGATGATCGTAACCGTTGGGCTTCGACTTCATTGCACCGGGGTAGTATTTTTCTTCCCGAGAGTTACTTGGATCACTTGCTTGGTACCGTCTACCGCGGCATTACTTGGGTAGATGTTCTTCGGGCTGAATTGCTAGGAAAGGACTTTGAGCCTAGCAGTGCCTTGAGGTACAAAGAAGCTGCTGCTGATGTGAACAACATTCTAACTGACCCTTTCGGTACACCTTTGGATGACTTTTACGCTCGGAGGCGCTCTGTTGCGCAGAAGGTATCGGTCCGCATCAGTGTTCCTAGACCTCCCAAGAAGAGTAGGATTAATGGTCGTTCGGGTGATCCTTCAAAGGCCAAGAGAAAATTAGATTTTTCCTAGTACCCCCAAGAGATTGCAAGTAGAATAGACCACTTGTTTAGGATTTAATGTTTTGATGTCTTTTAATAGCTCAACAAAATCCGTTGTAATGATAGAAAATAATTTAAGAAATGAATAAAAATTTCATCTCGTTAATTTGAAATGATTTGGGTATTTGTTTATATTTTAGACCGCACCCGAAGGTTGCCTACGTTCCTCTAGTGTAGAGGCTCAGGTCTCTGTAGTTCAAACAAACGAAGACAATTTTTTTTGTGTGCACCCTGTTTTTTGCCTAGACCGCCCTTTCGGGTTTTCAATCTAGCGGGCTTCTTTTTTGCACGTGCTCTAATTTTTGCCTAGGCCGCCCTTGCGGGTTTTCAACCTAGCGAGCTTTTTTTTTTTTTTTTTTTTTTTTTTTTGGTGGTCTTCGTTTATTAGATGTAAAATCTCTTCAGCTTGTCGAGGTTGACTTCCTTTGGTAGCTGATCTCCGTCTAAATCCACGAGTCGGACTGCACCGCCGCTTTGTATCTTCTTGACTACGTACGGACCGATCCATCGGGGTCCCCATTTTCCAAGGGGGTTCATGGCATTAGGAGGGTGTTGTCTTAGGACCAAATCTCCCACACTGATGTTTCGCGGCTTCACCTTTTTGTTGAAAGCCCTAGCCATTCTTTGTTGATAGGCCCTCGTGCGTTCGATTGCCCTTAGCCTTTTCTGGTCGAGTAGGGCTAGCTGTTCATATCGACTTTGCATCCAATCGACTTCATTGACTTGGTTCTCGAGGAGGACCCGTAGGGATGGAACTTCGAGCTCTATTGGGAGTACAGCTTTGGAACCATATACCAGGGCATAAGGAGTTTCTCCAGTCGCTGTCCGTATTGACGTGCGGTAGCCCCATAATGCTGGAGGTAGCTTTTCGGGCCAATCCCTTCCAGTGGAGGCCATTTTCTTCACAATGGTCTCGATTGTCTTATTAGCTGCCTCGACCGCGCCGTTTGCTTGAGGGCGGTATGGAGATGACTTGTGCTTAGTAATCTTGTATTCTACCAGGAGCGCGTCCATCTCTTTCTCAAAGTGAGAGCCGTTGTCTGAGATGATTTCATGAGGAACGCGTACCGGCACATGATGTGGGTTTTTACGAATTCGGCCACTTTCTTGGCGTTGAGAACTCGGTAAGCCTGTGCTTCGACCCATTTTGTAAAATAGTCCACGGCTACTAGGACGAAAGATTGTCTGTTGCTGCCAGTAGGGTGAACTTTGCCGATGATGTCTATGCCCCAACAAGAGAAAGGCCAAGGCGTGGTCATATTGTAAAGCTGTGAGGGTGGAGCGTGCTGTAGATTGGCATGGAATTGGCATTTGGCGCACCTCTTGACTTTCTCGATGCAGTCCCTTTCCATGGTACTCCAATAATAACCCATGCGGAGTATTTTCTTGGTCAACATAAACCCATTCATGTGGGGCCCACATTCGCCTTCGTGGATCTCATGCATTATTTCTTGAGATTTGGTCTCATTCACGCATAGGAGATTGATCCCTTCAGTGTGCCTTTTATAGACTCGGTCCCCAATCAGTACATATCGGGAGGCTAGTCTTTGCAATGCCATTTGGGACTTCTTATTGCTATTCTCGGGATAAGCACCATCCTTGAGGAAATTCATGATATCCGCATACCACGGGGAGTTTGTTTAGACCTCGTTGATATCGATACTCATGCAGTATGCCGGACTGTTCCTTCGGGAAATTTTGAAGGGTTTCACCATTTTACCCTCAGGTATTTCGACCAGTGAAGCGATGGTGGCTAGTGGATCAGCAAAACGGTTTTTGTCCCTTGGCAGGTAGTTGAAGGTGATTTCTTGAAACTGTTCAACCAACTCCTCGAGATGTTGACCATACGGTTGTAGAGTTGAGTCTTGAATCTTCCACTTTCCAGATGTTTGATTGATGATTATCAAGGAATCACCAAATACCTCTAAACTTGTGACATTTCTCTCGAGGGCTGCTTCGAGCCCCGCTATGCATGCTTCGTACTCAGCGGTGTTGTTGGTGGCTTCAAATTCGAGGCGGATAGCGATTGGAGTATACATATCCTTTGGATCAACAAGTAACATCCCTATGCCATATCCATGCTTATTGGCTGCGCCATCGAAAAAAAATTGCCACTTATTTTCTTCTATTGTAGCACAAATTAAATGCTCGTCGGGGAACTGTACATCTTCCCCCTTCACTTCGTCACACGGAAATTCAGCAAGCTGATCACTGAACACTTTCCTCCTGATGGATTTGAGTGTGACGTAAGTGATATCGTAGCCGGTGAGCATGAAATACCATTTGGCTATTCTTGTTGACATGAAAGGCTTCTCGAAGATGTAGCGGAGCGGGTCCACTTTTGCTACCAACTTGATTGGGAAGGCCTCCATGTAATGCTTGAGCTTTTGAGTAACCCAAACCAATGCAGCACAAGACTTCTCTAGGACAGAGTAGTTCTTTTCAGCTTCTTGAAACCGGCGGCTGACAAAGTAGATAGCATTCTCTTTTGTGGAGTCTCGCTGTTCTTGTGCTAACATAGCCCCTAGGGCCTCATCATTGACGGTGAGATAGAGCAAGAGAGGCTTATCTTTGTGAGGTGGAACCAAAACTGGAGGGCATGTCAAGTAATGGTTCACTTGGTCGAAGGCTTCTTGGCAAGCATCGGTCCATTCTAGAGCCGCATTCTTTTTGAGTAGCTTGAAGATCGGCTCACACATGGAAGTGAGTTGGTGCACAAACTGTCACGCCCCGGAAAATTCTAAAATCCATAAACATAAAATTTACATAATATCATCTCCAAAAATGCAAAATACCAAACCGGGCGCGTGAATTCAACTATAAACCAATACCATTACACAATACCTCACGAGATTTCAACTCGAAGACAATCTACAATTGCGGAAGCAAGAACAATTATTAATATAAAAACTCATCGGATAACAGTAGTTACACAACACTATACTACCTCGATCTCACTACAAAATACATAAAGGCTCCAAAGAGCAACTACCCCAAAGGAGGTCAACCTGCTCAGAAGATTCCCGCAAAAACGGACCTCAAAACGATACCACTTGCTTTCCTGGGGGGGGGGGGTTAAGGAAAACAACAAAGATAAAAAGAAACGGGGTGAGATAAAATCTCAGTAAGCTACTAAATGCATCTAAGTGCCATGCTGACATGAACAGTAATATAACAATAAGCATTCATAATGTACAATCACATAACAACAAATGAGAGGCTCCCTATCGCCAACCGTCTCATACCGGTTGGAAATAACGACCAGCTTATCATGCAGCACATAAAGCTGAAATAAACACGTTACAAAGGATACCGAGCCAAGGTTTCACCAAACTGATAGAACAATCGCTGCGCAGCTTCAACCGATCAACCAATCAACAATAGCAGCATAACAGGTGAAGAGAACCCCGGTCAGAACCGACCAATCAATCAATCAACCCATCAAACCATCTTCATAGTAGCATAAACAGCTGAAGATCACAACCCCGGTAACGGAACCATAACAATGTAACATGTCACAAAGGACAGGGGAAAATGACACAAAGTCATAACCCAAAAAGTTAGCTAGACTACTTCCGAAGGAAGCTAGCTCATCCCAACCAAGGCCAATCTGGAAGAGGAAAATAAGGATCAATGGACGATGCTATACTGGACTTGGCTCGTGCCATTATAACATTATCCATTGTCTGACTCGAACACAAATAACCAGCTGGACTTTTAAATAAATGCTAAGTAATAAACACTAGCTCGGTAAACAATTAATGATTCCAAAGTAGGGAACCATACAAATTAATCACCATGAAGATGCAAACGATTACTCATGAAGAGTTCATCAACAATGAACACCAGAAGTTTCTCATAAAAGAGTCCAACAATGATAAACGAGATTGCTCATAGGGAGCCCAACAACAATGACCATTAAAACATAATAATTCCATGATAAGGAACCATACCGAACACATTCTAAAAATGGTACTCACAAGTTACTCATAAAGAGCACAACCCAAACGGTCGCTCACAAATAGGAAATCCGAATAAAAACTCCTTAAAGCTAATCACACCGTAGGCACCCAATCACCATTTCACGTCTTACATCCGTTCATAAACGAACCAATTCTTAACACTTAAACGAACCGAAAAGGTTACACCTATTCATACATGATTAAAACAGACCAAACTCAACACTTTGGTGTTCCACGACAACCCTCTAGGTACTATAGGATATCACCTAAAACCTAGACCAAGTCTTATCCGAAATCAATTCGATTGGAACAATCGCGAACACATCATAAGATGCCCAAACATTCCCAAACAATACTTGATCAAATTCCATAACACCATTGTTCACAAAGGAGCCAATTTCAATTACTAAAGTGTTCCACGGTGCCCAACTAAGTCAACTAGAATAGTACTACGGAACCTAGACCGAGACTATACCTTGATCTTAAACCTCAACAAAAATACAACCATTCTGATCTGTAACCATATGGCCAATAGAACCATTTCATAGTACTCGAAAAGAGCTTTCCAACGATAGTTTACACGTCCAAAACGGAGTCCGGATGAAGAAGTTATGGCCTCCGGAAGATCGAACTAAAAACGGACAAATTGCAAAAGAAGAGGGTGCGCACGCCCCCTCCCAAAAGGTGCGCGCGCCCCCTTGCGCGATTCAGCCATTTTTTGCAGATTTTCTGGGTTTGTGCTCAAAGGTACCTACATCTTAAGCCTAAGGTACAAACAGACCAAAATTCACCCCAAAACCCAGCTGTAGCAAGAACCCAACAACACAATAATCAATTCCCACAAAACATCCCTTTTCATATCAACACAATACCATCAAATGGTTCCAGAATCATCACAACCAACATAAACATGACAAATTAAACCCAATTCCACATATAGCATGAGATTTCCTAAATTTCTAAACACAACCTAACCCAAACTCTCAAAATCACCAATTCTCTTACAAAGCAACAACCACTACAACTTGGGTAGCCCAAAGCTAACATGCAATCACCAAAACTAACATAAAACAACACAACTCAAAATCAATACCTCTAACAAGTATCCCAAGTTGCTAAAATAACTTATAAGCCTAAAAGGACCCATATAACATCATCTAGACAACCCAAATCAAAAGATGATTCAAACATAAATTTCTCACAAAGTATGAATAAAATGTAAATCAATTCCAAATCAACCAAAGAAGCAATATATATCAACTAGAGCATCAAATGAGTTAAGGATGAACATTTTTAGCATAAATGGGGGAAAAATAACTTACCCGGAATTTATCAAAGATGACGGAATTCGAAATTTCTTAGCTCTACACGATCCTATCGACGATCTAAACATTTTTCATCAAATGAGAAATAAGAAATAGAGAGAGGAAGATGATCAAAAGAAAGAGAGAAGGAGGGAGAATTCTTACCTCTTCAACAATGGTGGAGAGAGAGTTGATTGAGTGTGTGTGTGTGTGTGTGGTGAGGAGAGTGTAAGAGAGAGGGAGGAGGGAGGATGATCATCAATTAAAAGAAAAGTTACACCTAGGCCCCCTCTTCCACTATCTAGCAATTAAATTTATTTCTCACCACTAACAACTAAGACCCAATAATTCTATACTAGCACAAATGATCGATTAAAATGTCAGGCATAAAATATTATGTAACACAAAATGCACACATAATTATTTAAATAAATAAATAATTTAAATAATTAAATAGATAATAAATAAATAATCAATTCTTTATTACTAAGAAAATAGAGACGGGTTTTCAGGTCGTTACAATCTACCCTCCTTAAAAAGAATTCGCCCGCGAATTCACTTATCAAAAATCATCACACGCAATCACAACGAGGCTACAAAATCTCGATTCTCATATAGCACTCATAACCCCAAATCAAGTACCTATTAAAGATTTCAGACATCGATTCCATGACTCAAATAAACCCACACATATTGAACACATACATATTTCAAGCATATTCATATCAAACATCCTAAAGTTAACTTCCTCTTTCATCCCGAATTTGACATTCTCAAGACTATCACTTGTTCACCAATTCTGAGACATAGCCGATTTGATCCTAATTAGTATTACGCTCACCATCAACCCTTAAATCATCAACATCCATAAGTTTTACTTTTCCGGTTCATCCGTACGCATTGACGATCTAGACATCATCCCAAGTAATCACACTACTACCCGAACAAATAAGAGAAGGAATAGGGCTAACGATTATTGTCACCCAATGACTTAATGATATACTCAAAAATTTACCGTCATAAACTATCCGATCAATATGATTCCACTACAAAAATCATCTTCCTTATGTGATAAAACATAATACAATCATAATCTTTGTATTTCTCAACCTACTTGTATTAACTCACACTTATCTTTTCGAAGAACATATGACTATCCAACATTGATAACCCACTAACATCATTTCTAAACTTGGTCCCGTAAAAACAACTATAGGTTGCTAAGGCGATATCAATAAAACCACAATCAATCCCTAGTCATAGATAGCTCTATTTATTAACCCGAATTTTAGAATACTTACCCGAATGATCCAATAGCCACGGTTACTTTAGTTCCGTCTCTTCCCGAATTTCCCAATTATCCACTTTAACCCATCATATAGTAAACTTAAGTAATGCTTATACCATAGTAATCTCTCGTACCGAACCTTCTTCAATCACTATCTTCACTCCTAACTAAAATCCATACCCAAGGCCAGAATTGAAGAATCCAAATTTCTTTTAAACATAATTCTCGAGATACTACAAACTTGTCTTATTCACAACCCTAATTATACTATAAAGATACTTCCATTAGATAATCGCATACTTAATATTACTTCCTTTACACATCCTTAATCCGAACGAGAAATGCCACAAAGAAAAGATCCAGAACCATGTGACAACTGTTTAACTAAAACCCCAAATGCCTTTAATATTGCCCGAGAATTTCTTACCTTCTCAGAATATGTTTAGTCCTTTAAACTTAACGCGCTTACTATCATTAATGATTATAACTTCCACAATATACTCATAGCTCATATTGCTTTAACTCAACTCCAGTCATGTACTAAAATGATTCCAAAAGTATCATAACCCAACTTCTTAATATCACTCATAATAATTTTAAGTATTTCCTCATACTAAACAATTCCGATGCACTCATGTAGATGTACTAAAAGTAAAGAAAAATCTCCTATCAAGAAATTCTCAAATTGAGTCTTTAACTCTTTTAACCCAACCGATACTATATGTTCACTGATTCACCTATCAGTATTATAGCCCATATCTTAACTCATCAAATAACCCAAGTTCCCTATCGGTCAAGCGACATATGGCACCCAGTATAAATTATACTCAAGACTTCAATATTAGTATTGCCAACTAAATAAGCTAAATTCCCAGCACAACCTTATAATAAAGATTTTTCTGATTTTCAATATAGAACCTGAATATTATATATATATATATATATATATATATATATATATATATATACCTAGTATGCTTCTAAACAAAGTCAAACATACCAATATAGAAATATTCTCCACCTATCGATGGCACACAAGAAATTCGAGACACATTGAAAGCTGGGCCATACTACTTAACTCGTCAATATCATGTATAAGTGACATAACCAAATCACCTTACCTCAATCAGTAGCAATCACGAAATTTCGTACTCGAGAATACACCTCAACATAAATCACTAAATGAGAACACACATACGAATATAGCACAAGACATTTCCACTTTACGAAATAGGTACGTCCAAGCCTTCAAAACTCGCACTCTCGATTCCCAAGCCAACTAACCCCAATGGAACCAACACTATTGACACCAATCCTATACTTGATATACCACAAGAGAAGAAACACTCGACGTCAATATCACGACTCATAAATCAACCAACTTCTACCTTAACCTCATCTTTCAAGAAAACTTAGTTTCCCAAACCGCTCAAAGTTATAACACCCAAGTATTGAAACCTATTCAATATCAGGGTTCTTATTCTCCTTCAAGATCTATACCCATTGCTCTGATACCAACTGTCACGCCCCGGAAAATTCTAAAATCCATAAACATAAAATTTACATAATATCATCTCCAAAAATGCAAAATACCAAACCGGGCGCGTAAATTCAACTATAAACCAATACCATTACACAATACCTCACGAGATTTCAACTCGAAGACAATCTACAATTGCGGAAGCAAGAACAATTATTAATATAAAAACTCATCGGATAACAGTAGTTACACAACACTATACTACCTTGATCTCACTACAAAATACATAAAGGCTCCGAAGAGCAACTACCCCAAAGGAGGTCAACCCGCTCAGAAGATTCCCGCAACAACGGACCTCAAAACGATACCACTTGCTTTCTTGGGGGGGGGTTAAGGAAAACAACAAAGATAAAAAGAAACGGGGTGAGATAAAATCTCAGTAAGCTACTAAATGCATCTAAGTGCCATGCTGACATGAACAGTAATATAACAATAAGCATTCATAATGTACAATCACATAACAACAAATGAGAGGCTCCCTATCGCCAACCGTCCCATACCAGTTGGAAATAACGACCAGCTCATCATGCAGCACATAAAGCAGAAATAAACACGTTACAAAGGATACCGAGCCAAGGTTTCACCAAACTGATAGAACAATCGCTGCGCAGCTTCAACTGATCAACCAATCAACAATAGCAGCATAACAGCTGAAGAAAACCCCGGTTAGAACCGACCAATCAATCAATCAACCCATCAAACCATCTTCATAGTAGCATAAACAGCTGAAGATCACAACCCCAGTACCGGAACCATAACAATGTAACATGTCACAAAGGACAAGGGAAAATGACACAAAGTCATAACCCAAAAAGTTAGCTAGACTACTTCCGAAGGAAGCTAGCTCATCCAACCCAAGGCCAATCTGGAAGAGGAAAATAAGGACCAATGGGCGATGCTATACTGGACTTAGCTCGTGCCATTATAACATTATCCATTGCCTGACTTTAACACAAATAACCAGCTGGACTTTTAAATAAATGCTAAGTAATAATCACTAGCTCGGTAAACAATTAATGATTCCAAAGTAGGGAACCATACCAATTAATCACCATGAAGATGCAAACGATTACTCATGAAGAGTTCATCAACAATGAACACCAGAAGTTTCTCATAAAAGAGTCCAACAATGATAAACGAGATTGCTCATAAGGAGCCCAACAACAATGACCATTAAAACATAATAATTCCATGATAAGGAACCATACCGAACACATTCTAAATATGGTACTCACAAGTTACTCATAAAGAGCACAACCCAAACGGTCGCTCACAAATAGGAAATCCGAATAAAAACTCCTTAAAGCTAATCACACCGTAGGCACCCAATCACCATTTCACGTCTTACATCCGTTCATAAACGAACCAATTCTTAACACTTAAACGAACCGAAAAGGTTACACCTATTCATACATGATCAAAACAGACCAAACTCAACACTTTGGTGTTCCACAACAACCCTCTAGGTACTATAGGATATCACCTAAAACCTAGACCAAGTCTTATCAGAAATCAATTCGATTGGAACAATCACGAACACATCATAAGATGCCCAAACATTCCCAAACAATACTTGATCAAATTCCATAACATCATTGTTCACAAAGGAGCCAATTTCAATTACTAAAGTGTTCCACGGTGCCCAACTAAGTCAACTAGAATAGTACTACGGAGCCTAGACCGAGACTACACCTTAATCTTAAACCTCAACAAAAAGACAACCATTATGATCTGTAACCATGCGGCCAATTGAACTATTTCATAGTACTCGAAAATAGCTTTCCAACGATAGTTTACACGTCCAAAACGGAGTTCGGATGAAGAAGTTATGGCCTCCGGAAGATCGAACGAAAAACAGACAAATTGCAAAAGAAGAGGGTGCGCGCCCCCCCTTTGATCAGAAGGAAGAGTGCCAAAAGGGGATAGAAGGGTGCGCACGCCCCCTCCCAAAAGGTGCGCGCGCCCCCTTTCGCGATTCAGCCATTTTTTTTTTTTGCAGATTTTCTGGGTTTGTGCTCAAAGGTACCTACATCTTAAGCCTAAGGTACAAACAGACCAAACTTCACCCCAAAACCCAGCTGTAGCAAGAACCCAACAACACAATAATCAAATCCCACAACACATCCCTTTTCATATCAACACAATACCATCAAATGGTTCCAGAATCATCACAACCAACATAAACATGACCAATTAAACCCAATTCCACATATAGCATGAGATTTCCCAAATTTCTAAACACAACCTAACCCAAACTCTCAAAATCACCAATTCTTTTACAAAGCAACAACCACTACAACTTGGGTAGCCCAAAGCTAACATGCAATCACCAAAACTAACATAAAACAACACAACTCAAAATCAATACCTCTAACAAGTATCCCAAGGTGCTAAAATAACTTATAAGCCTAAAAGGACCCATATAACATCATCTAGACAACCCAAATCAAAAGATGATTCAAACATAAATTTCTCACAAAATATGAATAAAATGTAAATCAATTCCAAATCAACCAAAGAAGCAATATATATCAACTAGAGCATCAAATGAGTTAAGGATGAACATTTTTAGCATAAATGGGGGAAAAGTAACTTACCCGGAATTTATCAAAGATGATGGAATTCGAAATTTCTTAGCTCTATACGATCCTATCGACGATCTAAACATTTTTCATCAAATGAGAAATAAGAAATAGAGAGAGGAAGATGATCAAAAGAAAGAGAGAAGGAGGGAGAATTCTTACCTCTTCATCAATGGTGGAGAGAGAGTTGATTGAGTGTGTGTGTGTGTGTGTGTGGTGAGGAGAGTGTAAGAGAGAGGGAGGAGGGAGGATGATCATCAATTAAAAGAAAAGTTACACCTAGGCCCCCTCTTCCACTATCTAGCAATTAAATTCATTTCTCCCCACTAACAACTAAGACCCAATAATTCTATACTTTCACAAATGATCGATTAAAATGTTAGGCATAAAATATTATGTAACACAAAATGCACACATAATTATTTAAATAAATAAATAATTTAAATAATTAAATAGATAATAAATAAATAATCAATTCTTTATTACTAAGAATATATAGACAGGTTTTCGGGTCGTTACACAAACCGACTGATGTATTGAAGTCTGCCCATGAAACCTTTGATTTCTTTTTGCGTCTTTGGAGGAGGCATGTCAATGATTGCCTTGATCTTGGAGGGATCGGCTTCAATTCCCCTCTCAGTGACCATGTAACCGAGAACCTTTCCTCTGACGACCCCAAAAGTGCACTTTGCGGGATTGAGTCTCATGTTGTGTTGTCGAAGTCTTTCAAAGAACTTGCGAAGATCGATCAAATGTTGACCGTTGGTTCCCTTCGAATGGATGATCATGTCGTCTACATAGACCTCGATCTCTTTATGAATCATGTCATGGAATAGATCCCTAACAGCCCTCTGGTAGGTAGCCCCAGTGTTCCTTAGTCCGAACGGCATGATTGTGTAGCAGAAAGTACCCCACGGTGTTGTGAAAGATGTCTTGTGTTGGTCTTCTTTGGACATGAGAATCTGATTGTAACCGGCAAAACCGTCCACAAATGAGCGAACTTCATAGTTGGCAGTCGAATCGACGAGAATATCGATGTTTGGTAGTGGAAAATCATCTTTCGGGGAAGCTTTGTTCAAATCCCAGAAGTCCACACAAACTCGAACCTTGCCGTTTGCCTTTCTGACTGTCACAATGTTGGCTAGCTGATAAATGACTATTTTATAGTCATTTAAGGTCCAAAAATATAGTTTATTTACCTTATTTAAGTAATTATTAGCTTAAACTATTTGATTTTATCTCATTATGCGGATATAATGCACTTGGTAGTATGTTTATATATAATACAGGTTTTGGAGCATTATTATGAGCTTTGGACATCTCTTGGAGGAAGGTGAAACAAATAAATAAGGAGCAAATTAGCTGGACAAAGAAAATTGAAGAATAAAAGTGTTCTAGCAGTTGCTCGGCCGAGCACCACCCTTGACTCGGCCGAGCATAGGCATCAGAAAGGCAGAAGTCATTTTCGAAGGCTTGCTCGGCCGAGCACCTTCCTTGACTCGGCCGAGCACCCCCTGTTCAGCAATTTTCCAGCCTTCTCCAAAAGGCACCTTTTCAAGGAGGCATCCGGGAATAATCACTTCCCTTGGTCCAAGGCCTATATATAGAGATAGATATCAGTAGTTTTAGGGATCCAGAAATAATTGTAATATTACTCTAGCAAATTTTAGTCTCATTATATTGTTATTTTTCATTCACAAAAGTGTTTCAATACATTCAAAGGGTGAAGTAATAAAAGTTCTCGAGGTTTTCTTCAACTTTCCTTATATTTCCATATCAAATCTGAATAAGTATTTCTTCCTTTATCCTTATTTTAATGCTTGTTCTTATTTTACATAAAATGACTAGTGAGTAATCCTCTTTTTCCTTGGGATTGGATACTTTACATCATTTGTTCATCACTTTTATTTATGCTTTCTTTCTTCTTCTCTTCATCTTAAACAATCCTTTCATATTGTATCAAAACGCCTACAACCATGATGAGCTCCATGTTTTGTATGAATCTCAGTTAATCGAGAGAAGGACCTAGCGGTGAATCTCGATTAACGGAACCATATGAATTGACTGGGTTTCATTAATCACGAGAGTAGATTAATGGCCTAGGGGTGCTCCTTGAGTGGAAGTACGTGGAATTTTTATAAGAACTTAACGGATTTTTATTAATTATGGGCCATCGAGAGATAGGGCATAATTAGTATTAAAATACATGTGTTTTAAGCCTTAATTAAGAAGTTGACACAACATAGCGTACCACCCTTGTTTAAAATGAAACCTTTACTCTAAAAGAGAGCATAATAAAATGATGAACGTATGATAGTTTAAGTCCCAATCCCAGGAATTTATTAAATATAAAGAGTTTTTAATCTAAGTTAAGAGTATTTTGCAATCATTTCTAGTTAGTGACAAACAAATTCTATACCCCCAATCATTTTCTTTTCTTTATTTCTTTTTCAAAGCAAAACAATTTTTTTAAAAGTAAGTTGTCCTCGTGGGATCGACCCGCTCTTGCACCATCTATACTATAATAACCCGTGCACTTGCGGATTTAACGTAACAAGTTTTTGGCGCCGTTGCCGGGGACAACGGTTTACTTTCAAAAATTTTCTTTTGCTTTTTGTTTTTAGTTTTAGTTTTATTTTTAATTTTTGTTGATTATCTAACATACCGTCAAAGAATTTGTGTCTTTAATTTTTTTTTTATTTAGTTATTCTCTAGAGTTTATGAAAAGAGCCCGGAAGCCTCTTGAAGAGTCTGATCCGGAGCCAGAAAGGACCTTTCACGAAAGGTTAAGAAGATTTAGAGAATTCCTAGAAGCAGAAATGGCACAAAATGGTGACCGAAATGGAGACGGTGACGGAATACCTGCCACGCCACCACCTAGAACCCTTCGGGAGTTTGTTAACCCAAGTACCCCGGGAACTAGGACACCAATTGTGGTTCCACATGCCGACGCAGCCCACTTTGAGATCAAGCCACAACTTTTTCACATGGTTATGAATAACCAATTCGGTGGCTCAGCACTTGAAGATCCCCACCTACACATCCAATCCTTCTTGGAATATTGTGACACCACCCGAATCATAGGTGTCACTCCGGAAGCTATTCGGATGCGCCTTTTCCCATTCTCACTAAGGGATAAGGCGAAACAATGGTTAAACTCGGTCCCCCATAATTCTTTAACAACATGGGACCAAGTTCAGGAAGCCTTCCTTGGACGTTTCTTCCCACCATCCAAGACCGCTCAGATTCGGACTAAGATCACAAACTTTAGTCAAAACAGTAACGAATCACTCTATGATGCTTGGGAGCGATACAAGGAGCTTTTAAGGATGTGCCCACACCACGGGCTTGAAAAGTGGTTGATCGAGCACACATTCTACAACGGTCTCATGTTCAAGACAAGGGAGACCATAGATGCCGCAGCAGGAGGGGCATTAATGAATAAAATGGTGGACGAAGCCTATGACTTGATCGAGAATATAGCTTTGAACCATTATCAATGGTCCAATGAAAGGGAGCAACCACAAGGAACTCCAGGTAAGTACACTATCGATGCTGTTACTCTCCTCTCATCTAAGGTTGACATGATTCTAAAAAAGTTTGAAAATCTAAATGTGAATCCTGTGGCCAATGTAAACGTTTTTTGTGAACTATGTGGGTCTAACTCACATAGTACCCAAGGTTGTGAATTGCTTGACACTACCCCTAGTGAGCAAGCAAATTTTGTAAACTCTTATGGGAAAAATGGGGGTATGTATTCAAATACATATAATCCCGAATGGAAAAATCACCCCAATTTTTCCTATACGAGCAATAATGTTTTGAACCCTCAACCTTCTAATCAACCACCGGGATTCACATCAAATTTCAACAATAATTCTTTCCCTCCCCCTAAATCAAAGTTAGATCTTATAATGGACTTCATGGTCGAAAATAAAAATACACAAGATAAGATCAACAATGAAGTTATGGAAAGTTTAAAGGCATTAAATAGCAGGTTCGATAATCTAGCCGCACATAGTAAAATGCTAGAGAACCAAATTTCTCAACAAGCCAATGCTTCGTCTAGACCACAAGGGAGCCTTCCCGGTCAAACGCAAAGGCCAGATGAGCACGCTAATGTAATAACTAGCGGGAGTGGAAAAGAAGAAAAACTTAGCGAGAATAACCATAGTCAAACTCCTCAAATTTTTAAAACTAATAAGGAAGTTGAAAAGGGGACGGACTCCCCAATACCTTCTAGAAATTTTGACCCGCCAATACCTTATCCTCAAAAATTGGCGAGGGCAAATCTTGATAAACAATTTTCAAATTTTTTAGAAGTTTTAAAATCAATTTACATCAATGTTCCTTTTATTGATGTTTTAAAACAAATGCCCTCTTACACAAAATTTTTAAAAGAAATTCTTTCAAATAAAAGGAGACTTGAGGAGTTTGAGTCTGTTGCACTAACGGAAGAGGTAAGTGCCGTTTTACAAAGTAAAGTACCTCCAAAATTAAAAGATCCCGGCACTTTCTCTATCCCTTGCAACATAGGTAATTTCAATGTTGAGAACGCATTACTCGATCTTGGGGCAAGTGTTAGCCTCATTCCGCTATCGGTTAGTAAGAAAATAGGTGTGGGGGAAATCAAACCCACCACAATAACTTTACAATTAGCGGACCGTTCCATTAAGACTCCGGTGGGTATTATGGAAGACATTCCTTGTCGAGTCGGGAAATTAAACATCCCGGTCGACTTTTTAGTTCTTGAGATGGAAGAAGACAATAACATTCCCGTTATCTTAGGTAGACCATTTCTTGCCACCGCAGGGGCAATCATTGATGTTAAAAATGGTAAACTTTCTTTAAACGTAGGGAATGAGAAAGTAGGATTTAAATTAATAAAAAATCCAAATCTTAAGAACCCTTGCTCCGGTATTAACATGTTAGAATCTATGAGCAAGGAATGTGAAATTAAAAATAAGTGCCCTACTAGAGATAAAATTGAAAAATCCATACCGAAGGGTAAGGTACCAAAGAAGGGAAGCAAACCGGGGTGGCGTGCGTGTATCGACCGCAGAAGCTCAATCATTCCAATGGGCATGGAATGGCGGATTGTTAAGGACAATAAGCCATTACAATACCATTCCTTGCCCATTCCAGTTATAAGAAAGGGGTCGAGCTAATGACCTTAAACAAGCATCATCGGGATGGTAACCGATGGATTATTTTTGTTTTATATATTATTATTTTGTTCTTCTCATTTTTCTCCTCCTCAAGGTTTTTCTTTAAAAATTGTCCTATTTTAAAACATTGAGGACAATGTTTCATTTAAGTGTGGGGGGGGGGGGGTAATATCTTTCTTCAAAAAAAAAAAAAAAAAAAATATTTAGCCAATGCTCCCGTTGATGAGAATGTTATCTCTATTATCATTTGTCTAAAGTAAAATTTTTACCTTTCTAACTTCTACTTCTTAAGAAATTTGATAATAACAACATAGGATTGTATTGGATGGTAAATAAAATATTTTCAAAATTAATATGAACTTTTAAATCCTATTGAATAGAAGCATTACATTATTAATGAGTTTGTGGCCATTAAGTTTGGATACAACATACTTGTGAAACTTTTAAAACATTCTTGTATATGCATCTCAAAAACTTTCATTTCTACTCTTTTTCAAAGGATCTTTGTTATGCTTATGAATCACAAAAAATTTCACTTTAATCCATCTTTCCATTCCCACTTTTAAAAGGCTAATTAATCAATATATTCTTCTTTTGATTGTCCACTCAAATATCTAAATGAATATATCATTATAGAGTGTGACAATTTAGAAGCAAGAAACTCAATTGCCACGTCTAATTAATCAAATCTCGAACCTTATTCCACTATCATCCTCCGCCTTTCATCAATTTTTGTGATTCAAAATGCATAACGACATATGGACATCTTTGTTAAAGAATAAAGATCATAGTTTAAGAAATGTATATTCAAGCATGAAAAATTTATTCACAAAGCACTCTAAAAGAGTGAATATAATTCTTAATTCATACTTATGTCCCGCAAATTCATTTGTTTTTTTCTTTCTATATGCTCTTATTCAATGGAATTTATTCATGTTATATTAGCATTCAAACTTTTCTATTTACTCTTCAATATCATCCTACATTCTTCTTCACAAATTTCTTGGGATGAAAAACTTAAAAGGAAGAAAATTTATGAAGGCAATACCTTATATAACAATATTCTGAGGGAGCATTGATGACCTTCTTTGTTTTTCTTACTATTGTCGTTTTCACTCCTCTATTTTCAAATGTTTAAACTTGCTCGAGGACAAGCAAGATCCATGATAAATGACTATTTTATAGTCATTTAAGGTCCAAAAATATAGTTTATTTACCTTATTTTAAGTAATTATTAGCTTAAACTATTTGATTTTATCTCATTATGCGGATATAATGCACTTGGTAGTATGTTTATATATAATACAGGTTTTGGAGCATTATTATGAGCTTTGGACATCTCTTGGAGGAAGGTGAAACAAATAAATAAGGAGCAAATTAGCTGGACAAAGAAAATTGAAGAATAAAAGTGTTCCAGCAGTTGCTCGGCCGAGCACCACCCTTGACTCGGCCGAGCATAGGCATCAGAAAGGCAGAAGTCATTTTCGAAGGCTTGCCGGCCGAGCACCTTCCTTGACTCGGCCGAGCACCCCCTGTTCAGCAATTTTCCAGCCTTCTCCAAAAGGCACCTTTTCAAGGAGGCATCCGGGAATAATCACTTCCCTTGGTCCAAGGCCTATATATAGAGATAGATATCAGTAGTTTTAGGGATCCAGAAATAATTGTAATATTACTCTAGCAAATTTTAGTCTCATTATATTGTTATTTTTCATTCACAAAAGTGTTTCAATACATTCAAAGGGTGAAGTAATAAAAGTTCTCGAGGTTTTCTTCAACTTTCCTTATATTTCCATATCAAATCTGAATAAGTATTTCTTCCTTTATCCTTATTTTAATGCTTGTTCTTATTTTACATAAAATGACTAGTGAGTAATCCTCTTTTTCCTTGGGATTGGATACTTTACATCATTTGTTCATCACTTTTATTTATGCTTTCTTTCTTCTTCTCTTCATCTTAAACAATCCTTTCATATTGTATCAAAACGCCTACAACCATGATGAGCTCCATCTTTTGTATGAATCTCAGTTAATCGAGAGAAGGACCTAGCGGTGAATCTCGATTAACAGAACCATATGAATTGACTGGGTTTCATTAATCACGAGAGTAGATTAATGGCCTAGGGGTGCTCCTTGAGTGGAAGTACGTGGAATTTTTATAAGAACTTAACGGATTTTTATTATTATGGCCCATCGAGAGATAGGGCATAATTAGTATTAAAATACATGTGTTTTAAGCCTTAATTAAGAAGTTGACACAACATAGCGTACCACCCTTGTTTAAAATGAAACCTTTACTCTAAAAGAGAGCATAATAAAATGATGAACGTATGATAGTTTAAGTCCCAATCCCAGGAATTTATTAAATACAAAGAGTTTTTAATCTAAGTTAAGAGTATTTTGCAATCATTTCTAGTTAGTGACAAACAAATTCTATACCCCCAATCATTTTCTTTTCTTTATTTCTTTTTTAAAGCAAAACAATTTTTTTAAAAGTAAGTTGTCCTCGTGGGATCGACCCGCTCTTGCCCTATCTATACTATAATAACCCGTGCACTTGCGGATTTAACGTAACACTAGCCAAGTCGGATACTCGATGACTTTGATGAAACCCACACTGAGGAGTTTTTCAACCTCTTCTTTGACTTGTAGAGACCATTCTGGCTTGATCTTTCTGAGCTTCTGCTTTACTGGCTTGGCGTCCTCTCTGATCGGAATTTTGTGCTCCACGACCTTTGTGTCCAAACTCGGCATATCTCTGTACGACCATGCAAATACATCCACAAACTCTTTGAGCAGTGCAGTCAATCTGTCTTTGTCTTCCCCCTTGAAGAAGCTGCCAATCTTCGTTTCTTTCGGCTCTTCGTCGGTACCCAGATTAACAACATGCAATTCCTCATCAGCCCCTGGACCATTTTCACCACGACAACGAACATGTTGAGCTAGTTCATTTAGGTATGTTATGTTTTCGTGGTCTATTTCATCATAATTTGAATCGTTATTAACTTGTTCATTAAGTTCGTTATTAGTTAATTCATCATTTATGATGTTTGCAATCTCAGGGTACTCAGAAATATCAAAATTTTCATTAGCAAAGAAAGGAAACACACGCTCGGCTATTGCCTCCATATCCTCTTGGGTGAGGGCATTAGAAACACTCTCGGACTCGAAAGTAAGTGTGAGCCACTCTTCCTTTGTTGCTGTACGGGGTATGCAACCCATTTCTCGGATCAAGAAATCCTCAGATACTATGGGCCCATTCGTTGAATACCAGTTGTTGATTGGCTCGGAGCTTGGCGGGATCTCACTGATGGTTTCCTTTCTGACGACGGTGTCGTAGATGGAGTTGACTTGACAATCATCCATGATGGCAAATTCTTCGAACATGGAGGCTAGATCGGATAGTTCTTCCCCCACGGTAATCTCTACCTCGGACTCTATAGTCACTTTTTTGCCCCACCACGACATTGGAGTAGGCTCCCTTTCTTGTGTCGGTATTTCACAATCAGTGAACATCTCGAGACCGGGATTTCTGATGCCCTTGTTGTTAACCCATGGTTCGGGAAAGATCATGTACGGAACATCCTCCCCTTGGCGAACAAAATAACCGTTTAGTGTGTTGCGGTAAGGCCTCAAGTTAGGGATTTCATATTGTCGACCTTCTTTGCGAGCTCGGGTCTTTTGACTCTTGACTGCTTGCTCGTACTTTAAGTCATCTTCGGTAGGTTCGTACCCCAAACCAAACTTTTTCTTGACAAAAGGAACTTCTACGGGGTGCACTATCCCTTGTTGATGCTTCCCTAGGCCTAGACCGGGAAAGTGATTCATGTTCCTCATCATGCGGAGGATTTTAGGATTGCCGAGGGTCCATTGTCTGTTTCCCCCTTCTTTGTCGATGGTGTTGACGCCGGAGAGAGTGGCATCTTCTATCCCGTGTTGAACTTGGTGAACGGGTTGTCCCCCATTTCTGTGGATGGTGACATTCTCGGCCATGACGGTGACTATCTCATCCCCATTTCTGATCTTGACACATTGATGGAGAGTGGAAGGGACAGCATTAGAACTGTGGATCCAAGGTCGGCCTAAAAGTAAGTTGAATGAAGCAGGGACATCAAGTACTTGGAATGGGACGGACATGATCATGCTTCCAAATTCGATATCAACTTCAAACATTCCCATGACTGTACGGGCAGTGCTGTCATACCCTCTAATGACTTGTGCGGAGGGTTGTAAATCGGAGCTTTTGAGCCCCAGTATGCCCATGACTCGGCTAGGCATTAAGTTGAGTACGGAACCACCGTCTACTAGAAATCTTGAAATGGGTCTCCCCCTCGCCCTTACTTTGAGGTAGATGGCTTCATTGTGTTCAGACCCAAATGGCGGGAGGTCCATGTCGGCAAAAGTGATGACATTGCCGAAGTGAATGTGACCTATCATTGCTGTGAGGTCCTCAGGAGTCGTGTCGAGAGAGACTGATGTGTCATCCAAGTTCTTGATGACGAGGTCTCGGTGTTTCTTTGATGATGCAATAAGGTCCCATATGGATATGTTGGCTTGCGTTTTCTTGAGTTGTGTTAACAAAGGATCTTCGGGTACGTCGCGTGCTTGCGATCTTTGAGAAGAGGTGTTGGTTGCTGCGGTATTGGGAGGGATTGTGCTCGTTGTTACTCGGCCACTGCAAGTGAGCACGTTCACGGTCCCGTGTAGCTTCTTCTTCCTATTCTCTAAGACTTCCCTTATAATCTCATCATAAGTCACAACATAACAAGAATTATCAAGTTTATTCATATCATCGGAGGCCTCATTCACAATTGGCATCGAATGAGTGGTTCCTTCAAACTCTCCTACCTCTATTACATTGACACCACCCTCATTAGTGATTATGAATTCCTTCTTGTCTATGAGGTCTTGGATGGTGTTGCGGATGGAGAAGCAATCCTCGGTGAGGTGGCCGGTGCATTGATGGTAGTCACACCATTTGTGGTGGGCATGATTGGGACGGAGCAGTTGTGGTTGCTTGTACCCTTGAAGAGGAGTGATTTGTCCCTTGGCCTTTAGAGCTTCATAGGTCTCGGTGATGGTCATGCCATTGAGAGGAGTGTAGGCGCAGTCGTTTTGGAACCGCTTGCCTTGTGGTGGAGGGACATTCTTGTAATTCCCCTTGTCGGTAGTAACGACATTGACAGAAGCCTCTTTGTTTGAACTAGAGGCGGCCTTGTATCGGTAAGTAGGAGTGGACTTCTTAATCTCCTTGAGCAAGTCATCCATGCGTACCCCCGCCTTCTTAAGTAGGAGTGGCCTTCTTAATCTGCTTGACAGAAGCTTCTTAAGCCTCTTTGTTTGAACTAGAGGCGGCCTTGTATCGGAGATCAATCTTGAGACACTTGAGAAAGATGTCCATTTGCTCTTTTGTGTTTGGCCTCTCAACAATTTCAGAGAGCTTGTCATTCCATCTGCTTGTGAAGTCAATGAAGGACTCGTTGTCTCTTTGAGTGGTGTTCTCGAGCTCTTTTCTTGTGGGTCGGTGAGTGGTGTTGCCTTGATATTGATTTTTGAAGGCAAGCATAGCGGCGTCCCAATCAAGACAGACGGTGAGCGGGAGAGTTGCATACCAATCCTTTGCCGCCCCCTCGAGGGTGAGAGGAAAGCATTGGGCCATAACTTTTGGGGAGACCTTCTTCGGAACCATAGCCCAAATGTAAGTCTCGATGTAAGCCATCGGGCATGAGTTGCCCTTAAACTTGCTAATGTCGGGCATCTTGAATTTGTTGGGGAGAGCGGCCATCGTGCTCATGAGGATGGATGACTGATAAAGGCTTGTGTTGGAGCCTTTTCCCATGTTGAGGCCATCGAATTTCTGATCAATGTAGGCCATGATGGAATCGACCATTTTGGGGTCATTGTTGTCGGTGCTTGGTCCCCCCCACTTTTTTGGTACGGGCACTGACATATGGGCTTTCAAACAAACCCTCGGTCTACTCGGATTCTTCATTGTCATTAACCCTCTTGTTCTTGGAGAGCTTGAGGAGCTTGGCTTTCAATTGGTCAACCTCGGCCTCATGGGCCTACCTTTGACTGTCGACATGAGCTTGCCACAAGGCTTCTTTGGTTTGAGCCTCTTGGTTAGGGGTAGAGACTTGTTGTTGGAGTGCTTGAACCATGGCAGAAAGCTGTTCGAGAGTCATGGCGTTGTTGGTGCTGGAGTCGCCGGCCATTGATGATGTAGAAGCTGTTGGAGTGATCGGTTCACGGACAAGCCTGTTGGATGAATCCCTGTAGATGCGGAGAGTACCAATCGGACCTATAATTGGAGAAGTAGCCCTTGTCAGTCTCGGTTCACACTTTCGGTCCATGAAGAGGTTGAGAACACACAGTTGGGCACACGACTCGAACCACATAAGAAAAAAGACTCTTTTTTTTATAAGTCGGAGGGAATGGGTCCTTTTTGGGGTTTCTAAGAAGATAATGGAATCGTCACACTAGTATATAGACCATCTCGCGGTCCCATATACTCATCAGATTCCATCGCGTTTGTGAATCCTACATGTGTCGGGATTAAACTAAATTAATGTAGTAAAGCATACATGCGGGGACGGATTTTTTATTTTCGTCCAAAATAACCACTTTTGGGGACGGATTTTTATTGCGTCCGTTTCAACAAGTTGGCATGTATGATTTGAAAACATTAGTTTAGTGAAATCTCGGTACATGGAAACCGACTTGGTCACGGAGTGTTAGACCCTAACTAGAATTGTGTGGTTTGTGCTCGGCTAAAGAGAGGCTTAAAGGTCACCCCCGGCATGTAGTCATGAACTACGCCACGGGCTGAGGTTTACCGCTTCGAAAGAGCCAAGGTCGAGTGGAGCTTGAAACTTTCTAGGACGGGCCTCGACGGGTTTGGGGTTGGACTTGTGCGACTCGATAGTGAGCAAGTTATAGGAGTAATGTGCATGTAGTGTGAGGTCTATCACGTGATAATTTTTTTATTTTTTTTATTTTTTTTTTGAAAAGAAAAGATAAAAAAACACATAAGCACGTAAATTACAACTCCTGAATCACCCGTGTGACCGGTAAATAAACACAAAGTTAAACAGTCCTAGGGCTCAATTCTGTTCTGATGCAGGCAACTGTGCCCACACCCCACTGTTCTGTTCAGTCACTGAAACCTGTTCTTGCCCTGGAAATTGGCCCAGAAGCGCGCGCCTCGGGCTGGTGTAGTGGGAAGCGCGCGCCTGGCGCATTGTATCTGGGAGGCGCCCGCTTCTGGGCTAACCTGTCAGATTATCAGAAACTTATGGACTCAGGGGATTGCCCTGGTCCTATTGTGTGATGAAACCCCTGCAATGTTTGTTAACACGAAATAATAGGAAGAATAGGAAGAACACATGGAAGGCGGGCGATTCTGGAATTTGACGCGGGACGCGCGTGCTTTAGACCATGAAGGTCCGAGGCGCGCGCTTCCCATATCAATTTCCAGAATGCCCAGAAAAGTGAATTATGAACAGAAACACAAGTTTAACCCTCAAGCAGTCCCCAGCAGAGTCGCCACTGTAGATACCCCGGGGGACCACGGCTTGGCTAGAGCGCGTGAATTACCTAGGATGTCTAATTGTGTTTTAGAGTCGCCACCCACGTTTTAGAGGAACGCGAGAAAACCTAATGTTTATGAGCCTAAGTTTGATTTACGAAAACAGAGATTCTTTGGGATGAGGGGTTCGGGGGTTAGGTTACGAAATGGGAAGTACTTAAACACCCATTTCGCCCGAGCAAAGTCGGTCTTGTTTGTTCATAATTCACTTTAAAGATAAATGCGTCCTTCCTATTCGAATGATGATAAAAAAGGAGTTTTAAAGTTTAAAATATAGGGAGATGATTCCTAGGCCAATTCAATGTAATGAAAGGACCATTGGTGTCATGTCCCAAATGGTTTTTGGGTGATTGCACATTTGATTGAAGAAGAAGAAGAAGAAGAAGAAGAAGAAGAAGAAGAAGAAGAAGAAGAAGAAAGTTTAAGACATTTACCTATAGTATCCTTCAAAGAGAACCTCTTGAAAAGCCTTGAAGAAGAGGTTGAATACTTAGTTGAAGAAGTCCCAAGGAAAAGTCTAGAGAAGAAGTGAGAAAAAAGGTCTCAAAGTCCTCCCTCCAATGATGGATTGGAGGGGTTTTTATAGTTGAAAGAGGGGAGTTTTTGGAGCCAAACGGAGTCTCCAAGAAATCTTTCCAGGGCAAAATCATGTATAATGAGCAAGGGAGAGATTCTTGGGCAGAATCTGTAACTGACACACCCCAGAAGCGCACGCATCCCACCTAGGCGGCGGAAGGCGCGCGTGTCTGGCCTCAAGGGGCGGAGGCGCGCGACTCTGAGAAGCAATTTTTGACAGAATGGACTAGAAAGTTAGAACTGTTATTCAGTTTAGTCCCGGGACTTAACGGAGTCCGTCTGGAACTTAACCAAGGTAGCAGAAACTAACAGAAAACACTTAAAAGAGGGAGAAACACAAAATCAAGTGTGCAATCGGGGTGAGCGGTCCAAGGCGGGGTGTCTACACCAATCCATGAAGTTTGTACCATTCACTTGAAGCTTATCCTTCTCAAGTATCGATCACAATGAAATTGATTGTGTTGTAGCTGTTATTCTACAATTATGCAAAATTTTCAAAATTTTATAAGTACCAATTTCATTAAAGAGATAAATAATGTATGTTCCAAAAATACTCCCACTAAATTATATAATCTTCTTATACAACATTTGTATAATATAATTTAAATGGGCTAAGATCCAACTTTAATTTAATTTTGAGTCCGCTTTGGCGGACCACTCATAACTAAATTAATTAGGTAGACAACTCTTGTCAATCATATCATATATGACTCTTAGATCTTTTATGGGATTCTTTTAGAAATCCAATATAAAACAGGATGTTTAAATCTCATCTTTGCCTTAGGCCCAAAACTGTTTTGACGCCTAATTAAGTCCAACCATTTTTAAACGCATAGGAAACTCTTATTCACTCATCTTGCTCATACATAAATAAAATTAATGCACCTCACTTTGGCGAGCCCACATAAAATTACCTATGTACTTACAAGTGTTTTAATCATGGCATGACATTTAAAATTTCAAAGAAGGTTCATACCATATAGCATACAACACGTTTATGAGCACATAAGATAAACATGTTAAGCATCAAATTTAGTCACTATATTAATCTCCATTAATTTAAGCATGATATTTATGTGTCATTAGTTTCTCTATAATTATGAGGATGAGACTCTTTGAACTTTGGTTATCATCTCCAAATCAAGACAACAAGAAGTGCGGCTGAAACTAAGCCATAGGCATCCACAATTCCGCAATAATTCAAGAAACCAAGAAAGTAGTCAATGTGGCCGAAACTAAGCAATAAATGGTCTAGATGAACGTAGGCCAATTGCATTCACAATTCCACATGGATCTCCAAACTTGAATCAAGAACTTTTGTTTCTCAATTTTAGCAATTATGAACTCTTCATAATTCTAATTTCGTTTTATCTTTGAATCTTTGATTGCGATCAAGTTTGGAAAACACAGTCTCGAGAACGTAGACTAGCCATCCAAACCTTGATCCAATCTTAGAATTCACAAGAGTAAAACAAATAGGAGTTTCAAACCACAAAGTCCACCCCAAACCCTAGGCCCCCGCCCGCACCAGAACACAAGGTCCGGACGGGTCTGTGCCTAGGTCCGGTCGGACCTATGCCAAAAAATCATAATTTTTAAATTCAAAAATGTCTCAAAATTGTTTTCCCCCCGATTCAATTAGGATTTGGTGTTCTTGGTGATCCAATCACCATGATCATCAAAACCTTGAATAAACCATTTATTCATGAATCTCTAGATTATCAAAACTTTGATCCAATCAAAAAATTGATAACCCAAACATTTTAAATCCACCATAATTTTTATTACTATTGAATAGTGCGATTAATGTTAAAAAAATAATAAACCACATAAAATGCATAGATCACATAAACATCACAATTCCAATATTCAAATCATGCTAGGCACATAAACATTATATACACACAACATGATTATGTATTGAAATAATCAACATGAACGGGGCTCTGATACCACTGTTGGGTTTCCAAGGGACATGCGCAGCGGAATTAAGCATTTAAAATTTCTCGAAACCCAAAGCCCATAGATCCATTCACATGATTATATCAAATACATGCATAATGAATACTAGAATACTAACCCTTGAAGCCTTTTATTAACAACCTTGATTCTTGGTGGAGCTTTGAAACTTGATCACTAACGAAAGCAAGAACACGAACTTTGGAGGCGGTAAGCTTCACCCTTTATCGGTATCCACACTACGAATGAATCTCAAGAAACTTCTTGATCTTGGTTGCTAGACTAAATTGCGAAACATGCTTTCACAATTATAAGAACTATATTGAATTTATGTGATGTTCTTGTTCTTCACTTTTGGGATCTTAGAACAAGAAATAACCCTCTCAAACTCTTTGGAGGCTCTCACAATGCTATGGACTGATTAGGGAAACTAGAGAATGTTTTTATACTTGTTTCTCCTGTTCCAAATAGGTAACAAGTGACCAAACCCGCAAGAAATCGGATTAAGAAAGTCCCAGGCCGAAACCGACTGGTCCGCCCGGGTCATATGGGAGGTCCGGCCGGATCCCACAAAGGCCCGACCGGGTCCTTTAGTGGGTCCGGGCGGACCCTCCCTTTTTCTCTGGATTTCTTGCTTTCTCCTCTAAATTCCTAAAATCTTCGAAAGGTCTTTCGACCCAAATTCCAATTAAGTCCTTTAGAATTTGTTCTATTGTGTGTGACCCTATAGGATTACACTAAGTTGGCAATGGGCTTAAACATAAACCCATAAGATATGATTAGGTTCTAACAAACTGTCTTACCTGCACAAATAGTGTAACTAAATACAATTTCGTATCCTTTATAGAACATGTCACAATCCCTTTGTCCACGATGTCATTGAACACAAGTCATGGTCATGAGTCAACTTGTATTTGTTCAATACTTGCTCGATCCCGATTATGTCGATAATCCAAATGACATTGATCCAATCAATTCATTTGAGTTTGGCCAAACATTTCATCAACATCATTCTACGAGGGGCCCAAGCTTGACATCTCTCGGAAGAGGGACAAATATACTTAGCTTATTATTCTTCCCTACGTGAATCCAATTATGCCAATCATACCCTTTATAACTACCTGTTTAAAGGTAGCGTTTGAATATGTCAAACATAATGTTCATCAAGTGGAAGACTATAATAACTTCATGTCTAAGGATTCAAATGACATAACTAATATGTGATCGATATATGACATTGACCATGACATAAATCTCATAGAGCGGGTCATGTCCAGTACCTTGTTCTCTAACAAGTACCCATAAGTCTAACATGATCATCCCATGATCATTTAGACTTATACTAGTGCTTCATAAATACTAGAGATGGAGATTATTATGAGTAAACATGAACAATAATAATAATCAAAACATCTCTTTATTAATATGAATAAAATGATAACATACATAACGTTTAAGGAAACGTGCCAAGGGCACCAACACTAACAATATGCAAATCTTATATACTTGGACCAAGACATCTTTTACTAGGAGTAGTAAAAGGGCTAGTAACTTATTAGACCTAATACATGTTGATGTATATGGTGCAATAAGTGGCAATACTAAAAGAGGATTTTGGTACTACTTGGTAAAACTATTCAAAGATTCTGATTTGATCGAGATGATGAATACTTGAACCAAGAATCTGATAATCATCTTTAAGGTTATGAAATTGTTTCACAATTAACTTCATCAAGAACATCATTTTGGAATGATGTATCTAAATGGAGGAAAAGAACCTTACTGGATATGATTCATTTGATGATAAAGTCAAATTGATCTTCCACTATTTATTTTGGGGTTATACATTGAAAACCGCTATGATTACACTAATTTAAGTTCCATCAAAATAAGTTTAAAGATATCATATGGGATATGAAATGAAACAAAACCTGGTTTGTCTTTCATGAAGATTTAAGAAAGTGAGATTTTTGCGAAAAGACTTGTCTAGGACAAGCTCACACTTAAATCTAATAAATGTATTTTCATGAGATATCCTAAGGGAACTTAAGGATATTATTTTACTTATAAAAACAAATTGTTTGTTGTTTATGTTCTAGATGAATTGTTTATCTCTAAAAGAACCAGATGAGTAAAATATATCTCAAAATGTTTGAGACTTAGAAAATAACATAAGAACCTAAAATGGAAGTTGAACAAGCTCTCAAAAGGAGTTGTGAAAAGTGAAAATCTGTTCAAATTACACAAGTTACTTGTATTTATGATAGGATACGATCTATAACAGGAAAAATTGAATTTCTCGTAATAGAAAGTATTGAGGTAAAATTCATTCAGAATGAAAAATCTATCACCTATCAAAATGTGAAGTCCGCTCCAGATTTAGATTAGTGAATTGGAGTCATAGAATCTAAATTGCAATCTATGTATAATAATCAAGTTTGGAACTTGATCATTCTAACCCAAGGTGTAAAAACCAAATGATGGAATTGAGTTTTCTTGGAGAAAACTAACATGAGTAGCAAGATACATACTTATAAACATGACTAAATATGAAAGGTTGATTCATATTACCGACTTTGATAAAAACATTCTCACTTGCAGTCATGCTTTAAGATATTATAATTCTCATTACCAAACCTTCATATTTCGAATATGAAATATGGCAAATAGATATCAAAACATCATTCCTGAATGGGAACTAACTTAAGGATGTATGGAATACAACCTAAAGGTTTTGATTAGATAGAAATTCTAATAAAGTATGTAAATTACGGAAATCCATGGGATGGATTGAAGCAAGCTTCTTGGAGTTGAAATATTAATTTTGATGATGCAAAACTCTTGTAGAAAAACTTGCAAAGTTGTCTAATTACAATGTTCTTGGCAAGAATTAGTCTTATTGGAAGACTAATGAGCATACATGATTAGGATTCCATATGCTTCGGCAATTGGATCTATCATGCCTGTCATATTATGTACTTAGACAGGATACCCGTATACTTGGAGTATGATGAGAACATACTAATTATATCCTAGTGAAAGTCACTAGATAGTGATCAATAACATCCTTATGCACTTGAGAAGGACTAAGGATGCATTCTTGATATTTGATGGAATGGAAGATGACCTTGTAAGTTGTTACATAGATGCATGCTTTCACATCGACAAGGATATTTAAAGATTGCAGTATGGATATATGTTTAAAGTAAGTGATATTAGTTTGAATAGTTCCAAACAAATACACCGTAAGTAATTCTACAAATAAAATTGAGTATATAGTTGCATGAGTTGTAACTAAGGGAGTTGTTTGAATATAGATGTTATTAGTAAAACTAGAAATAGTTTCTAGTACCACTAATCCTATGGACCTTTATTGTGAAAAATGGTTATTGCACAAGGACTCATCTATGATCCGACCACACACTCAGACATTTCCATCTCTACGAGAAATCGTAGATATGGGAGATGTCAAAATATGCAAAATACCTTATGACAATAACAAGGATAATCTACATTTATATGTTCTTCCACATGCTGTTATGATGGTCAGAAGCTTAGCTCAATGGTATTGGATACATATTGATTGGGCCTAGTGCAAGTGGGAGATGTTGGAGATTATGCCCTAGAACCTTGAGAAAGGCCTTACGTTATGTCACATTTTCATTTTTTTATGGAGATAACAACCTTGGATTATTATATATTTTGCATATTTATTATAATAATCTACGTCCCTAATACTTATGAAGAACTAGTATAAGTTTAATTGATGGTCATATGATGATCATGTGTATGTGATACAAATTAAACTTATGGGTACTTGTTGGTGAACAAATACTAAACATGCCACGCTATGAGATTTATCTCATGGTCAAATGTCATAATTAAATCTCATTTAGTTATATCATTGTAATCCTTTTACCTGAGATTATCATCGTCTTCGACATGATGAACGTTGTGTTTGACGTCCTCAAACGCTACCCTTAACTAGGTAGTTATAAAGGCTACGATTGGCACAATCGGATTCTTGTAGGGAAGAATGATAAGTCAAGATTGGATGTTATCCCTCTTATCTAAAGAGAGATATCTGCTTGGCCACTCGAGAGTGAGATTGATGATAGTGTATGGTCAAACCAAAATGAATTGATGTGTTCAATGTCATTTGCTCATATCAATCTACTCGGGATCGAGAAAGCATTGAACACTTAAGTTGACTTAGACCGTGGCTTATGTTCAATAAGATATCGCGTGACAAAAGGATTGTGATATGTTCTATGAAGATAATCTAACATCGTTAAGTTATATTAATTGGGTAGTTATGATGGCTTGCTAGAGTCCGCTCATGATTTATGGGTTTGACCTTGGTCGGACTTATTGCCAACTCAATATAATCTTATGGGGTCACACACAAAGGAACAAATCAAGAAAAGGCTAAAAATGGAATTTCGAAAAGGGTAGAAATTGGAAAAATCAAAGAAACTAAAAATACCTGGGTTTTGTGCCAGATCCGTTTGGACCTCCCTAAGGACCCGGTCGGACCTAAGGAGGGTCCGGTCGGACCTCATACATGACCCGGGCAGACCTTTTGGTTTCGGTCCTGAATTTTCCTAATTCAATTTTGATGGGTTTTTAACCTAATTCTCCTAAAGTGTGTGGGTTTAATAAGTATAAATACCACTCTATAAACCCTATTCAAACCTATTTTATATTGTATCATTATTAGTAGCCTCCATATGTTTTAGAAACATATTCTTGAGTTTTGATTGAGAATCAAAAGCTCAAGAACACCAATAAATTCATGTAGCCTTTGAAGATTAGAAAAATGTGTTTTCTAATGATTGGATCTAACAGTCCAGATCTAGAATTGTTCTAGATATTCGTTCGCGTGTGGATACACATAGAGGGTGCTTGCTTTAGCATCTCAAGTTTGTGTTCCTGAGATCGTGATTCGAAGAACGTGGAGAAGATCAAATCATAAAGCTTGAAGAGTTGAAAATTTGAAGATCCAAAGTTTTAAACACATAACATCTGTTAGTATTCAAAATTCATCTTATATTTAATTTAATCAGCACGAACGAATTCGGGGCTCTTGGGTTTTTTTCTTGTTTACATACGCCGTTTCCGCTGCGCTTGGTGCCTCAAAGCCCAACAGTTAATTGTCCCTTGATTAAACCACGAGACATTTGAACCAAATTTAATCTTGATCATACTATTCATAGACCTACTATTGTGGTCACTTCGTTATATACACTTGTTGGGAGCGTTCGCCAACAAGAGACATCGCAACAAGACATGAACAACAGTCTAATCATGATCACAGATGGAGCATGAAAGAAAGACAATTATTGGGCAGGTATATCGTGGGACCTTTGGGACTCCCTTAACGGAACAATTGCAAGTGCAAGCATCTCCTGCAAAGCACAAACCAGTTTCCAGACTGAATGTTTGGCCATCTACAAAGGACTCCAATGGGCAACCAAACACGACCCTAAAAGTATCCATCTCCTCATATATTCTCTACTAGCGTGTTCTTATATCAAAGGTAATTTGGTCCCGCACTCTGACTTGGAATCACTCAGACATTCAAGACCTAATTTGTCTATGTAATAATTTCTGTATTTGTAAAGTGAGTAGGACCACAGTCCTATACGCTCACAAAAATACCATGTTTGCTAGGAACATGTACCGAAACTTTGTAGGCCTTGAGCCTACCTTTCTATATAACTAAATATCCTTTTTACTTTAAAAATAAAAATAAAAATAAGAATGTACATAAACGGAAATTTGAGAAAAAAAAATCAAAATACAAAATCCCTCCTAATCACCTAATTATAAATACAGGCCATCTGTTCAAAGTACAGAAGTTTGAAAACATTTCTAGCCTTTCTGTACATTCTGTTTCCTTCCATAACCAACAAATCAAAAAACCTTCTAAACATGATCCCCACACATGACAATGGAGAACGAAAATTTGGTGGATCAAAACTTGATAAAAGCATCAGAAGGAGGGAAGCTTCCAAAAGGTAAAATAACAGAGGTTGCTTCCATCTTTGGCGTGTCCTGTACGACTGTCTACAACATCTAGGGGAGAGTCATGGAGCAAATAAGGCAAGGTAAACCTGTTAACCTGGCTTAAAAAAAGTTAGGAATGATATGAACAAAAAGAGTTAAGTTAGATGTAGAAAAGATAAAAAAAAATGACTTTATTAAGAAACACAATTAGAAAAATGGGTCAAGCTATTGGTATTAGTAAGAGTACAATAGGGAGATAGAAAAAGGAGGGTGTGATCATGGCTCAAGGCTTGCATTAACTGATGCAAACATTTTATCTAGGCTGAAATCCAGTCTTTCTGCACTCACCTTTGATTCACAGCAAGGTACCCAAAAGTTTAAACCCATGACACACGTATACATGCAGATGAGAAGTGATTTTTAATGACACAATGCAATCAAAAGTGCTACATTATTCCCTGTGAAGTTGAGCCTTATAGATCATGCCAAAGTAAAAGGTTTATACAGAGGGTGATGTTTATGAGTGTTGTTGGTAGGCCACATTATAATAGTAATGGAGATTTAATGTTTGATAGAAAAACTGGCATGTGGCTTTGTACAGGAATAGAGGAAACAAGAAGGGATAGTAGAAACAGACAAGCAGATACTACAGTGACAAAACTATCGGAATCAATCAACAACGAAGTAAGAAAGCATATGTTGATACACCAAGTAAGGTTTCTGTTATTTTTCCATTTTCTAATCATTGTTTTCATATAATAATCCATTATTGATTCCTTGACTGCAGGTTACACCTGTAATCAAGTCTAAATGGCCATTAATAGCAAGTAAGGATATCATCATACAATAGGATAATTCACTTCCCACATATCAACAAAAATGATCAAGAGTTTAGAGTAGCTGCATGGTCAGATAGATTTAATATACAACTATAATTTCAGACACCCAACTCTCCAAATACGAACATAAATGATCTAGGGTGGTTCAGGTCTTTGGATTCAACAAAAATAGAGATGCAAGGCTCAAGTATTGATGAATTAGTGAAAGGGATTTAGAAGGTTTTGAAAAAAAATCACATAGCACACTTAACAAGTTATTCCTTTCCTTGCAATGCTGTATGATAGTCATTATGCAAGTGAAGGGTCACAAAAACTACAAGATACCGCATCTAAAGAAAGAAGCATTGGAAAGACAAGGATAACTACCAACATACTTGATCGTAGATCCAAACTTAGTAAGAGAGTGTCAAGTAGTTACATGAAGCTGGGCATGGAGAAGGATTTGAAGGCATAATACGAAACATAGAACTAGTACAACTTATGTTCGATTTTGAGGGTCCTTGCGCAGTGGAAAACAGCAATAAAAAATCAATAAAACCCATGAGCCCATGGATCCATTCATGATTATTAAATTAATAAGAAGATAAATTTAGAATACTAACCGATGTTATGCGTTTAAAATTTTGGATCTTCAAATCTTCAAGTCTTCAAGCTTTATGATTTAATCTTCTTCATGTTCTTCGAATCACGATCACAGGAACAGGAACTTGATATGCTAAAGCAAGCATCCTCTATGTATATCCACACGCGAACGAATATCTAGAACAAATTCTAGATCTAGACCGCTAGATCCCATCATTAGAAAACACATTTTTCTAATCTTCAAAGGTTATATGAATTTATTGTTGTTCTTGAGTTTTTGATTCTCAATCTAAACTCAAGAATGTGTTTCTCAAACATATGGAGGCTACCAATAAATTACCTATGTCAATTAGGTCAATACATGTAAAGAGAGGGGTATTTATACTTATTAAACCTATATACTTTAGGAGAAATAGGCCAAAAACCCGCCTAAATCGAATTAGGAAAAACCAGACCCGAAATCAAAAAGCCCGATCGGGTTAAGGGGGAGGCCTGAACGGGTTTAGGGGAATGCCCGACCGGGTCAAGGGGAAGGCACGATCGGGTTCTGCCTGCTGGAACCTGTAGATACCCCGGGGCGCACGGGCGTACCTATTTAGGTTTTGTTTTGGGGATTTTGTGTGTGTGTAGAGTCGCCACCTATGTTTTAGAGGAACATAAGAAAAACCTAGAGTTGTCTAATTTTATTACAAAAACATAGATTCTTATTATGAGGGTTCGGAGGTTAGGTTACGAGATGGGAAGTACTTAAACACCCATCTCGCCCGACTAACGTCGGTCTTGCTTGTTCAAAGTTTACATTATAAAAAGTGTTCTTCCTATCCTTTTAAAATCAGATTTGAGGGGTTAAAAAGGGGTTTGAAATGGCATTTGAAATGTGGTAGATGACTCCCTGACCAACTTCAATGAGATGAAGTGATCGTTGGTGTTATGTCCCAAAATGTTTGGGTGATTGCACACTTGATAAAAGAATAATAGAAAATAGAAGAAGATATGAGAATGAGAAGGAAGAGGGTACCTATTCTTCAAGAACTTCAAGAGAGTCTTCTTAGAGAATGCCTTTGAAGAGAGGTATAAAGTATGATTTTTGTAGAGTTTTGTTATGTTTGAAAAATATTCCAAGTGTCCTCTCTTTCAATGATGAAGAAGAGGGGTTTTTATAGTGAAAAGAGGATTGTTTTGGTGCCAAAACAGAGTCATAAACAAGAATTTCTTGGGTAAAATCAGGTAAAATGAGCAAGGGAGAGATTCTTGGGAGAAAATCTGTAACTGACACCAAGAGGCGCGCGCCTCCTGCCTTTGAGGCGGAATGCGCACGCGTCTGACCAAGCTAGGCGGAGGCGCGCAACTTTGAAATGGCTTTTTTGACAGAATGGACAGAACGTTAGCACTGTTATTCAGTTTAGTCCCTAGACTTAATGAAGTCAGTCAGGAACTTAACCAAAGTAACAGTAACTAATGAAAAACATTTAAAAGAGGGAGAAACACAAAATCAAATGTGCAATCGGGGTGAGCGGTCTAAGGCGGGGTGTCTACAGTTCCCCTTGGTGGCGTGGATTGCGAAGCAAAACGCATCGACGAAAGAAAGACATCCACTGAGGAGAAATTTTCCCCTTGGCCCTGAGAGCTTCGAAGGCCTCGGTGATGGTCATCCTTTGGAGAGGAGTGTAGACACGGTTATTTTGAAACTTTTTGCCTTGAGGTGGAGGAACTTTCTTGTAATTCCCCTTGTCAGTAGTGACGGCATTGACTGAAGCCTCTTTTGTTGAGTTAGAGGCGGCCTTGTAGCGGAAGCTAGGAGCAGTTTTCTTGATCTCCTTAAGTAAGTCATCCATTCGGACCCCCGCCTCATACATTTGGGAGAAGTCGGAGTAGCAAGCCCCACTTAATTGGGTACGGAGATCAATTTTTAGACATTTGAGATAGATGTCCATTTTCTCCTTTGTGTTAGGTCTCTCGACTATTTTAGCAAGTTTATCTTTCCACCTCCTTATAAAATCAATGAAGGACTCATTGTCCCTTTGGGTGGTGTTCTCGAGCTTCTTCTTTTTCGGACAGTGAGTGGTGTTGCCTTGATATTGACTTTTGAAGGCAAGCATGGCAGCGTCCCAATCGAGACGGACAGTGAGCGGGAGAGTTGCATACCAATCTTTTGCCACCCCCTCGAGAGTGAGAGGAAAGTATTATTCCATCACCTTCGGAGAAACTTTCTTTGGAACCATGGCCCATATGTAAGTCTCAATGTGAGCCATTGGGCAAGAGTTTCCCTTGAACTTGCTGATATCGGGCATCTTGAACTTGTCAGGGAGAGCGGCCATTGTTCTCATGAGAATGGATGATTGATAAAGGCTTGTGTTGGAGCCTTTCCCCATGTTGAGCCCATTAAACTTTTGATCAATGTAGACCATGATTGAATCGACCATCTTGTGATCATTGTTGTCGGTGCTTGATTCCCCCACTTTCTTGGTACGGGCATTGACATAGGGGCTATTAAACAAACCCTCAGTCCATTCGGAATCTTCATTGTTTTCTTTGCTCTTGTTCTTTGAAAGCTTGAGTAGTTTGGATTTCAATTGGTCTACCTCGGCCTCATGGGCCTCTCTTTGACTATTGAGATGAGCTTGCCATAGGTCTTCTTTGGTTTGAGCCTCCTTATTGAGAGTGGAGACTTGCTCTTGGAGAGCTTGAACCATTGCTGCGAGTTGCTCGAGAGACATGGTGTTGTTGGTGTTGGAGTTGCCAGCCATTGATGTTGTTGAAGCTGTTGGAGTGATCGGTTCACGAACTAGCCGGTTTGCTGAGTCTCGGTAGATGCGGTAAGTACCAATCGGACCTATATTGAAGAAGATGCCCTTGTCAGTCTTGAGTAACACTTTCGGTCCATGGAGAGGCTTTGAACACACAATGGGCACAAGACTCAAAACCACATAAAAGAAAAAGACTTTTTTTTTATAAGTCGGAGGGACGGGGTCCCTTTTGGGGTTTTAAAGAAAATAATGGAATCGTCACACTAGTATATAGACCTTCTCGCGATCCCATATACTCATCGGATTCCACCACGTTTGTGAATCCTACATGTGTCGGGATTAAACTAAATTAATGTAGTAAAGCATACATGCGGGGACGGATTTTTTATTTTCGTCCATAATAACCACTTGGGGACGGAGTCTTATTTTGTCCATTGCAACAAATTGGCATTTATGATTTAAAAACATTAGTTTAGGAAAATCTCGGCATATGGAAACCGACTTAGTCACGGAGTGTTAGACCCTAACTAGAATTGTGTTGTCTTATGCTCGCCTTAAAGCGAGGCTTAAGGTCACCCCCGGCATGTAGTCATGAACTATGCCACGGGATGAGGTTTACTGTTTCGAGAGAGTCAAGGTCGGGTGGAGCTTGAAACTCTCTAGGACGGGCCTCGACGGGTTTGGGGTTATGAACTTGTGCGACTCGATAGTGAGCAGTTGATAAAAATTATATGCGCGTAGTGTGAGGTCCAACAAGTGACAAAATACTTTTATCTTCTTTTTTTTTTTTTGAAAAGAAAAGAAAAACACATAAGCACCTAAATTACAACTCTCGAATCACCCGTGTGACCGATAAAAACACAAAAGAAAACAGTTAAAAGGTCCGAATCTGTTCTGATGCAGGCAACTGTGCCCACACCCCACCATTCTGTTATGTTTCCTGGAAACCTGTTCTTGTTCTGGAAAACTATCCAGAAGCGCGCGCCTCTGGCCTGTGATATGGAATGCGCGCGAGTTGCGCAATGAGTCTGGGAGGCGCCCGCTTTTGGGTGAGCCTGTCAGACCTTTGGACTCAGGGGATTGCCCTGGTCCTGAACATGATTTAGAACCCCTGCTGCAACAGTGATTAGCACAAAGAAGAAAAGAAGGAAGAACACATGGGAGGCGGGCGCTTCTGGTCTCTGATGCGAGAGGTGTACGCCTTTGGCCAAGAAGGCCAGAGGCGCACGCTTCCCACCATCAGGAACCAAAATGCCCAGAAACTGTAAACTTTAAACAAAATGCAAGATTAACCCTCGAATGTCCCCAGCGGAGTCGCCACTGTAGATACCCCGGGGCGCGCGGGCGTACCTATTCGGGTTTTGTTTTGGGGGTTTTGTGTGTGTGTAGAGTCGCCACCTATGTTTTAGAGGAACATAAGAAAAACCTAGAGTTGTCTAATTTTATTACGAAAACAGAGATTCTTATTATGAGGGTTCGGAGGTTAGGTTACGAGATGGGAAGTACTTAAACACAAATCTCGCCCGACTAATGTCGGTCTTGCTTGTTCAAAGTTTACATTATGAAAAGTGTTCTTCCTATTCTTTGGAAATCAGATTTAAGGGGTTAAAAAGGGGTTTGAAATAGCGTTTAAAATGTAGGGAGATGACTCCCTGACCAACTTCAATGAGATGAAGTGATCGTCGGTGTTATGTCCCAAAATGTTTGGGTGATTGCACACTTGATAAAAGTATAATAGAAAATAGAAGAAGATATGAGTATGAGAAGGAAGAGGGTACCTATTCTTCAAGAACTTCAAGAGAGTCTTCTTAGAGAATGCCTTTGAAGAGAGGTATAAAGTATGATTTTTGTAGAGTTTTGTTATGTTTGAAAAATATTCCAAGTGTCCTCTCTTTCAATGATGAAGAAGAGGGGTTTTTATAGTGAAAAAAGGATTGTTTTTGTTGCCAAAACAGAGTCACAAACAAGAATTTCTCGGGTAAAATCAGGTAAAATGAGCAAGGGAGGGATTCTTGGGAGAAAATCTGTAACTGACGCCAAGAAGCGCGCGCCTCCTGCCTTTGAGGTGGAAGGTGCGCGCGTCTGACCAAACTAGGTGGAGGCGCGCGACTTTGAAATGGCTTTTTTAACAGAATGGACTAGAAAGTTAGCACTGTTATTCAGTATAGTCCCTGGACTTACCGAAGTCAGTCAGGAACTTAACCAAAGTAACAGTAACTAACGAAAAACATTTAAAAGAGGGAGAAACACAAAATCAAATGTGCAATCGGGGTGAGCGGTCCAAGGCGGGGTGTCTACAGAGCCCCTCAGCGGCATGGATTGCAAAGCAAAACGCGCCAACAAAAGAAAGACATCCGCCGAGGACATCACCAAGAAAAAAGCAAAGACAGAACCAATTTCCTGTTTTTCTTTAAATTCGATTTTTACGCTCTTTTACGTAATTCCAATGTTAGCCCTTTGGAAATTCATTATTTTGTGTGTGACCCCATAGGATTATATTAAGTTGGCAATGAGTCTAACCAAAATTAAACCTATAAGTCATGAGCGGACTCTAGCAAGCCATCGTGACTTCCCAATTAATATAACTTAACGAAGTTCGTTTATCCTTATAGTACATATCACAATCCTTTTGTCACGCGATATCATATTGAACTTAAGCCACATCTAATTCAACTTAAGTGTCCAATTCTTTCTCGATCCTGAGTAGATTGATATGCGCAAATGACATTGAACACATCAATTCATTTGGGTATAGCCATACACTATCATCAATCTCACTCTCGAGTGGCCAAGAAGATATCTCTCTTTGAGATAAAGAGGGACAACATCCCATCTTGACTTATCATTCTTCCCTACAAAAATCTGATTGTGCCAATCGTAGCCTTTATAACTACCTGGTTAAGGGCAGTGTTTGAGTACGTCAAACACAACGTTCATCATGTGGAAGACGATGATAATCTCAGGTTTAAGGATTCCAATGATATAACCAAATGAGATTTAATTATGACATTTGACCATGACATAAATCTCATAGTGGGTCATGTCCAGTACTTGTTCACCAACAAGTACCCATAAGTTTAATTTGTATCATATATACATGATCATCAATTAAACTTATACTAGTTCTTCATAAGTACTAGGGATGGGGATTATTATAATAAATATGTAAAACATATAATAATCTAAGTTTAATTTATATCTTTTGCATGTTTATTATAATAATCCCCATCCCTGATAATTATGATGAATTATTAGTATAAGTTTAATAGATAATCATATGATGATTATGTGTATGCGATTCAATTAGAATTATGGGTATTTGTTGGAGAATAAATACTGGACTGACCCCTATGAGATTTATGTCATGGTCACATTGTCATAATTAAGTCTCATATAGTTATATCACTGGAATCTCTAGACCTGAGATTATTACAGTCTTCCACATGATGAACATTATGTTTGACATATTCAAATGTTACCCTTAACTGGGTAGCTATAAAGAATATGATTGACATAATAAGAATCATGTAGGGAAAGGTAATAAGTCAAGATGAGATTTATTCCTCGCCAAGAGATATATCATTTGTATTATATCAATACATTCGGGATCGAAAAGCATTGAACATAGGTAATTTGACCATTGACCATGGATTTCGTTTAATAGACATCGTGTAACAAAGAGATTGTGTTATGCTCTATTTAAGAAACTTTGGATTTCAAAATTATACTAATTGGGTAGTCATAATGGCTTGCTAGAGTCCGCTTATGACTTACGAGGTTTGAATGGTTCAGACTCGTTGCCAACTTAGTATAATCCTATTGGGTCACACACGCAGAACAGATAATTAAAAGGAGCAAAAAATAAGGAAACTGATAAGGGCAGCCGTACGGCTGGATAGGCTCTGCACGCCTGGACATCTGCCGTACGGCTCCCCCTGTAAACCAGTTTATTTTAAGTCAATTCTTGTTGGACAAGAAGACCTAAGTCCTAAATGGTTTTGGAGACCCCTTGTATATAATGTGGATAGACGGGAATAGTTCCATATTCATTGATTTTAGAAATCTCAAACTCTTTCATGGAGAGAGAGAATACACATTATATACTAGGATCATTGTGTTTGATTATTCTCAATTATCAAACCACAATAATCTTTAGGAGCTTTGAAGAATTATTCTTCACCATTGTTTTTCAAACCGAAGACCTAGCAGTTAAGTTCAAGAAGGTGTTCTTGAAATATGTTCGTGTGTGGATCACCGATAGAGGGCGTTTCTCTTAGCGTCATAATCCAAGTTTCATATATCGATCTACAAAGGTTAGTTTATTTCATCTTCATCTTCATATTATGAATTATTGTTCGTAACGGATCTAGGTTATTGGATTTTTTTCATGTTATTCTTCCGCTGCGCATGATTGCACAAAACCCAACAGTGGTATCAGAGCGTCGTTGATGATCATTAATTCTAATATTGTCATGATATAATCATTTAATACGATTATTTAATTGGTATGATCATGAGAAGATGAATTTATGTGATGGAATTTTATATGAGATATAAAATATGTATGCAAGTTGTTGATGGGATTATGTGGTTATAATATTAATTTGATTGATATGTATGATCGCATGCTTAGATTATCTTGATAATCTTGATCTAATTTGTATGTGGAATAAATTGGTTATTGATTATATGAATTAGATGGGTTAAAATTCGTTATCTGTATTTTCATGTTTCTGTAATCTGATTATGTATAAACATGATATTGAGATTGATCGAATTTTTGAAAAACTGAAAATTTGGAGAAACTGGACATGGCATCCTCACGGATGGATTGACGGCGTAAGCCTAAATCCCTGCCGTACGGCGCCAATGTGTTTTTCCAGAATGTTGTTCTGCTTCTGGTGTCCAAATTATTCTGTAAACCATTTACAGAATTCGAATCTGGAAAACAGAAACTGGTTTCAGACGGCTGGTTTTCAAAATCGTGTTTCCTGAAACAGTTTTCTGTCAAAGAACTCAGAATAATTGCAGAAATCAGAGTTCTAAAGAGTTTAGAATTGCTGTAATCTGTGAGATTAAGAGACAATGAAAGGGTCTTGAAACAAGTGACAAATCTATGCGGGAATGTGGATACCTTTTGGCTTAGTTTCGACCACACAGAGAAGTTACTTGGTTTCTTGACCTTAGCACGGAAATGTGGATGCCTTTTGACTTAGTTTTAGCCGTGCGGTTTGTGCTCTAAATTTCAAGATACTTTGCGGATTTAGTTTTTAGACTTTAATCCTATAACTAGCGCAACTAAAGTCACATAAAATTAATTCGGTTAATTGATTAACTTTATGAGTATGAACCTTCTTGAAAATTTAAGTTTGATTATTCCTAATTATTAAACTTTAATAATCAAAGGAGATATTAAAGAATCGTTCTTCTTCATAGTTTTTCAAACTGAAGACCTAGCAGTCAAGTTCAAGAAGGTGTTCTTGAATCCGTTCGAAGTGTGGATCACCGGTAGAGGGTGTTTCTCTTAGCGTCTCAATCCAAGTTTTTGCATTTCGATCTACTAGGGTTAGTTTCTTTCATCTTCATATTATGAATTATTGAACATAACGAATCTAGGCTTTTGGGGGGTTTTTATGTTGTTTTTCCGCTGCGCATGATTGCACAAAACCTAACAGTGGTATCAGAGCCCCGTTGATGATCAATAATTCTAATATTATCATGATACAATTATTTAATGGGATTATTTAATTGGTATGATCATGATAAGATGAATTTATGTGATGGAATTTTATATGAGATATAAAATATGCATGCTAGTTGTTGATGGGATTATGTGGTTGTAATATTAATTAGATTGATATGTATGATCACATGCTTAGATTATCATGTTGTAATTTGATTATAATTATTGATGATCTTGATCTAATTTGTATATGTAATAAATTGGTTATTGATTATATGAATTAGATGGGTTAAAATTCGTAATCTGTATTTTTGTATTTCTGTAATTTGATTATGTATAAATACGATGTTGGGATTGATCGAATTTCTGAAAAACTGGAAATCTGGAGAAACTGGGACATGCATCCGTATGGTTGGACTAGGGGAATACGTCTTCTTAGCCGCTGTACGGTGCAAGACCAATTTTCTAGAAAGTTGCTCTGTTTTCTGGTGTCCAGATTGTTCTGTAAATTGTTTACAGAATTCGAATCTGGAACACAGAAACTGCTTTCAGATGGCTGGTTTTTGAAACCGTGTTTCCTGAAACATTTTTCTATCGAAAAAACTCAGAATAATTGCAGAAATCAGAGTTCTAAAGAGTTTAGAATTGCTTTAATCTGTGAGATTAGGAGACAATGAAAGGGTCTTGAGATATGTGACCAATCTATACGGGAATGTGGATGCCTTTTCGCTTAGTTTCGAACGTATAGAAAGGTTACTTGGTCTCTTGTTCTTAGTACAGAAATGTGGATGCCTTTTGGCTTAGTTTCAGCCGTACGGTTTTTGCTATCAATTTCAAGATGCTCTGCGGATTCATTTTCAGACTTTAATCCTAGAACTAGCTCAACTAAAGTCACATAAAATTAATTCGGTTAATTAATTAACTTTATGTGTATGAACCTTCTTGAAAAATTTAAGTCATGTGCCAATCCATGATTAAAACACTTGTGAGTACATGGATAGTTTTATGTGGGCTCTACCAAAGCGAGGTGCATTAATTCTATTCATCTATGAGCAAGATGAGGAAACAATGATTCATATACGGTTACAATGGTTTGACTTAGTTAGGCTATCAAAACAGTTTTGGGCCTAAGGCACAGATGAGATTAAAACATGTTAGACATATGATGTCTAAAATCTCATAAAGGACCTAAGAGTCATATATGATATGACTGATAAGGAGTTGTCTAACTAAATATCTTATTTTGAGCAGTCGTGCCAAAGCCGACTCAAAGTTAAGTGAAATATGGATCTTAGCCCATTAAATTATAACATACATTGGATGTATATGAAGGTTATATAATTTAGTGGGAGTATTTGTAAAATACTAAATAAATAATATCTTTAATTAAGTTGGTACTTATATGTGATTACATGTTTGCATAATTGTAGATAATGACACAAAACACATAATCTCTGTCATTGCGATCTATCCTTGAGAAGGAAAAACTTTAAGAGAATGGTGCTAACTTCATGGATTGGATCTGAAGCCTTAGAATTATTCTAAATCATGAAGATAAGCTGTACAATCTTGATGAACCCATTCCTAAAGAGGAACCTGCTGCCACCGCCCTTAAGGCAGAGAGAGACGCCTACAAAAAGCACAAAAGTGATTCTCGTGAGGTCGGTTGTCTCATGCTTGCTGCCATGTGTTATGAGCTTCAGAAGACACTTGAACACTTGGAAGCCTATGATATAGTCACTCAATTGAAAGATATTTTTTAAGAGCAAGCAAGGCAAGAAAGGTTTGATACCATAGCTGCTCTGATCTCATGAAAGATGAGTGAAGGACAGCCGGTGGGTCCTCATGTTTTGAAGATGAAGGCCCATTTTGAGCATCTGGAGAGGCTTGGGCATCCCGTCTCTGTTGAGTTGGCTACTGATTTTATTCTTAATTTATTACCTAAAAGCTATATCAGTTCGTCATGAACTTTAATATGCATGGTATGGATAAGACTCTGTTTGAGTTGCATGGGATGCTAAAGACAGCTGAAAAGAAAATCATTAAAAAAGCTTCTCCTCTGCTTGTGGTGTCAAAAGAAGGAAAGGGATCTAAGGCCAAAGGAAAGGGTAAGACAAACGTTGTCAAACCCAAGATAAGAAAGGCAAATGTTGCCAATGCTGTGGTGGTAAACCAAACTCCCAAAAGGATGCAATCTATTTCCACTGAAATGAGATTGGTCACTGGAAACATAATTGCAAGGCTTATATGGAAGAAAAGAAGAAGAAGAAGGGCAGTAGAACTGCGTCTAGTTCAGGTATCTATGTTATAGATGTACTCCTTTCTACTTCTACTTCTTGGGTATTGGATACTGGATGTGGATATCACATTTGTTTAAATATGCAGGCACTAAAGAATAGGAGGCTACTCAAAGATGGCGAAGTAGACCTACGCATGGGGAATGGAGCAAGAGTTTCTGCATTAGCCGTAGGAACCTATGAAGTCATTTTACCTAGTGGATTAATTCTTGTTTTGAACAATTGTTATCACGTTCCGGATTTGAGTAGAAATATTATTTACATTTCTTGTTTGGATAATGAAGGTTTTAAGTTTCTTATTTATAATAAGAAGTTTTCTATTTATTTAAATGATATGCTTTATTGTACTGCGTATTCATTTAATGGCCTTTACGTCCTTGATGTTGAGAATGGAAATAATGATGATATCTATAATGTAAATAAGAAATCCAAACCTAATAATGTAAATCATACTTATTTGTGGCATTGCCGTCTTGGTTATATTAATGAGAAGCGTATCTCAAAACTCCATGGGGACGGACTTTTAGATTCATATGATTTTGAATCATATTAAACTTGTGAGTCTTGTTTACTTGGAAAGATGACAAAGACACCTTTTACTAAGAGTAGTGAAAGGGCTAGTGACTTATTGGGACTCATACATACTGATGTGTGTGGATCAATGAGCAGAAGTGCTAGGGGAGGATATCAATACTTTATAACATTCACTGATGATTTTAGTAGATATGGCTATGTCTACTTAATGAAACACAAAAGTGAATCTTTTGAGATATTTAGAATATTTCAAAAAGAAGTACAAAATCAACTTGGCAAAACTATTAAATCACTTCGATCTGATCGTGGTAGAGAATATTTAAGCCATGAATTTAACAATCATCTTAAAGATTGTTGAATTGTTTCACAATTAACTCCACCTGGAACACCACAATGGAATGGTGTGTCTGAGCGGATAAATAGGACTTTATTGGATATGGTCCGCTCCATGAAGAGTCAAGTTGATCTTCCTTTATCCTTTTGGGGACATGAACTAGAAACTGGTGCTCTTACACTAAATAGAGTTCCAACTAAATCTGTTCCAAAGACACCATATGAGATGTGAACCGGAAGAAAACCTAGTTTATCTTTCATGAATATTTGGGGTTGTGAGGCTTATGTTAAGAGACATGTCTCTGACAAACTTGCACCAAAATCCGATAAATGTATTTTCGTGGGTTACCCTAAGGAAACTAAGGGTTATTACTTTTACAACCGCGCGGAAAATAAAGTGTTTGTTGCCCGTCATGGTACCTTTCTAGAGAAAGAGTTTCTCTCCAAAGGAATTAGTGGGAGTAAAATTAATCTCGAAGAGGTTCGAGAACCCGAAAATAATATGGAACTGATGGTTGGGTCTGAGCAAGTTTCATAAGGAGTTGTGGAACCTATTCAGAATACACAAGATCCTCGCAGATCTGGTAGGGTGCAATCCGAACCTGAGAGATATGGATTTCTCATGACAGATAGTAATGAAGTAGAAGTCATTGATAATGACAAGCCTACTTCCTACCAAGAAGCGATGTCCGCTCTTGACTCAGATAAATGGCTTGGAGCCATGGAGTCTGAAATTAAGTCCATGTATGATAATCAAGTTTGGAACTTGATAGATGCACCCGAAGGTGTAAAAACCATAGGATGCATGTGGGTTTTCAAAAAGAAAACTGACATGGATGGAAAGGTGCATACTTATAAAGCTAGATTTGTAGCGAAAGGCTATAGGCAGATTCATGGTATTGACTATGATGAAACCTTTTCGCCCATAGCAATGATCAAGTCTATAAGAATTTTACTTGCCATAGCCGCATATTTTGACTATGAGATATGACAAATGGATGTCAAAACAGCGTTCCTTAACGGGAACTTACTTGAGGATGTGTACATGACACAACCTGAAGGTTTTGTAATTCTAGAAAATTCTAACAAAGTATGCAAGTTGCAGAGAACCATTTATGGATTAAAGCAAGCCTCTAAGAGTTGGAATCTTCAATTTGATGAATCTGTCAAAGAGTTTGGCTTCATCAAGAACGAAGATGAACCTTGTGTATACAAGAAGATTAGTGGGAACGTAGTATTTATTTCTTGTGCTGTATGTTGATGACATATTGCTCGTTGGAAACGACATTCCTGCACTGCAGTCTTGTAAGGATCCCGCCCCGCGACAAGGTCAACACGTGTCCAAATTCGGGATGGTTCCAAACACAATGGCACAATTTAACGGAGTCACCACACTTTGTTAATTTTAAACCCAACAAAATGAAAAAGGTTAGAGACAAAAGGTTCAGAGGTCAGGTTACAGCTTGGGAAGAGTTTTACGTCACCCAAGACGCCTCGATCAAAACCAAGTCTCCCTTGTTAATTAACAAAAGTGCATGTGTGTGTGTGTGTGTGTGTTTTAACGAAAAATCTCTGTTTTTGACTGTTTATCAATTTTAACTGAAAAAGAAGGTTTTATTTGCACAAGAAACAACAGAATAAGGGGCAAAAGGGTCATTTTCCCTCTGACCCAAACCATCCGTACGGATGGGATGATCTTCCCTGGGATTTTTACATTTTATCAAGAAACAGTTCAGTTCCAGGCAGAAACAGAGCATTTTGCCTGAACTGGACTAAACTGTTTCATTTCCAGCTTTCATTCCAACATATAAAACCTCAAATAACTTCATTCCTATACTCAATGATCATCAAAAGAACTCTAAAACATGAATTTGGGTATGATCAAAGGTAAACATGGGAGAAAATTGGAAAAGGTGGTGAACATGCCCTTTGGGCCAAAATGACCATTTGATGTGTAAAGATTGCAACTTTACCATCAAAATGAGCCTTTTATGCAAGATTAAAACTTTAGGGACAAGAAAATAACATAAAGATTGAATCTTTATGACCCAAACTTGGTGATTTTGGGTTAAATCAAGTTTGGGAGGATAAAGATTGAGACTTTATCCCCCAATATGATCATCATGGCCAAGATTACTCAATATAGACATATATACTTAGGCTTTCACCCTAATAAGGGATCATTAAGCTACTTAGGATAACAAACTCAACAAATCATGATCATCATTAGGTTTCAACCCTTTTCACACATTTAGATATGGGGGGACCTTTGAATCATTTCATGATTTGGATAATAATATATATGTACATAGAATATATGTGCTTGAAATGGACAAGTCTTACAATAATATAAAGGTTGCTTGAATGGACAAGTCTTGCAATGAAATAAGGTGCTTGAATTGGACAAGTCTTGCAATATAAAAAAGATGCAAATGTATGAACAACAAGTAATATGATCAAGAAAAGAAAATAGATTTGAGATGGAGAGAAGATGGGAGAAGGACCTATTGTGGTTTGTGCCTATCTTCCTCTCTTTCACTCAATTATATGGGTGATTTCTCTCTCAGACACAATTTCTGCAGAGTTTCCCCTATCTAAACAATGTTTCTCCCCCCCTTGGAATGATCAGCAAGGGCTTCAATTTATAGGCACTGTGACCTCCCAAAGTAGCCGTACGGCTAGGGATGGTGCCTTCTGGATTTTTCCAATTTTTAATTCCAAAAAGGTCCTTGTGTTCCAAATTTATCCTAGTGAGGTCCTGGCCTATCAGTTTGTCCCTGAATGGTGCCAAGAATTCCTCTAATTTGGTCATTTCAGATTGGGGTACTTACAGAGCCCCTCGGCAATGTCGCTTTGGAGAAGCGGGGTTGTCGATACATAAAGCATCCCAATCTGATGGGAGGACGGCTAGGACCGATTTTGCTTCAGATGGCTGGACCTAGGGGTATAGGATTCCTACGTATTCCGTTCGTGGGGAATCAAGCCTAACGTAGTTCGGAAGAGGGGTGAGAGATTTTAAGGCTACTCAAACCTATGGGCGACCGTCAAGGTCGGGTGGAGAACTTAGCGTCTTCAAGCCTAAGGGTGACCGTAAAGGTCGGGTGGAGAACTTAGCGTCTCAAGCCTAAGGGTGACCTTAAAGGTCGGGTGGAGAACTTAGCGTCTCAAGCCTAAGGGTGACCGTTCAAGGTCGGGTGGAGAACTCGGGCATGACACTTATTCGGTCAGAGGCTAGAGATTTGGGCATGACACTCACTCGGTCAGAGGCTAGGGATTTTGGGCATGACACTCATCTGGTCAGAGGCAGGAATTTGGGCATGACACTCATCTGGTCAGAGGCAGGAATTTGGGCATGACACTCACTTGGTCACAGGCAGGGATTCGGGCATGACACTCATTTGGTCAGAGGCTAAGATTTGGGCATGAAACTCATTCGGTCAGAGGCTAAGGTTTGGGCATGACACTTATCTGGTCAGAGGCTAGGACTCGGGCATGACACTCATTCGGTCAGAGGCTAGGGTTCGGGCATGACACTCATTTGGTCAGAGGCTAAGATTTGGTGAACGTTAACTCATGGGAGGTTGACTAAAATGATGGTCTGACTGCAGGGACTTGGTCAACTTGGCTCTTATGGAGAGGGTTAACTTACACGGATGGTCTTACGTTATTTTGGACTGTCGGGACTTGGTCAACTTGGCTCTATGGGAGAGGGTTGACTAAATGGCTGGTCTTACGTCATCTTGGATTGCCGGGACAACAACGAGATGGTTGACTAACAAGGATGGTCTTACGTCACTTTAGACTGCCGGGACAACAACGGATTTGACTTTCACTTGGTCAATCCTAAAGGTTTGCTCAACACTAACTACGAGATGGTTGACTAACAAGGATGGTCTTACGTCACATTAGACTGCCGGGGACAACAATGGATTTGACTTTCACTTGGTCAATCCTAAAGGTTTGGTCAACACTAACTACGAGATGGTTGACTAACAAGGATGGTCTTACGTCACTTTAGACTGTCGGGGACAACAATGGATATGACTTTCACTTAGTCAATCCTAAAGGTTTGGTCAACACTAACTACGAGATGGTTGACTAACAAGGATGGTCTTATGTCACTTTAGACTGCCGGGGACAACAATGGATTTGACTTTCACTTGGTCAATCCTAAAGGTTTGGTCAACACTAACTACGAGATGGTTGACTAACAAAGATGGTCTTACGTCACTTTAGACTGCCGGGACAACAACGGATTTGACTTTCACTTGGTCAATCCTAAAGGTTTGGTCAACACTAACTACGAGATGGTTGACTAACAAGGATGGTCTTACGTCACTTTAGACTGCCGGGGACAACAATGGATTTTACTTTCACTTGGTCAATCCTAAAGGTTTGGTCAACACTAAATACGAGATGGTTGACTAACAAGGATGGTCTTACATCACTTTAGACTGCCGGGACAACAACAGATTTGACTTTCACTTGGTCAATCCTAAAGGTTTGGTCAACACTAACTACGAGATGGTTGACTAACAAGGATGGTCTTACGTCACTTTAGACTGCCGGGACAACAACGTATTTGACTTTCACTTGGTCAATCCTAAAGGTTTGGTCAACACTAACTACGAGATGGTTGACTAACAAGGATGGTCTTACGTCATTTTGGACTGCCAGGACAACAACGGATTTGACTTTCACTTGGTCAATCCTAAAGGTTTGGTCAACACTAACTACGAGATGGTTGACTAACAAGGATGGTCTTACGTCATTTTGGACTGCCAGGGACAAACACTTTATCCTAAAATGACCATTCTGGGTCAAGGCTTTACTTAGGTCAACTCCATCTTTGGGGAGTTTGACCGGGAAAATTTTAACTTGACCTCTTTGGTTAAAGTTTGAACTTTGGTCAGCTCAACTCTACGGGAAGGTTGACACACTTTCTTGACACCGGGGGAAGCCTATAGGTGACCTTTTAGACACATTGTGGATGAAAAAGTCCAATCATTTTGAGAGAAGATCAAAAGCATTTTGCTTGAAACATTGTTTTTTGATAAATGAGGCCAAAAGGGCAAGCTTAAAAATGCTTATTCCTAAAGGCAAATCTTTTAACGAAGCATGTTAGTCAAATTTTTTATTTTAACTTAACCAAGATGTTTGTCATGCATAAAGTCCCTTGGAGCTTTGTCCATTTCTTAGCAGTGATCGTGTATAGAGAACCCTTTTGTCATTGATATTGGGGTAGCCCCATGTCCTTCTCGCTGTTGATGTTGGAGGTAGCCCCATGTCCTTATTGGTGTCGGTGGCGGCATATCCCCATGCCCTCATTGTCATCGATGTCGGGGTAGCCCCATGTCTTTGTGGAAGTAGCCCCATGTCTTTGTGGCGGTAGCCCCATGTCTTTGTGGAGGTAGCCCCATACCTTGTGGTCGTTGGTGTGGAGGTAGCCCCAATGTCGTCCTTCGACCTTTGATGCTGGCGTAGACCCAATATCATCTTTTGACCTTTGGCGTTGGCGTAGACCCAACATGACCTTTGAAGTGAGGTTAGGAACCCATCCCTTTTTCATGACGCACCCTTTCTTTTGCCTAGGCCGCCCTTGCGGGTTTTTGTTGGGTATGCCCACATATATCTCAGTTTTAATGTAATAGGATTTATTAGATTTGATTGATCCATCACCTAAGTTTTATTTCATGGACTTTAGACCCACATGTAAGAAGTATTTATACTTCATTTTTTAAGTTGTCCATTGTTATAGAATAGGCTTAGAAATAGGGCAAGAAGATCAAGATTCAAAGAAAAATCACTCAGTGAGTTTGAGCCGCGCATACGCGCCATGCGCCTCTCTTCATTTGCGCCATGCTCCTTTTATAGCGCGCGCACTAGGACTTATTACTAGCTATGCTACGCGCCTATGCGCCCCTTGATTTAGCGCACATAATGTGCGCCTCTTGGCTCAAACGCGCCTCAAAGTGTTTATTCAACACTCAGTGATTTATTGAAGATTCAAAGACTTGAAGAGAATTCAAATTACGCCAATGATCCAACGGTGGTTAAAAGATGCATATGCGCCTAATCTATTGACACGTGTCCACAACGGTCACATTTATGTTGAGTGTCAAAATGGCCATAATATATGCATGCTCCAATCAACGAGCGACAGCTCATCTTATCCACAAGGATTTCCAACGGCTAGTTTTTTGAAGTACACTATAAATACCCCATAACTTCAACATTTTGAAGTTGCTGAGTTTTGCTAAGAATTTCAAGAATTTCTCTCTCAAAGCATTTGTTGAAGATTTGAAGATTGCCTTCGTTTTTCCAGAATTTCTCAAGAACATCTTCATACCTTCATCCTTAGCCCAGATCTTCAAGCTATAACACTTTAGTTTCATTGTGCTCTAAATCATAAAGATCTAAAGAGCCTTGATACTAAAATCATACACGCACCTCTTTAGGTTTGATCACTTAGATCCATCTTTTAGAAATACACCGGTTATTGTTTTGGATTTGTTCATTCATAGAATATTAGATCTTGAGTTAGTGTAGAAGCTCAAAAGTTGTAATTTGCAACACTCACTCATAATATAAGATCTCCATTAGAAATCCAAGACTAACCATCTTGGTAGAGGACGTAGATCTTTCATTGATCAAACCTCTCCAAATAGCTTGTGTTATTATTTTGTCATTTACTTTCAAGTTATTTTCACTTACTATTTGCTTGTTTACTCATTGTAGATTGTTTGATCTGAATTGTGTTGTGTTGTTATTTCATTTGCCTTAGTTCCTTATTTCAACCATTTTGAGCCAAAATACTTAGAGTGTGTGTGCGCCCCTTTATCACACTTTGCGCCTATTCTAATTACTAAATTCCCCTGTGCATTTCACTCACTCACTTAGGCGCGTTTCATAACGCTTACTTGATAAAGTGCGCATTTGCAATTGAGTTTATCAAGGGTACAAAAAGAATTTTAAAACAGCTATTCACCCCCCCTCTAGCTATTTTTCATACCCTTGTTGCCCTTTGGGACCAACAAGTGGTATCAGAGCAAACACCTTTATAAAACATTTTTCGTTTTTCAAGCTTAACAGCTTGGGTGCCGATTCTAAATGGCAAACTCAAAACCTATGGCAACTGCAAACTACACTCACGTTCCGGTCTTTGATGAAGATCATTTTGACGTGTGGAAATTTAGCATATTGACTCATCTCAACTCAATCGATGAAAGGCTCCATGATACCGTCGTTTATGGACCTTATGTTCCGATGAAGGCGAATCCAAATCCACGCACCAACGCTGCTCAACCTACAGTTCTAAAACCAAGGGAAGAGTGGACCGAGGAAGAAATTAGAAGAGTTGCAAATGATGGCAAAGCAAGAAACATTCTTCTAAGCACTCTAAGCACGGCTATGAAACAACAAGTCGTGCATTGTGCTACTGCAAATGAGATATGGGATGCTATTGAAGAGCATATAGAAGGAGACACGGTTTGCAAGGAGAACAAGAAATACGAAGTACAAAAGAGATTCAACAATTTCTCTCAACTCCCCGGTGAAAACTTGAGGCAAACTTATGAACGCTACTGTGAAATTATCAATCTATGTATTTCACTTGGCATGAAGTTTACCAACAAAGATTTGAATGTAAATTTTCTGCAAGCTTTTGGATCAAGATACCTACATAAATCTAGCGCTCTTGAAGACGCTGGAACTTTAGATGTATGGACATTAAGGAACCTTTATGCAAATCTCAAAGTTTACGAACTCAAACTCCAACGAATCAGCGAAACTGAAGGAAAGTCAAAATCTATGGCTATGATGGCGCACAAAGAAGCTGCGCCTATACCTGCGCCTGCTCCTGCGCCTGTACAAGATGAGAAAAGTTCAGATCCAAAAATTTCTACTTCTGAGCTATTGGACATGGATGATGAAGACATCGCTTTATTTGTGAAGAAATTTCAAAAGTTCAGAAAATTCTCAAGACCCGGCTCAACCAACAAATTTCAAGTATCTACCAGCAAAGCTCCTCAAAAGTTTTCAAGGAGCAGTGATTCAAAAAGGAAAGAAGATCTTGTTTGTTTTAATTGCAGGAAACCCGGACATTTTGCATCAAGCTGCCCGATCCCCAAATTTGAATATATGCAGAAGAAGAGCAGCCATATTCCCAAATTCACCCGTCACAAGGGAATGGTTGCTGAAGAAGAAGCACCAGCAAATGAGCACAACACTTGGATTGAAACAGACTCCGATGAGGGCGATGAAGATTCCGATGATGGACTCGTTTGTTTGATGGCAAATGATGATGAAGTTGATGCTTATGATTCTGATGATGACTTCTCCAAGGATGTCCCCGATATGAATGCCTTGAATAAACCTATCAAGAAATCTGCAGATTTTCAAGAAGTGAAAAAGAAGAAAGGACCAACCATCAGCGAGCTCGTAGAAGAAGGGTTTCTCACTCCGGCTCAAAACGATGGTGGATTGTTATTCTCACGATGTGATCTTGGAGCAAGGAACAAATTGAGAAAAGGAGCATACATTAGACCTCAAGTTGAACCAACTGCTCCAATCTCCAAAATCAATAATGATGAAGTGATTGCTGAACAAGAAAAATTGTTCAAAAAGGCTGAAAAGGTAATCACTAGATTTGATAGTATGAAGGAAGCTTTAGCACTATCATGTGATGAAATTTCCCAGCTTAAGACCGAGAAATCTCTACTTAAATCTGAACTCACCCTCCTTAAGGAGCAGATAAAGAGCATGACACCTCTTACTGTTAAAAACACTTTTCTAACAGAACATAACTCACTTCTTAAAGTTCAAAACGATGAATTGGTTGCTCAAATTACTGATCTTAAAAATATTACAAATGAGTGGTCCAATTCTCGTGTCACTATGGAGAATATATTTGAGTCCCAAAAAGTCAGTGGTGATAAAAGTGGCTTGGGATTCTCATCAACTAGTGACAACTTTAAATGTGATGTCTGTGCTGAAAGAGATAGTGAATTTACCAGCCAACAAACTTTTGAAATTCCCAAGGAAAAACATTCTAATTCAATGGGTAAAGGACAGGAAAAATTCAAGAGACAAACATTCCATTATGTCTACCCAACGAAGCAATTTGGGAAAGCTAATGGGAAAGATATAGCTACAGATGAACCATCTCCTAGCAAAATCATTCTTGAAAATAGGCGCGCTCCTTCTCCGAGTGCTCATTATGCGCCTAAGAGCCACGCGCCTCATCGCCGTGTGCCTCCTAGTCCTATTCGCCCTCCGAGAAAAAGCGCTCCAAAATTTCAAAAGAAAGATTTTGTTAAGGCTAGTTCATCTGACCCAAAGAAGAATGCTATCCCCAAGAAAAGTAAAGAGTTTGTGAAAACTCACGTGATTGGTGGCTTTCATCATTGTTCCATTTGTGATTGTTCAGGACACAAGGCCGTGGAATGCCTTTTGCGATTCACTCCCAATTCCAAAGGACGTAAAAATCCTAAGGTCAAGCAAGAGTGGGTTGTCAAAAGTTGCTAACCCTAGGACCCAAAAGGAATAAAGGGGACCTGCTTAAATGTCTATATTTCAGGTTCTTTGTTTCATGGCTGGATCTTCAAAAGCTAGAAATTATGAATGGATTCTCGATAGTGGGTGTTCAAGACACATGACTGGAGATGAATCCTTATTAGAAGATGTCCATGAAGAAAGAGGTCCCTCCGTAACATTTGGAGATAATAACAAAGGTCAAGTTGTAGCATATGGAAAACTCAAGAAAGACAAAGTGTGCATTGAAAGAGTCTCACTCGTCGAAGGGCTCAAGCACAACTTACTATCCATATCTCAATTCTGCGACAAAGGATAAGAATGCCATTTCACTTCAACGCAATGTCTTATCAAGAATGGCAAAACTGGAGCTATCTTACTCACGGGATATCGTAAGACAAATATTTATATTATTAATTTCCATAGTATGAACTCTAGTATTAATCTTTGTTTTGTAGCAAAAAGTGTGAACGAAAATAGTTGGCTGTGGCACAAGCGCTCAAGTCACTTGAACTTCAAGTATCTATCTAAACTCAGCAGGAATAATCTTGTCAAAGGACTTCCCAAGGTTGCTGATCATCATGACAAAAAGTGCGCCGCTTGTCAACTTGGCAAACAACCGAAGCAGTCATTTTCAAGCAAGTCAAATCCTTCAACTACAAGATGTTTGCAACTGCTTCACATTGATCTATTTGGACCAGTTACCACCGCATGTATTAGAAGAAACAAGTATACTCTAGTTGTGGTGGATGATTATTCAAGATATACATGGGTGGAGATGATGATTACAAAAGATGATTGTTATGATATTCTCACCACCTTATTTCGACTGCTCCAAACCCAAAAAGAAGATGACATCGTTAGCGTTCGATCCGACAATGGAACAGAATTCAAGAACAACGGTGTTGCTCGATATTGTGAAGATCATGGGATAGATCACAACTTCTCAACCGCCGGAGTCCCTCAACAAAATGGCGTTGTTGAACGAAAGAATAGGACGTTGATTGAAGCGGAAAAGACGATGATAGCTGAAGCTAAATTTCCTAAGTACTTTTGGGAAGAAGCTATCAACACTGCATGTTTTACTCAAAATCGTTCCCTCATCAACAAACTTCACAACAAGACTCCGTATGAACTTTGGCGTGGTAGAACTCCCAACATTGCATTCTTCAAGATCTTTGGTTGCAAATGTTATATCCTCTACAACGGAAACGAACAGAGAGGTAAATTCGATGCCAAAGCCGACGAAGGTATTTTTGTTGGGTATGCCAAACACTCTAAAGCTTTTCGTGTTTTTAATAGAACTACATTAGTGATAGTTGAATCTGTACATGTTACATTTGATGAACATTCTCTCCTTGAGCCACATTTGGCTCCAAATGTTGCTGATGATTCTATTGAGCTAAATGATACAGGTGCTCCTATTTATGTTGCGCCCACTCAAAATCAGAATCTATCAACACAAGGAAATCCATCTACATCAAATGCGCCTAATCCAATGTATAATGCGCCTGGTGAATCCTCTATTGTGCCTCATTCCAATGATGCGCTTGGCTCCAAATGTTGCTGATGATTCTATTGAGCTAAATGATACAGGTGCTCCTATTTATGTTGCGCCCACTCAAAATCAGAATCTATCAACACAAGGAAATCCATCTACATCAAATGCGCCTAATCCAATATATAATGCGCCTGGTGAATCCTCTATTGCGCCTCATTCCAATGATGCGCCTCATGATTCCTCTCACGCGCCTATTTCTACTGCTGCATCTGGTGTAAACCCAAATTTCAATTCTGAGCCAGTTCAACCCCCAAATTTCAATGACTTTGAATCTGGTGAAGATGTACCAATTGAAGACCTTCAAGTTACTATGACTCAACCTAACTTTCCTCCTGAAGTTCGTGAAGTTAGAGGTCACCCAATTGCTAATATCATCGGTGATCTACAAGTTGGTGTTCGTACAAGGAGAGCTACAAACTTTGATGCTTACACTGCTTTTATCTCTCAAATTGAACCGAAGAAGGCTGATGAAACGCTCCAAGATCCTAGTTGGGTTGTTGCAATGCAAGAAGAACTCAATCAATTTGAACGATGTAAGGTTTGGACTCTAGTTCCAAGACCAAATGATCATGGAGTGATTGGTACAAAATGGGTGTTCAGGAACAAGATGGATGAGAATGGAACCATCACGAGAAACAAAGCAAGATTGGTCGCACAAGGCTATAGGCAAGAAGAAGGAATAGACTACGATGAAACTTTTGCGCCCGTAGCAAGACTCGAAGCTATCAGATTATTTCTAGCTTACGCCGCTCACAAGAACTTCAAGTTATATCAAATGGATGTGAAGAGCGCATTTCTAAATGGTGAACTCCAAGAACAAGTCTATGTTGCTCAACCACCTGGGTTTGAAGATTCACAATTTCCAAATCATGTGTACAAACTTCAGAAAGCTTTGTATGGACTCAAACAAGCACCAAGAGCATGGTATGATACACTATCAAAGTTTCTCATCGAAAAAGGCTTCACTCGCGGTAAAATCGATACAACTCTTTTCATTGCCAAACATAATGGTCATAAATTACTTGTTCAAATTTATGTTGATGATATTATATTTGGTTCTACTAATGAATTGTTGTGCAAGCGCTTTGAGAAACTAATGAAGAGCAAGTTTGAAATGAGCATGATGGGAGAACTCACATTCTTCCTCGGGCTTCAAATCAAGCAAATGAGTGAAGGCATTTTTATCAATCAAGCCAAATACACAAAGGACTTAATCAAGAAGTTTGGACTTGAGAACGCTAAATCATACGATACTCCAATGGCCACCGGCAACAAACTCGACAAAGATTTAAAAGTTAAACGTGTTGATCAAACGCTCTATCGAGGTATGATTGGCTCACTCCTTTACCTTACTGCTAGTAGGCCTGATATTATGTTTAGTGTTTGTGTTTGTGCTCGTTATCAATCCGACCCTAGAGAAGCACACTTAATTGCTGTGAAACATATTATAAGATATCTCTCTGGCACTGTTAACCTTGGACTTTGGTACACCAAAGATTCGAACTTTAAACTTGTAGGTTATTCAGATGCGGATTATGCAGCGTGCACAATTGATAGGAAAAGCACTAGTGACACTTGTCATTTCCTCGGATATCGACTTGTGTCATGGGCAAGTAAGAAACAAGCTTCTGTATCTGTCTCAACAACCGAAGCCGAATATATCGCTGCGGGAAGTTGTTGCGGTCAAATACTTTGGATGAAGCAGTAATTGGTGGACTATGATATCATCGAGGAAAATTGTCCCATCTACTGCGACAATACATCAACAATTGCGGTTTCTGAAAATCCTGTCATGCACTCAAAGACCAAACACATCGACATCAAATATCACTTCCTCAAAGACCACGTGGAGAAAGGCAATATACATTTGGAACACGTGGGAACCGACTATCAAATCGCCGACATTCTAACGAAAGCACTCGACGCGAAACGGTTCATGTTTTTGAGAGGTGAAATGGGTATGCTTGAACTCAACTAAATTCAATATAGTTTTATCAATACTAATAATTTTATGTTGTGTTGAGTTATGAGTATATTAGGTACAAATGTTAGATCAATTTTTCAAAGTTTCAAGGAAACTATGCGCCATCTATGCGCCTTACTAACTGCGCGCCCAACACTTATTTCTGCGCGCTCAATCTCTATGCGCCTAGCATCTCCTGCGCGCCTATCATCCATGCGCGCCTAGCATCCAATGCGCTTCAAACGCTTATGCGCCCTCAACCATCTTTGCGCGCCTTGATGAGTAATGCGCCTTGATGAGTAATGCGCCCCTTCATGCACTCATTAACTATTGCGGCTCAATCAATTCTCAAAATTTAATATCAATGATTGAACGTATTAAATACACAAGTACCAGGTATGTTTATTCTGTTCATTTATTATTGGAATTTTTTTGTCTTTTGACATTCCATTAATTGTTCAAAGGTACTTGTGCAATTAAATTTTTCCCTCGTTTTACGTTTTTTGAAAATTTTTATTTTTTGGGGATATATTTCTTGCACCCCAAACTTACACCAAAATAGATGTTTTTGGGGTTTGTGCAAAAATTTGTCAAAATTGCTCATACACTTAAAGGGAAAGTGGAGCAGTTTTTCTTTTACCCAAAATGTCACATCATGACACTTTAGGTCATTCAGCCATTAATGCCCCTCAAATCCCAAAAATCCCTCATAAATGCGCCGTACTTTCATGTCATAATTAGCCGTCTTTTTCAAAACCCCTCTTTAATGCAAATCTTTTCAACTTCCCAAAATGACATAAATCTCATACAGCGGGTCATGTCCAGTACCTTGTTCCAAACAAGTACCCATAAATCTAACATGATCATGCCATGATCATTTAGCCTTTACGCTAGTGCTTAACAAGTACTAGGGACGGGGATTATTATAAGTAAACATGAACAACAATAATAATCAAAACATCTCTTTATTGATATGAAATAAATGATAACAATTACAACGTTTATTAAACGTGCCTAGGGCACCACTACCAAAAAGAAATCTCCCTCTCATTCTTCCTTCATTTTTGTCATCTTCCTCCCTCTATTTCTTAGTGCTCATTTTATGAAATGTGTTTAGATCGTCGATAGGATCGCGTAGGACCAAAAATATTCGAATTCCGTCATCTTTCATAAATTTTTGACTGTATTTTTTCCTTATCTGTGCAAAATTTTTAAACCTAACCTATATATATCAATCATCACCTACTCTCTCCCTTACCAACTCAGACTCTCCTCTCTCCAGTCTCTCTCTCTCCCCGACTTTCTCTCTGCTCTCTCTCTCTCACTTTCTCTTTTTCTCTCTCTATATATATTTCTCTTCTCTTCTTCTAAATCTCATTAATGGGTCCTAAGAAAGCTTCGAAATCTACACAAGACGAAATGGTATGAATTCTTAAACTCAAACTCTTTATATTTCTGAATTCTTTTTCGTTTTCTTCATTCTCTGTTCTTCATTTTTTTTTAAAAAACCCGGATGCCCCTTTTTCTTTGATTTTTCATGTTTCGATTATCCGTTTTCAAAATCGTTTGTTAGGTTATGTTCATTTTATGTTTTCGAGTCTTTATAGCTAAACTTTTCAACGATCAAGTCGTTATATTTCGCAAATCTGAAGATTTTCAATTTTTGACTTTTCGGTTTTTCGGTTCTTTGAATCCATTTACTGGATTCATTGTTGATTTCTACTTGTTTTGTTTTACATTTTTGTTATCCTTGTCTTCGTACGGTCATTTTGATATATTGTATGCTTGATTTGGTGAAGTTTCACAAATTATGTGTTCTTGGTGTTCTTGGTGTTCTTCAAGCAATCAAGGCATGTTCTTCGTGTTCTTCATTATTTTTGCTTGACTTGGGTTTCAGAATTTTCAAAACTTGTTTTTCAAAATTTTCACGTTTTGATTCTGAAAAATTGCATATGTATGTTTGCATGTGTTTGTGAGTTTTTATACTAAGTTTAAATTTCTACATAGTAATGCGCCTATATATGAATTCATGCGCCTAGTATGATTATGCGCACATTGATATTATGCGCCTCAAAGAGATTCTTGCGCTCACATGCGTTTGCGCCTCAATCCTTTATGCGCCTAATATCATCATGCGCCTACACTTACTGTGCGCCCCCAATTCATACTTAGTCAATTTTTATGCTCAAATTTTTCCTTAGTATATTTCATAGAACCATAAATATGCGCCCTGTTTTTCTATGCGCCTCATAATTTCATGTGCCTACTTTAATCATGCGCCTTGACTCACTGTGCTCTCTTATGCGCCTATGACTCTCTGCGTCTAATTATTTTATGCGCCTAAAATTTTGTATGCGCCTAGTCCTTACTTCGCTTATTTATGATTCTATGCGCCTAATTCACACTAATTCCTTTCATTGTTTATATTTTTCAGGACCTCAATAATTTCAGACCTGGTGAAACCTTTGACTTAAACGAGCTAGCTGCTGATGTCACGACCCGAAATCTAGGCTCTATTTTATTAGTAATAAATAATTATTATTTATTTATTTGCTTATTTATTTATTTAAATTATTATTTATTTAAATAATTATGTGTGCAATTTATGTGTTATAATAATTTATGCCTAGCATTTTGTTTGGGTCATTTGAGTTAGTGTGGTATTGTTGGGTATTAATTGTTAGTAGGGAGTGTAGTAATTGTGTGTAGTGTAGTGGAGGGGGCCTAAGTGTAAAATCTTTTAAATCATTTTAACTACTCCCTCCCTACTCCTCATCTTCTCCCTCACTCTCTCCATTCCCTGCACTCTCTCTCTCCCTTCCATAGAAAGGTAAATTTCTTTTCTCCCTTCTCTCTTCATTTTCTTCATCTTCTTCTTGTTATTTCTCATTTATTAAAACATGAATCTTGTTTAGATCGTCGATAGGATCGTAGGAAGCCAAAAATATTTGAAATCCATCATCTTTGAGAAATTCCAAGTAAGTTACTTTTCCCCCATTTTTATGCTAAAATGTTCATATCATGTTTATATAATGCTTGATGTGTTATATTGGAAGTTTGGTTGAGTTTAGAATTTATTTGGAATTTATTTGAGTTTTGGTCAAAAATGGTGATTTTATGAATGTTGGGTTTGATTCTTGGTTTTGGTTGATAAATGGTGTATTTGGATCTCCATTCTAGATATAAGTTGTTTTGGTACAATTTGAAACTTGTTGGAGGAGTTGATTTTGAGTATTTTGTGTTTTGGTAGAATTTGGGTCGAAATTGTTAGAACCCAGCTCTGTTTCCCGGCCTTGAACCCAGACCGAGCGCCCGCCCGCGCGTACCCAGGCGCCCGCCTTCACCCCTTTTTCCAGCGGCCTGACCTTCTGGTCAAATGAGCGCCCGCTCGCCCCTACCCAGGCGCCCGCCTGCTTGGGATTTTTGCCCTTTTGCTTGGTCTAAGGCTATTGGCTTAACTAGTTTAGGTTTACTTCTTTTAATTAACTTAAGATAACACCGTGGAGCACTTTATTAAGTGGATTTGATCCTTATGTGAATAAATATGTTATGGAATTTGATTAAGTATCATTTTGGGAATGTGGTCCATCTTTGATGTGCTGTTTGTATTGGTTTACCTTTGTGGTGATTTAATTGGAATGATTCCCTACTTTGGAATCGTAAGATGTTTATTCATGCTAATATATTATTACTTAGCATTTATTTGGAAGCCCAGCTGGCATATATTTGTTGCATCGGGCGATGGGAAAGATTATAATGGCAAAGCCAAGTCCATTATAATGTTGACCATTGTTTGCCCTTACTATACCCCTTTTCCAGATTGGCCTTGGAAGAGATAAGTTAGCTTCCTTTGTGAATGTATCTAGCTACCGAGCATGACTTTGTGGCATGGCTCTTGTCCTTTGTGACACTCTTATGGTTATTGTTCCGGTACCGGGGATTTCTCTTCAGCTTTCATGCTACTATGAAGATGATGATTTGTTGATTATTGAAGCTGCGCAGCGACCTTTATTTGGTTCATCGGTTTGGAAAACCTTGGCTATATCCTTTGTTATGTGTTTATTTCCGCTGCTATCTCTTAAGTGATAAATGCTATGTGCTATGTGATATTTATTATTGTCTATTGCTTCTTGCATCATAGCATGTCATGTAGTTGCATTAGTAACTTATTGAGATTTATCTCACCCCCCTTTCTTTTATCTTTGTTTTTCCTTAACCCCCCCCCCCAGGTGCTAAGGATTAGTCTCGCTGATCACGAGAAAGAGGACGTCGAGTGTGGATACATTCTTTTGGGGAAAGTTGTTATAGGTTGGTTTACATTATATAAATGTGTAACCTTTTTGGGATAGTTGTACCAAACAATGACGTCATTAAGAATTGTACATTTATATTCTATTGGGCATAAACTTGTGGAAGTTTATGATAGTTGTATTTGGTTATTATCAAACTTGGATTTGTAAAACTTTGGATCATCACCTTTTGGTATCAAATGGAATTTTTAACTTCGGTATTTCACAGTTTTGGTTTTAATTCGACGTCCAGCTCGCGATCTCGGGCCCGCGGGGTTCGGGGTCGCGACAGCTGATCCCATGGGTGTAGATGTCATGGAATATATCAGACTTGCTGGACTCCTTCCCTTATTCACTCTGGAGCAACCTTTCTACTCACCGCTCCTAGTTGATGAATTCTTCTCAACAGCTAAATTTGTGGAAATTCCAACTGATGTAGAAGGGATGGTGCGCTATCGGATACGCACGGTGGTTCAAGATGTTGAAATCACTATGTCTGCTGGCACTATAAAAAAGATTGTCAACTTCAACACAACTGGCCCTTTGAGTGTTGCTGGAAAAATCAGTTCTTATTCAGACGCTGCCCAAAATATTATGGCGCGCTCTCTTCTTAAGATCCCTACTCTTCAAAACAATATCAAGACTGTGGAAATTAGAGATGGTGGTGATTTACTGGCGCACATTGCGCATCTGGTTGGCACTTCCATTATCTTCAAAACTGGAAATGTCAACAGATTTACTATGGAGCAGTGGGAATTCACAGCTGCTATTATGGTAAAAACCATCCTCAACTGGCCTCATATCTTATTCACGAATCTTCAGGACCAGATTGACAAGTACAATAAAAACAAGGCTGAGGGAAAGACGAAGTTCAAGACTCACTGCCGTATACTAACAAAGATCTTTCTCTCCTATCCTGCTCTTGCAAATTTCCTTGCTCAGAATCCAGCCTACCAAACCACTGATGTCCCTATTTTTGGTAAGGACAGTGTAGTGATGAAAAGGCGCAGAAAGCGCATGGCCAAGCGTGCGCCAAGGGTGAAAGGAGCTCAGTTGGTAGATGAAGCCACTGATTCTGATGAAGAAGCAGCTGGCGCAGATGGTGAAGAAGAAGCTACAGTAGCGCCACGCGCAGAATCTGGACCTATTCCTGGCGCTGTTAAAGGCAAAGGCAAAGGGATTGCTGAAGAACCAAGCAGACCTGCTAAGCGCCCCAGAACCGACACTGAAGAAGAAAAGGAGCTGAAACGCGCTAAAGAAGCCAGTAGACTGGAAGCGCAGTTGAAAAGGGATGAAGAATTCAGATTGAAACAGGCTGCTGATTTATCTAAATCTGAAAGGCGCAAAGGCGCAGGGTCTAGCGCTGATGCACGCGCGCCTGCTCCTGATGCACCTCCAACTGTTCATGCGCCTCCATCTTCTGATCGAGAACAAGTCAAAGATAAAATCTCTGCAGATTTATTTGGTGAAGATATTGAGGATCAACCTCAGGGGGAGCCAGAACCTTTAAGGCGCAAACCATCTTCTGTGCGCCCAAAGGCTCCTGCGCCTCATCCTGAAGAAATTTCTTCAAGTGCAGAATATATTCCATCTCCTCCCCGCGCTCCTACTCCGCGCCCCTCTACTCCTGTGCCTCCTCCTCCCACTCCTGATATGAGTGTGGTTATTTCTCTTCTGAAGCAACTCCAGCAAGGCCAGTCTCAAATAAACTCACAATTAGAGCTTCACACTTCAATGCTTACCCAGCAGGCTGATGAGATTGCTGCCATTAAGGGGGAGATAAAGCGCATAGATGCCAACATCAAGGACAAACACTTCCTGACCCCTCAACAGTGGAATGATGCTATTGATCAGATGAACGATTTATTCAAAGGCACTCTTGCTTCTCTTCACGAGCGAATTAGCGCTGGCATCCAACTCACCGATGGCCAAGATTTTATAAACGCTATAAAGGAAGTAGAGTTGAACATAGCGGGGGATATAAGGAAACTGTTTGAAATGGTGGCTGGAGATAGCCATAAGTTATTGAGCGTTGTTGATAAGCTCAACGAAGTTAAGGATGAGCTACAAATCCTAGGACTATCTGTCTATGGCGCAGAACCAAATGATGAACCCAGCGCTGCTCCAATTGCTCCTGATTCACATGCGCCTGGATCTCATGCGCCCTCTTCCAGCCCTGCTCCTGCTCCTAGCGCGCATGTTGACATTAATTCCCTCCTTTCAAAGATTGAAGTCTTGAAGGAGTTAGTTGTCACCCACTTCAACGCCGCACACTCCAGCACAGACAGGCGCTCAAATATAATTTCCTCTGACATTGTTTCAGCGCAGGCTGCCATTGAAGCAAACTTTCAGAACGTTGCTGAAAACGTCGCTCAACAGCAAGCCATTACTCAACGCACCATTGATGAATATCAAAATATCAATGTTGGTCATTTGCGCTACCTCAGAGACGGCGTCATGGACACTCATGGTTTAGTGAACCGTAGTCATCAGCTTGCAAAGCAAATTCAGCGCTCTGTTTCAGAGATCATTGAAGGATTGAGGGACGATGATGCGCCTCCCAACCCTTAGTTTCTATTTGTTTGTAAGATTGTTAGAACTCTGTTTTAGTTTTTTTTTGAAAATATTTTTTTTTGAGTTAGTGATTTAGTGCTTACTTGTTTTAGCACATCTTTTGTCTTTGTTCTATTCAAAACTTGACTTCCCAAGTTTTAATGAGAACAATGCATCACTTATTATCAAACTTTGTTCACTCAAACTCCTTGTTTGTAGAACATTGAATATTGTTTAAATTCATATGCATCATATTGAATTGTTTCATACTTTCATGCATTGAGTTTAAACTTGGTTTAAACACATTTCAAATCTAAAATTCATATATCATTTTGAATGTGTTAAACTGTTGTTTCTACCTTTCCATATGTAATTCTTTATTCTTATTGGAATAGATTAGAAATCTATATCTTGGACTAGTGTGTGCATTAACTTAAGACATGATTTACCAATTTCATTCATTTGGACATGTTTTTATCAAGTATAATGTTTGTCCTTGATATAGTAGGTAATGGCATCAATCAAATAGGGGGAGATTGTTGGGTATGCCCACATATATCTCAGTTTTAATGTAATAGGATTTATTAGATTTGATTGATCCATCACCTAAGTTTTATTTCATGGACTTTAGACCCACATGTAAGAAGTATTTATACTTCATTTTTTAAGTTGTCCATTGTTATAGAATAGGCTTAGAAATAGGGCAAGAAGATCAAGATTCAAAGAAAAATCACTCAGTGAGTTTGAGCCGCGCATACACGCCATGCGCCTCTCTTCATTTGCGCCATGCGCCTTTCATAGCGCGCGCACTAGGACTTATTACTAGCTATGCTACGCGCCTATGCGCCCCTTGATTTAGCGCACATAATGTGCGCCTCTTGGCTCAAACTCGCCTCAAAGTGTTTATTCAACACTCAGTGATTTATTGAAGATTCAAAGACTTGAAGAGAATTCAAATTACGCCAATGATCCAACGGTGGTTAAAAGATGCATATGCGCCAAATCTATTGACACGTGTCCACAACGGTCACATTTATGTTGAGTGTCAAAATGGCCATAATATATGCATGCTCCAATCAACGAGCGACAACTCATCTTATCCACAAGGATTTCCAACGGCCAGTTTTTTGAAGTTCACTATAAATACCCCATAACTTCAACATTTTGAAGTTGCTGAGTTTTGCTAAGAATTTCAAGAATTTCTCTCTCAAAGCATTTGTTGAAGATTTGAAGATTGCCTTCGTTTTTCCAGAATTTCTCAAGAACATCTTCATACCTTCATCCTTAGCCCAGATCTTCAAGCTATAACACTTTAGTTTCATTGTGCTCTAAATCATAAAGATCTAAAGAGCCTTGATACTAAAATCACACACGCACCTCTTTAAGTTTGATCACTTAGATCCATCTTTTAGAGATACACTGGTTATTGTTTTGGATTTGTTCATTCATAGAATATTAGATCTTGAGTTAGTGTAGAAGCTCAAAAGTTGTAATTTGTAACACTCACTCATAATATAAGATCTCCATTAGAAATCCAAGACTAACCATCTTGGTAGAGGACGTAGATCTTTCATTGATCGAACCTCTCCAAATAGCTTGTGTTATTATCTTGTCATTTACTTTCAAGTTATTTTCACTTACTATTTGCTTGTTTACTCATTGTAGATTGTTTGATCTGAATTGTGTTGTGTTGTTATTTCATTTGCCTTAGTTCCTTATTTCAACCACTTTGAGCCAAAATACTTAGAGTGTGTGTGCGCCCCTTTATCACACTTTGCGCCTATTCTCATTACTAAATTCCGCTGTGCATTTCACTCACTCACTTAGGCGCGTTTCATAACGCTTACTTGATAAAGTGCGCATTTTCAATTGAGTTTATCAAGGGTACGAAAAGAATTTTAAAACAGCTATTCACCCCCCCTCTAGCTATTTTTCATACCCTTGTTGCCCTTTGGGACCAACAGTTTTCAACCTAGCGGGCTACTTTTTTGCGTCTTTTATGGCACACCCTGTCTTTTGCCTAGGCCTCCCTTATGGGTTTTCAACCTAGCGGGCTACTCTTTTGGTGCCTTTTTTTTATGAGTGATCCAACCGACTCGATGGGACGGGGACTAAAGATGTCTTTTGGAGAAAACATGCAGGGGCATTTATTTAAGCGGGAGAGAGTCCCTCAATTGTATCATGAAATAGGAGGAAGCCCCTGCTTGATAGAACATAAGTGTTTAGCTCTTTCCTAAGATGTAGAGAAGAAGACTTGTCGAGACATTTAAAATTTGTCTTGGTTAAAATTATCAAAATGATTGCTTGGATGGACCATGTTCATTATTAAGTCAAGATTATAACAAGCAATTAGCCTTAACATGTATAAATGTTGTGATCAATTAGGATTAAGATTCGATCAATGGCAAGATCAAAAGGTGTGTATGGGGAATTGGTCCTTGTCTGGTAAATTGGTCATTGATTGGACCAAAGGTGGAGAGGCTTGGCTACTTTAGGAAAGCCATGGTTTGACCGTTCTTTCTCATGCTGTGACCGGACCCGAAGGTTGCCTACGTTCCCCTCAGTTTGAGGAGCTCAGGTCGCCGTAGTTCGGCCATGGGGCCGTCTTTGCCGGGGTTTGTGTCATTTTGTAGTGGACTCCTTGGGATGGACCCTCTTTCGGATGAACGGGCCTTTTGAAGTGAGTTCCTTCTTGGTTGTCTTTTGACATGGACTCCCTTTCTTGCTAACCCTTGGGAGTGGACTTTGCAGTGCGCTTTTGAGGCGAACTTCCTTTTCACATGCATTCATTTCCTTTCCTTCTTTCCACATATTCATCCTCTCCCTCTTCTCATTTTTTTTAGGGAGAGGGGAAACATTAGCCCCAACTCGCTGTCTTGGGCTTTGGCTCCTTTGTATCCCCTTGGTGGAACGTCCTTACTTCCGGCTTTGACTTTGAAGATCCGGGGAGTCCTTTGTTGCGCACGCGCGATCACGGTTGAATTTGAGCAACAACATCCTTGCTTTTTCATTGCCTTGGGATGCCTTTGATGTGCATCAGGAATTTGTCTCGGGAAGGTGTATCGGGTTGTGTATCGGAAATGTGTATCGGGAATGTGTATGAGGGAAGACTTGCCATTAATGGTTTCTTCATGTCAATTGATCACAACATTTATTCACATCAAGATTAATTGTTTGCATTTAGCATTTTTCATTTGTGTTTAGGTCCATTCGTCCTTAATGAGTCGTCATTGACTAGTATGCTTAGAAGTCAATTCATCATTTTGGGGACGTAGCAATCAATTGAAAATAACAAGCAAGGCAATTCCAAGAGTAAATGTATATTGCAAATAATGTCTCAAGTCTAGAAAGAAGAGAATGAAAATGACTATTTTATTTAGATAACTTTGTACATACATGTCCAAGTATGGACCTTTGTAAAAATGAAAAGACACAGTCCAAGACGGACTTTTGGTGAGAATCTAGATCCTACGAGGCTGGAAGACTCATTTTTTTTTAGGGATGGGCCCCTATGAAGTGCGATGGTTTGTTTCCTTCTTCCGTTGTTGGAGGGGTTGTCGGCGGCATATTCCATGTCTTCCACGGGGAACTCAGGTTCCGTGTCATCGGGAAAAGATGTCGCGAGGCCTTAATTTGGCTTGGCGTTGTAACTACCGGGCTCATCTTTGGCCATATTCTTTTGGTGATTTCCTTTCAAGGGGCGTAACCTTCGTGCGTGGCATTCAGTGAGGGTATGGCTATTTGATGTAGCCGCCTTTGGGCTTCCGAAAACACAGGCATTTTCTTGCAATCGGTATTCCAACTTTTCTTCCTCATGTGGACGGTTGCCTCGGACACCAATTCAGATGTGAGCTCCTTGGTCGATGTTTCCGGGGGACAAAACCACAAATTACTTTAGCATTTTAAACCTCAAGGTGAAATTATAACCATGATTCGAGAAGCATGCTTCATTAGCGGATTATCCTTTTAGGAAAAAAAATTATTTCTTATTTTAAGAAAACTTGGTCTCGGTTTTTTTTTTTTTGAAAGACACACTTTTGCTTTGGGTGAATGACTCGCACACATTTTTTTTGGACAAGGAAATAATGACAATAATAATCTTACTAAGAAAACTGTCAATTGATCCAAAATGGTCACCGCATGGCATCAACCGGGGAGTCAAGACTTTAACTAAACCTAACAGACATCTTAACCGACTTTTCCTAAAGACTTATCACACATTCTAACAATGGACTCTAACTTTTCCTAAGGGGAGGTTTATGAAAAGGGTTTTGAAATTTCATCCTCTGTCGCGGCAACCACAACACCATCAATTTCACAAACCGGGGCGTTCAAGCTTTCCTTGCGCGATTAACTTCCGGATGACGCGTTTTAAAGCGATGCAATCGTCGGTATCGTGCCCATGGTAGTTGTGAAAGGCACACCATTCTGTTGTGTCGAGACGCCCCTTGGGGTGTGTGGGTTGGTAATTGACAAGAGGCTTCGCAAGGCCTTGCCTAAGCAATTCCTCAAATACCTTGCTATTGGGCATTCCGAAATCCTCGTACCTTGTGAAACGGGGTCTGGCTTGGCATTTGGATTTTCTTTCATCATCGACTGAAGTGTGCTGGGGATAACAATCCCTGTCTCTCAATGCAAAGGGGTTCTCATTGAGTGTCCTTTCGAACTTAGCTTCCATTTGCTTTCTCTTCCCCAATGGATGGTTGAGAGGATTTTGCGGAGGCGCTGGGGCGTAGGCATACCCGTACCCTTGGTTGCTCGCAGGGGTATGTATCGGAGGCATGTAAGGAGCTTGTAGTCCAAAAGGTCTTCGATTATAGGGATGATACGGGTCACCATGGAATCTTATCGGGAAATCCGGTGGAAATCGGTTAGTGATGCATGGTCGGGTATCCACAGATGGTCTAAACAGTGACTGAGCCCCGGTGACTTGGTTGATGGCATTAAACCGAGAAAGGGTATGGTATTGTGAGTATGATGCTTGAGGCGTAACCGGTGTGAACGACGGTTTGCGGGCCTTTTGAGTGGATTGTGCTTGGGGTTTTATAGGAAGTGTCTCATGGGAGATATTGGATTTGGGATGAGGCGGAGTGAGGAAGATTTGAGTGAGAGGCTCGTTGTGGATGACGGCGTGTTGGGGCAAAAAAATGGAGGTCTCGGTATTTTGGTAATATGGAGGGGGCATTCTTTGGTTACAATCCGGAGGTCGGGTAGCTTCCACCCTTTCATTGTGGTTTGTCACTTTGGTGAAGGGCCCATCAGTTGTGACATCTCTTTGTCTCATCGACTCATCGAACGGGTTTTGTGTTTCTTTACGGCTCTTCGTGATGACTTCCTCCATAGCCCCAGAGGCTTCTAGAGCTTGGAGCAGCTCTCCTTTCTTCAGGCTATCCAGGTTGTCTGAAACGTCGTTTCCCAAACTACCATCCATTGAAGCGGTCTTTCCGAGGTACTGGGTTAGAGAAGTTGCGGTGATCGAGGAACTCTCTGATTCCACACGCACTAGGCGGCGGCATGATTCTCTCTTCCACTTCATCTGAGCATACGGGGAAGAAAAAGAGGTAGTTTAGACTCGAGTAAAATTTGGATGAGTGCTTGGGCTAAAGATGCATGTGCTTCCCTTTTGGGATATTTGACCGGGCCGAAGTTGCCTACGTTCCCCTCACTACGAGGGAGGGGGTCCCACTAGATGAGAGGCTCAGGTCATTGTAGTTCGAGTGGGTTTAGAATCTTAAGAGGGAAAGACGAACATGACGGACTTCTTGGAAGATAACGAGGATCCACCCAAGGACTTGACCGACTTCCTAGGGGACAACGCCTAGGGTCTTGATGGGAATCTTAGCGGGAAATCTCAACGGGGACCTAAGGGACAACGCCTAGGGTCTTGACGGGAATCTTAACGGGGACCTAGGGGACAACACCTAGGGTCTTGACGGGAATCTTAACGGGGACCTAGGGGACGTTGCCTAGGGTCTTAATGGGAATCTTAACGGGGACCTGTCCAAAGATTGACGGGGGTTACCTGAGGTCTTGGAGGATAACATGGATCCGTCCAAAGACTTAACGGGATGACGCTTATTAGCTAGAGAATGCAATGTGTCAAAGACAAGAAGCAAAGACGGAGCGAATTCATGCAACGCACAATTAATTAGCTGTTCAGGTTTACTTAAAACGCATTTTTATTCCTAAATGGTTGGAAAAGATTTCTCTTCTTTTTTGCAACTATTATAAATCTTGGATCAGTGGAGGCCATCACTATGCCTATAGACTCCTCGTTTTTCACCTGTATTGCACGCTCCCAAGGATGGACTGTCCCGGGCGAAGATCTTATAGGGTACGTGGCTTCCACCAACCGAAAGAAAGATTCCTAGGGGTCTAGTGCATCGCAAGGTTCCAAATGCGTGGGCTATTATTGTCATGATTAAGCCCCGGTCAAGATCGATATTTATCCTAAGGCTTCATCGACATTTCCAATATGACATCATTTTGAATGAGGCCTCTCGATCCTCGACCATGGGCTTAAGGATGACTCAAATGGATCGAACATTAGGGCTTAACGACATAGTGTCACCCTATCCTTAACACATAAACTCCATTAATTGTGGTCGTCATTAACACTCGAGTTAAAGGCGGGTTAGGCCACGCTTGCATTACATCAAGGAGTCGTAACCCGGGCATTAACTTGGCCACAATTAACTTTGGACACATGTTAGGAACGTGGTAATGTGAACTAGACAAAAAACCAACCAAAGTCACGACCTTTGTGTGTCACGGACAAGTGTGGTTGACTCGGCTCGGAAGGGGAGGTGGAATGGACCCGTGCGCGCGAGAAGGGCACAAGAGCGCCAATCAACCTGCATCGTGGCATCCATCCCGGGTTTAAAGGGTTATTGGAACGTGCATGAGGTCAAGTGCGCGTTGTGTGAAGTCATTCTATATTCCCTGTTGAGTCAAAATAGAAATTTTCAATCCGTTTTTCAATATTATGAACAAGACATGAGCAATATATGAACAAATATGGACAAGCATGGAATAAGCAATTTATACAAGAAATCAATCAAAGAATATGAACAAGTGAGGACCAAAACTTTGTACATGTAACAATTGTGCACAACCAAGAATTTTTGAAAACCAAACATTTTTACAAGAAGAGCAATTCATTTGAAAGCCATTTGTACAAATCAAGTTGTGCACAACAAAAAGAGGGTTTTGAAAATAAAGAAATTTTTCAAGAAGGGTTATGCACAATGAGGCTTTGAAAACCTATTTTATTTTCCCAAAAGATTGTGCATAACCAAGCTTTAAGAACAAAGTTTTGGCCAAAGAAAAGGAGGTAATGTGCACAAATAAGACTGTAAATTTGGAACCTGGACAAGCAGAAGCAAATGGGGTGTTCAGAGTGTTGCTTCCTGCACAAAATGGTTAAATTGCAACATTCTGACCCCCTACCCAAAGTAGCCGTACAACTAAGACAAGAAGGTTGAGATTTTTTCCAGTTTTTCCAACTTCTGATCACCAAGCCCCAGTTTATTGCATTTCCAGAACAGATCCACCCAAAAAAGTTCAAACAGAAACATGAAACACACAAAAGCATGCACAAGGTCAACTAACGGGGGCGGGAGTTTGACCCACACAAGAATGCCCCCGGTCTTCTAGAAAGAAGTCCGGAAACAAACTTTTCCCCAGCGGAGTCGCCACTGTAAGGATCCCCGCCCCGCGACAAGGTCAACACGTGTCCAAATCCGGGATGGTTCCAAACACAATGGCACAATTTAACGGAGTAGCCACACTTTGTTAATTTTAAACCCAATAAAATGAAAAAGGTTAGAGACAAAGGTTCGGAGGTCAGGTTACGGCTTGGGAAGAGTTTTACGTCACCCAAGCCGCCTCGGTCAAAACCGAGTCTCCCTTGTTAATTAACAAAAGTGCATGTGTGTGTGTGTGTTTTAACGAAAAATCTATGTTTTTGACTGTTTATCAATTTTAACTGAAAAAGGTTTTATTTGCACAAGAAACAACAGAACAAGGGGCAAAAGGGTCATTTTCCCTCTGACCCAAACCATCCGTACGGATGGGATGATCTTCCTTGGGATTTTTACATTTTATCAAGAAACAGTCCAGTTCCAGGCAGAAACAGAGCATTTTGCCTGAACTGGACTAAACTGTTTCATTTCCAGCCTTCATTCCAACATATAAAACCTCAAATAACTTCATTCCTATACTTAATGATCATCAAAAGAACTCTAAAACATGAATTTGGGTATGATCAAAGGTAAACATGGGAGAAAATTGGAAAAGGTGGTGAACATGCCCTTTGGGCCAAAATGACCATTTGATGTGTAAAGATTGCAACTTTACCATCAAAATGAGCCTTTTATAGAAGATTAAACCTTTAGGGACAAGAAAATAACATAAAGATTGAATCTTTATGACCCAAACTTAGTGATTTTGGGTTAAATCAAGTTTGGGAGGATAAAGATTGAGACTTTATCCCCCAATATGATCATCATGGCCAAGATTACTAAATATAGACATATATACTTAGGCTTTCACCCTAATAAGGGATCATTAAGCTACTTAGGATAAGAAAGTCAACAAATCATGATCATCAATAGGTTTCAACCCTTTTCACACATTTAGATGTGGGGGGACCTTTGAATCATTTCATGATTTGGATAATAATATATATGTATATACAATATATGTGCTTGAAATGGACAAGTCTTACAATAATATAAAGGTTGCTTGAATGGACAAGTCTTGCAATGAAATAAGGTGCTTGAATTGGACAAGTCTTGCAATATAAAGAAGATGCAAATGTATGAACAACAAGTAATATGATCAAGAAAAGAAAATAGATTTGAGATGGAGAGAAGATGGGAGAAGGGAGGCCTCACCTATTGTGGTTTATGCCTATCTTCCTCTCTTTCACTCAATTATAAGGGTGATTTCTCTCTCAGACACAATTTTTGCAGAGTTTCCCCTATCTAAACAATGTTTCTCCGCCCTTGGAATGATCAGCAAGGGCTTCAATTTATAGGCCCTGTGACCTCCGAAAGTAGCCGTACGGCTAGGGATGGTGCCTTCTGGATTTTTCCAATTTTTAATTCCAGAAAAGTCCTTGTCTTCCAAATTTATCCTAGTGAGGTCCTGGCCTATCTGTTTGTCCCTAAATGGTGCCAAGAATTCCTCTAATTTGTTCATTTCAGATTGGGGTACTTACAAGTCTGTAAAGACTTGGTTATGAAAGTTATTCTCAATGAAAGATATGGGAGAAGCCGCCTACATCCTTAGCATTAGGATCTATCATGATAGATCCAAGAATTTGATTGGTTTAAGTCAAAGTACATATATTGACAAAGTTCTTAAGAGATTCCGCATGGAAAACTCTAAGAGAGGAAATTTGCCTATTGCTCATGGCATAACTCTAAGCAAGAATCAGTGTCCTAAGACAACTGATCAGCGTGAGAGAATGAATTGAATCCCATATGCTTCTGCTATTGGATCCATCATGTATGCCATGATATGTACTAGACCCGATGTCTCTTATGCTTTGAGCATGACAAGTAGATACCAATCAGATCCTAATGAGAGTCACTGGATTGCAGTCAAGATGATTCTTAAGTACTTGCGAAGGACTAAAGACTCATTCTTGGTGTATGTAGGTATGGAAGATGATCTTGTTGTAAGTGGTTACACAGATGCAAGCTTCCAAACCAACAAGGATGATTCTAGATCGCAATCTGGATTGGTGTTTATGCTTAATGGAGGTGTTGTTAGCTGGAAAAGTTCTAAGCAAAGTACCGTAGCAGATTCTACAACTGAAGTTGAGTATATAGCTGCACCCGATGCTTCTAAAGAGGCTGTTTGGATTAAGAATTTCATTGGTGAACTAGAAGTGGTTCCTAGCATTGCTAATCCAATAGACCTTTATTGTGATAATAATGGTGCTATTGCTCAAGCAAAGGAGATCGCATCAGAAATCCAAACAAATACTTAGACGTTTTCATATCATTCGAGAGATCGTTGATAGTGGAGACGTGAATATATGCAGGGTACCAACTGAAGATAACATTGCTGACCCATTAATAAAGGGTCTTCCGCAAGCGAAGCATGATGGTTATGTTAGATCTATGGGTATTCGATACATTAATTAGGCCTAGTGCAAGTGGGAGATTGTTGGTGTGTATGCCCTACGCACGTTATTTGAACGATTAATGTTATTATTTGCTTTATGCTTTAATAAAGATATTGATTGTTTGATTATTGTATCTTTTGCATGTTTATTATAATAATACCCATCCTTGATAATTATGATTAATTATTAGTATAATTTTAATAGATAATCATATGATGATTATGTGTATGCGATACAATTAGACTTATGGGTATTTGTTGGAGAACAAATAATGGATTGACCCCTATGAGATTTATGTCATGGTCACATTGTCATAATTAAGTCTCATATAGTTATATCACTAGAATCTCTAGACCTGAGATTATTACAGTCTTCCACATGATGAACATTATGTTTGACATATTCAAACGTTACCATTAACCGGGTAGCTATAAAGAATGTGATTGGCATAATAGAAATCATGTAGGGAAAGGTAATAAGTTAAGATGGGATTTGTTCCTTGCCAAGAGAGATGTCAAGCTTTGGCCACTCGATGAATGGTATTGATGAAATGCATGGCCATGCTCAAATGAATTGATGACATCGATATCATTTGTATTATATCAATACATTCGGGATCGAGAAAGCATTGAACATAGGTAAGTTGACCATTGACCATGGCTTACGTTCAATAGATATCGTGTAACAAAGAGATTGTGTTATGTTCTATTTAGGAAACTTTGGATTTCAAAGTTATAGTAATTGGGTAGTCATAATGGCTTGCTAGAGTCCGCTTATGACTTACGAGGTTTGAATGGATCGGACTCATTGCCAACTTAGTATAATCCTATTGGGTCACACACGCAGAACGAATAATTAAAAGGAGCAAAAAACGAGAAAACTGAGAAGGGCAAGAAGACCTAAGTCCTAAAGGGTTTTGGAGACCCCTTGTATATAATGTGGACAGACGGCAATAGTTCCCTATTTATTGATTTTAGAAATCTCAAACTTTTTCTTGGAGAGAGAGAATACACATAATATAATAGGATCATTGTGTTTGATTAATCTCAATTATCAAACCTGTAGACACCCCATTTTTAACTCACATTTATGATTACACTACTCTCGTGTCTCGCCTTTCTGTTTTGATGAAAACTCGTTAGTTTTGGCATGTTTCGTTAAGTTTCTGACTGACTCTGTTAGTCAGGGGCTAAACTGAACAACATAACTTTAGACAAGGATAAAACAGTATTTCGGCACTGGATATCTCGTACGAGACATTGATGTCTCGTACGAGACATCTCATCTGTCTGCGAGTCAGAATCACTTTCCTTCTCCGTCCCGATGTCTTTCTTGGCCAACACTCTCCTAATCCGGGAAACATCTAATTAGAAGACTTCCTAAATGTTTCCTACTGATTTCCTTACCTAATTAAACCTCTCTACCTCCTTGGTTTGATCCCTAAGTCACCAAAAACCTATAAATAAAGAGTCTTTCAACCCTAGACTCTCCTAATGATCCCTTGACCACAAAAAGAGGTTAACAACTCTCTAATCAGTCCTTCTCTCAATAATCCCGTTTTTCCTCTCCCCCCACACCAGAACAACATCAAAAACTCATCTTTTCAAGCCACAAACATCACAAAACTCTTGGATCATCAAGGCCTTAGTCAAGGCCATCAATTGGAATCTCAAGAACGCCTTAGGTAAACTCCTACACTTTTAATCTCTACTTCTCATCGCATTCTTTGTTTTAGAGTAGTGTAATCCCATCAAAAGGATCATCCTAGAGCCTCTCCAATCCATGGAGATGGTCTCGAAGCACATGATCCGACATTCCAATAATTAATAAATTAATTATTGGCTTTACTTGTTTTAATTGTTTATTCTTTATTTGATTAAAAACACCTAAGTAAGACAAATCCTAGATTGGGTGGATTGGGTGCTCCTTGACCTTCCCAATCCATAACTTAACCCCCGAACTCAAGAATCTCACGGTCCGTGTTCCGTTCAACAACATGGTGGCGACTCTCAAATCAAAAAGGTAAAGCGAGGACTCATCTCATTCTCGGATGCAAACAGTGGCGACTCCGCTGGGGACGAATTTAAGTGGGTTAGACCTGCGTGCAAATTAGGTGTTTTTAATCTTCTCAATTTTCTGCCAAAAATTATTTTTTTCTGTGAATTTTCGGACTGCTCTGTTTTAAACCTGTTCTGTTCTAAATCTGGAGTCTGGACTGGAATATCTCGTACGAGACATCTATGTCTCGTACGAGACATCCCACTAAAGCCGCAAAACAAGTTTTTATTTGGAAAAATTAAGGTTTAATCATTATGTCATGATTGACCAATGATTGCTTATGATTAAATCTCCTTTTTAATCATTTGCAACCATTCGGTAATCATTAGTAATGATTAGGCACTTAAAAAAAAAAGAAAAAAAACTGGGACCGAATTAAAAAAAATAAAAATATAGACTGGTCACTAGAACTTCACAATTTACAGATTAGCCACTAAAACTTCAAAAATGCATTTTGGTCCCTGATTTTTAGAAAATTCCAGAAAAGTCCCAGATAATTTCATATCAATCCCTGGACTTAAAAAAAACGTACTCTTCTTTCTTGATTTTACTCAGTCCCCATATATGCAATAAATAATTTATGTTATATACATGTATTGTTTTTGCACTAACATCTTTTGCAGCAGAGTATGAAAAAAAAATGCATAAATTAGGAGTGACTACTTTACTCTTCCCCTAGTTTATTTTGCACCCATTAATGGGTAATAATGCAAGCACTGTGAGTACTTCTATCCCTCTTCTTTATATGGCCTTACGTGCTATGTGCTCCTTCTCTTCTCAAAATCTTTTCAAACTAGAACTACGTTGACCTGAGTCTCTCTTTCTTTTTCTGAAGATTGAGAGGAACGTAGGCAACCACTTTGGTCCGGTCAATTTTTTACTTTCTTAAAAAAACTCTCTATTTTACCTTGACACCTAGAACTTGACTCTCACACACGTGCACACATCTAAAATAGTTACACTACATACCCTATAAACCCAGGTCCCAATCGGAGGACGGATGTCAGTCAGCACCCCCACTATACGAGTGGCACTCGCCGGTCTCTCCAAAGATGGTGTACCTGTTGGGTATGAAAATTATAAAACACTCCTATTACCTAGATTTGATTGATCCCATAACCTTATATTACTTTTTGTGGACTTTATGTTTAATTGTAAGAAGTTTTATAACTTCATTAGTTTAGTCCATTTTTAGTTTAGCTAGGCTTAGAAAATCAGCCCCTCAAATTTTGAAGAATATTGCTGCTGTTGATTTTTCTGAAAATTGCTAAGTCTGCTTACCACAACTAGGCGACCGCACTAGGCGACCGCACTAGGTGACCGCACTAGGCGACCACACCTATTGGCGACCGCATGAACTATGCTGCTGCATGGTGACCGTAAGCCATTAGCCGACCGCATCAAGACCAAGTAAAGACAAACTTGATTTAAATGTTGCAAATTCAAATTTGAATTTGGTCGTACAAGATAGTACATCTGGACCACTAACTTCTGCAACTACAAGACAAAGATATGAGATCCAATCAGAATGCTCCAGCTCATCATCCTCCAACAGCTATTTCTCAACCCAAGGCTATAAATAGACCTTGAACTTTTCATTGAAGAGTGCTGAGATTCAAAGAGAGAAATTGCTGTCGAAATTCTTGGTGATTGAAGATCATACTCAAGATTTCCAGAATCATTTGAATCTTTAAGACTTCGCCTTCAAATCTTCAAAGATCCCCAGCAACCTTCAATCAAATCAAATCTCAAGCCCAGCAACACTTAAAGATTCATTAGGCTCCTAATCATATAGATTATTTAGAGCTCTTGATTCTTACACACACACCCTGATTGATCAATCACATAGATTGCATCATTAGGGATACACTGGTCTAAGTCTAGGATTTGATCATCATAGAAAGTAGGTGTTGATTCAATACTTCATCTTTGTAATTTGTACTCAAGAAGAATCAATATATCCTCCATTCAAAATCCAAGACTGACCATCTTGGTAAAGGACGTAGATCTTTTAACAGATCGAACCTTTCCAAATCATTGTGTCATTTACTTCTGCAAATTTACTTTCTGCAATTGTTTTATTGTTCATATTAATTTTGTTTGTCGTTTAGTGTGTTGATCTTTACAGCTATTCAAACTTCTGTGAATTGTGTTTGTTGCTTGCTTATTGCTTTAGTTACTACTTCTGACTACTTATCATTTTGCCAAAACTCTCAGACACAAACTTTCTTTTTTCAACCTACCTTGTCTGTTCACTTTGCCGACCGCATATTGCCGACCGCAATATTGCCGACCGCAAGCCTTGCTTACCGCAGATTGAACCTTTCAGTTCACTCTATCTTTGGCGACCGCAATATTGCCGACCGCAATATTGCTGACCGCACTTGTTGCTTACCTAATCATTTTAACTTTAAAACCAACTCTACCTCGTTTTCATCGAAAACTTCTGCTGTGCATTTTACTTTGAACTAGTGGTTTTTACTTGACCACAAAATTCTAAAGTAAGCATAAGGTTGAATTTTGAAAAGGGTTGATAATTTTAAATAGGCTATTCACTCCCCCCTCTAGACTCTTTTCAAACCCTTGTTGTGTCTTTGGGACCAACAAGTGGTATCAGAGCAAACACCTTTATAAAACCTCTGTTTTTCAAGCTTAACAGCTTGGGTGCCGATTCAAAATGGCAAGTCAGAAAACTATGGCAACGGTTAACTTCACCCACGTTCCAGCGTTTGACGAAGATAACTTTGACGTATGGAAGCACAGCATTCTAACTCAGTTCTACTCCATGGACGAGAAGCTCGGCGATTGTCTTACCATTGGACCATACTTCCCAATGAAAGCAAATCCGAATCCAGAAACCAATGCAGACACACCGTCGATCAAGAAACCAAAAGCTGAATGGACAGATGAAGAGAAAAGACTAGTTGGAATGGATGTAAAAGCAAAGAGCATACTCCTAAGTACTTTGAGTACATCTCAGCGTCGACAAATCATGGAATGTGCTACCGCAAAAGAACTTTGGGATGCAATTGAAGATTACATCGAAGGAGATCAAGCTTGCAAAGAAAGCAAAAAGTTTGCAATTCAAAGAAGATTCAACAACTTTACCAAAATCCCCGGTGAATCACTCATAGCCACATATGATCGTTATTGTGAGATCGTGAGTACTTACACCGCACTTGGGAAGAAGCTTACCAAGAAAGAAATCAATGTTAATTTTCTAGCCGCTCTTGGTTCTCAATATCTTTATAAAGGAAACACTCTTGAACATACCAAGTTACTAGAAGATATGTCACTCAGAAGACTCTATGCCAACCTCAAGGTTTTTGATATCAAGCTCCACAACATTGAAGAAATGGAAGGAAAAACAAAGAACTTCTCGTTGGTCGCTAAAAAGGAAGAAATGGTCGAAGAAGAAGATCCAAAAATCTCCACGTCTGAATTACTAGATATGGACGATGATGACTTTGCTATGTTCGTGAAAAGATTTCAAAAGTTCAGAAAATCAGCAAGGCCCGGATCATCAAGCAAAGCTCCAGCAAGGTTCTCAAGGAGCAGCTCAACAAATAAGAAAGAGTACTCCAACTTCTCCAAGAAGAAAGAGGATCTCGTTTGTTTTAATTGCAGGAAACCCAGTCATTTCGCATCAGAATGTCCAATTCCCAAATTCGAGTACATGAAGAAGAAAAGCAACTTCACTCCTAGATACTCAAAGAAAAAGGGAATGGTCGCTGAAGAGGACTCTGCCACAAAAGAGTTAGCTACCTGGATAGAGTCAGATTCTGATGAAAGCGACGAGGATTCTGAAGAAGGTCACATTTGTTTGGTCGTTCATTCCGATGATGAGGATGAAAATAAAAATCGTCGCTCACCAAATGCAAAACCTAAACGGATAAGCTATACGGCTGATGAACTTGCTGAAAAGGGATTCCTAACTCCAGTTCAAAGGAATGGCGATCTTCTATTTTCTAGATGTGATGTAAGTGCAGCAAAGAAGGCTCAATACAATCCCAAGGTGAAGGAAGTTCTGCTTACCACTCCACAAGTCAAGTTTGACATTTCCCCCGACGAACAAGAAAAGATGTTTATGAAAGCTGAACAGGTAATTAGTAAGTTTTCTGGCATGAAGGAAGCTTTAGCACTTTCAACTGAAGAGATTTCCCAGCTTAAGACGGAGAAAACTCTACTAAGATCTGAACTCACCTTCCTTAAGGAGCAGATCAAGAGCATGACTCCTCTTACTGATCGAAACCGTTTCTTAGAAGAACAAAATGTCATATTTAAAGTTAAAAACGATGAATTGGTTGCTGAGATAAATGACCTTAAACGGATCACTAATGAGTGGACCAATTCTCGTGTCACTATGGAACAAATACTAGAATCCCAAAAGTCTAGTGGTGATAAAGAAGGCTTAGGATTCCAAACTAGTAACAACTTTAAATGTGCATCTTGTTGTGAAAGAGATGAGAAATTTACCCAGCAAACTTTGGAAGAGTCGAAGGCTAAACATCATGTTTCAAAGGGTGTAGGACAAGAACCAAAGAAGAAACTAGTGTTCAATTATGTCTACCCTAAGAAACAGACTGGCAAGGCAAAGTTGAAAGGTATTGCCATGGATGAACCTGCTGCTGCGGCAAGCACCAGCAAGGTCGCTGAGTCTCCTTACCGCACTCACTTACCGCAAGGTCAGTCGACTGCACCAAGGAAGTTGGCTACCGCAAGGAAACCGACGACCGCGGGTAGTGGCAAGGCGGCAAAGTTCAAGTGGATGAATTTTGTAAAGGCGACCTCATCCATACCAGTAAATGATGTTGTACTGAAAACTTCAACGGAGTTTGTTAACCCTCAGTTGGGTGGCTTCCACCATTGTTCTGTGTGTGATGATTATGGTCACAAGGCTGCTGAATGTCATTTAAGATTCACACCCAATCCTAGAAGGTTTAAACCACCCTCTGTGAGGCAAGTGTGGGTTGTCAAAATCTGCTAATCTTTAGGACCCAAAATAATAAAGGGGACCTCGATCTTAAATGTTTATTTTATAGGTCCTCTGCCTAATGGTTGGTCACTCCAAGAAACTACAAGTTTATGGTATCTCGACAGTGGATGCTCAAGGCATATGACTGGAGATATCAACCTATTGGAAAGTGTCCGTAATGAAAAAGGTCCAGCAGTTACTTTTGGCGACAACATCAAAGGAAAGACTATCGGTTATGGAGTCATCAGAAAAGGAAAAATAACAATCCAAGATGTTTCTCTAGTTACCGGTCTAAAACACAATCTTCTCTCTATCTCACAATTTTGCGACAAAGGATTGCAATGCCACTTCACTTCAAATCATTGTCTTATCAAGGATGGCAACTCCGGCGTCACTCTGCTCAAAGGGATTCGTAAGAAAAATGTTTACATTGTTGACTTTAATTCTACTTGTATTTCTTCTAATCTCTGTTTTGTAGCAAAGAATGTTAGCGAAAATAGTTGGCTTTGGCATAAACGACTAAGTCACTTAAACTTCAAGTATCTCTCCAAGATTGGTAGAGAAAATCTAGTTCGTGGTCTACCCAAGGTAGCTGATCACCACGATGAAAAGTGCTCAGCATGTCAACTAGGCAAACAACCAAAATCGTCTTTCTCCAGCAAGACGACTCCGTCAACTTCAAGATGTTTGCAGCTACTACATATGGATTTATTTGGACCTGTCACTACCACAAGTATCGGAGGCAACAGATACACATTAGTTGGTGTGGACGATTATTCAAGATATACGTGGGTCGAAATGATGATATCCAAAGATGATTGTTATGACATTTTGACCGCGCTCTTTAGACAGCTCCAAACTCAAAAAGAAGACGACCTAGTCAGTGTTCGATCCGACAACGGAACAGAATTAAAAAACAACGGCGTTGCTCAATACTGTGACGACCACGGCATTGACCACAATTTTTCAGCTGCTGGAGTTCCACAACAAAATGGTGTTGTGAAAAGAAAGAACAAAACGTTGATAGAGGCAGGAAAAACTATGCTTGCTGAATCGAAGCTACCTCAATATTTTTGGGCTGAAGCCGTCAACACAGCTTGCTTCACTCAAAATCGATCCCTCATCAACAAGACTTACAACAAAACACCTTATGAACTTTGGAGAGGAAGAACCCCCAACATTGCCTATTTTAAGATTTTCGGTTACAAATGCTTCATTCTCTACAACGGTAAAGAACATCGAGGTAAATTTGCTCCTAAGGCTGATGAAGGTATATTTGTTGGGTATGCTAAACACTCAAAAGCTTTTCGTGTATTTAATAAAACCACTCTTAAGATAGTTGAATCTGTTCATGTTACTTTTGATGAACATTCTCTCCTTGAGCCACATATGGCTCCAAATGTTGCTGATGATTTTGTTGAGCTTAATGAGACAGATACAAGTCGACCACAAAATCATTCAACTCAAGGAAATCCATCTAACTCAACAACTCCTCCACCTACCTCACATGAAGCACCAGAAGCTACCACATCTGCTGCTACCTCAAATGGAGTTGAAGTTGAAACACCCATCAATGTTGAAGAACCAATCCCTCAACTTACCTATGATTGGGATGGCACAAATGATGTACCACTAGAGTATTTTCAACCACCATCAACTCAACCAGACCTACCACATGAAGTGTGCGAGGTCAGAGATCACCCAATTCAAAATATCATTGGTGATCTACATTCCGGTGTTCGAACAAGACGATCAAATTATGATGCTCTTACCGCAATCATATCTCAATTTGAACCCAAGAAAGTTGATGAAGCACTCCAAGACTCAAGTTGGGTTGTTGCCATGCAAGAAGAGCTCAACCAATTTGAAAGATGTAAAGTTTGGAACTTAGTTCCTCGACCTAAGGATCAAGGAGTGATTGGTACAAAGTGGGTGTTTAGAAATAAGATGGATGAGAATGGAAGCATCACAAGAAATAAAGCTCGGTTGGTTGCACAAGGATATAGACAAGAAGAAGGCATTTACTACGACGAAACTTTTGCCCCCGTTGCACGACTTGAAGCTATTAGGATATTTTTAGCATATGCCTCTTACAAAAGATTCAAACTTTATCAAATGGATGTGAAGAGTGCATTTCTCAATGGAGAACTTCAAGAAACCGTCTATGTCGCTCAACCGCCAGGATTTGAAGATCCCAAATTTCCACATCATGTTTACAAACTTCAAAAGGCTTTATATGGACTCAAACAAGATCCACGGGCATGGTATGATACACTATCTAAATTTTTCCTAGATAAAGGTTTTAAGCGTGGTAAGATCGACACAACTCTATTCATTGCTAAATATCATGATCATACTTTACTTGTTCAAATTTACGTAGATGATATTATTTTCGGTTCCACTAACGAATTGTTGTGTAAGCGATTTTAAAAGCTAATGAAAAGCAAATTTGAGATGAGCATGATGGGAGAATTGACATTCTTCCTCGGACTTCAAATTAAACAATGTGCTGAAGGCATCTTCCTCAACCAAGCAAAGTACACAAAAGATCTCATAAAGAAATTTGGACTCGACAATGCAAAAGCATACGACACTCCTATGGCTGCTGGTAACAAGTTGGATAAAGACTTGAAAGGTAAGAAGGTTGATCAAACCTTGTACCGAGGTATGATTGGCTCTCTCCTATACTTAACTGCTAGTAGGCCCGATATCATGTTTAGTGTTTGTGTTTGTGCTCGCTATCAAGCGGATCCTCGAGAAGCACATCTTATTGTTGTAAAACGTATTATTCGATATTTATCTGGGACTATTAACCTTAGACTTTGGTATTCCAAAGATTCAAATTTTGATCTTATAGGTTACAGATGCAGATTATGCAGCATGTACCATCGATAGGAAAAGCACAAGTGGAACTTGTCATTTCCTCGGAAATCGACTCGTTTCATGGGCAAGCAAGAAACAAGCATCAGTTTCCGTATCTACCACAGAAGCTGAATATATAGCTGCTGGAAGCTGCTGCTGCCAAGTGCTTTGGATGAAACAACAATTGGTCGACTACGGAATCAACGAAGGAAATTGTCCAATCTATTGTGAAAATACATCTACCATTGCTGTGTCCAACAACCCTGTCATGCATTCGAAGACAAAACACATTGATATCAAATACCATTTCCTCAAAGATCATGTGGAAAAAGGTAATATCCATCTAGAGTATGTGAGTACTGACAATCAAATTGCAGACATTCTCACCAAGGCTTTGGATTCCAAGAGATTTAGGTTTCTCAGAGGAGAAATGGGTATGCTAGAACTATAATAACTTGTCCTTATAATTTATGTACTAATGTTTTGGTTTCTCCAAGTTTCTTCAAACAAGTAGGTACAAAATTGCAAAGTTAAAACTTCCTTACCTCAACACCGGTTAACCACTTGTGGTCGACCGCTTGGAGTCGACCGCACAAGACTGTGCTACCAATCGTGTCGACCGCATGATGTACCTACCGTAACAGAAAACAAAGACATGTGTTCACTGCTTTGAAGAAGCATTATCCTACCTAAACATGCCGACCGCAAGGGCTACTGCATATAGTCGACCGCACGGTCAACTTCAAACGGTCAACCGCACTATTTAGGTCTCTCATCTCTATTTTCTCTTACCGCACTCGTGGACTCCAGGTAAGTATTCCAACCTTAGAGATATTTAGGAGTTATGATGATTTGACCTCAAGGGTATCAAGGTAATTTTCATTTTTCCCTCGCTTTTAATTTATTTCAAATCATTATTATATTATTGCTCCGCCGTCATTGGTTCTCACTTGGAGACGAAAGGACTCTTTCTCTGTCAAATCTGATCTGCAGAGGTTAAACCCCCACTTTTCCACCTTCTCACTCCCCATAACCGCCTATATACTCACCTCCCACTAAAATCCTTCCCACTCTCTCTGCTCCACTCTCTCTCTGTCCTACTCCTTCTCTCTCTACAGTTTCTCTCTCTAAACTTTCTCTCTCAAACCGATTCTCTCTATATTTCTATATAAATTTCATGGCCCCAAAAGATAAAACTCACAAGAAATCATCCTCTCTCCATCCTTCATCTCAACAATTTCAAATGGTATAATTTCCGACCTCAATATCTCTTCATTTGATGATTTTTGAACTTTTGGTACTTTTGGTGGGTTTGTTAGAAACTCTTCATATTCTTCCTATTATCTCAGTTTTTGTTGATTTCTATGCTTATATGATGTTCGATTCATGCCTTAGTTCACATGTATTCATATCTTTGTGCGTTATTTCATGATTCTTAGGCTGTTTTTCATTTTTTTCACCCAACTGGGTTTCCGGAATTTCGGACCCCCCATTTCGTTTTCTTCGATTTCGTGCATTTTGAATGTTCCTTTCATAAAACTGATGTGATTTTCGGCTTTAATCGGGTTTTTCGAGGCATTCTATATAAATTTTTTTTGAATTTTTGGCACTGTTCGTCATTTCTGGGTTTATGCTACAGTGTTCTTCTTCGTGTTCATGGGACTGTTCTTCGTGTTCTTGAGAACTTACCTTTTTGATCCATTTTACTTTGTTACACACACTTGTAAGGTGTTTGTGTGTGTTTTGATTTTCTGAAACTCCCCTCTTTAAAAAATTCCTTGTTCTTCAAAATTTTCTTGCTATGTGTGTCGACCGTATGTCTTACCGTAATTTTGTCTTACCGCATACTCTTTCAAATTCCTTGTTTGTAATTTTATTCTGTCGACCGCATAATCTTGACCGTATACCTTACCGTGATATGCTCACCGCATGGTTTCCCTTACCGCGATTTCCTTACCTTTATTCGCCTGCCGCTGGTCCCTTGCCGTTTCACTAAGCAAGTGACCGCACGTACTTTTCATTTTCCTAACTTCTCATATTTGTTTCAGGATACCAAACATTTCTTACCTGGTCTTCTAATGGACCTTGAAGATTTAAAAGAGGATGCTATAGGCAGAAATCTCATCAAGCGATTCGAGAAGACAGGGATTCTACCATTCTTTACCTTTGACCAAGACTTTCATGCACCAGCTTTGGTCGATCAGTTCTTTGCGACCTCTACTGAAGAGACCGGTCGCTCCAAGCACGGCAAAATAGTGAAGTTTATTCATGCTGAAATTGAAGGTCATGAGATGACCTTAGACGTGGTTAATATTGGTGAGGTGTTGGGAATCAAAAAGAAGTCTGGTGTTGTTTATCCCACGACCGTGGCTGATGATGAATTGAAGGCTCTTGCAAAGCGCTTGGTTGGTCATACTCATGTCACCAAAGTTCCTCGTAAGGAATTTGATGAGGTCATGTACCATATCGGTCACCTAGTTGGTCACTCTATTCATTGCAAGACAGGTAACCAGGCAAACTTCAATACCTCCCAATGGACTTTGTCTGCCGCAATTTATTTATGTAAAGACATAGACTGGTGTCAGGTCATCTATGATGCCCTGAAAGAAAACATCATTGCTTACAATAAAGCAAAGTACAAGGGCACTATCAAGTACCGCACTCACAGCAGATTCATTACTTTTCTCATGACTCACATTAAGGATATTCGCAAAATCATGGCAAAGAATCGCGAACTTCTGCTTTCCATTTCCAAGAACAAGCTCTTTACCATCTCTACCATGAAAACAAATTTCCGTTCTCGATTTGGAAATCGTCTTTATAAGATCTATCTTGCTAAGGATCCTCATGAGCCATATGAGTCTCCTTCCAAACACAGACCTTCTCTGCCGACCGCTAGTGATGACGACGATGATGAAGAAGAGTATCTCCCTGCCGCCCCAGTCAAAGGAAAGGGAAAGGGTATTGCTATTGAGCCTACCGCAAAGAAATCATCAGTTGCCGTAGGTATCAAATTCAAGGAACCATCCGCTAAATCAACTCACTCCACTTCTCCTCCTCGCAAGTCGACCGCTCCTATGAGACCACTTGCCGCACCTTCTGTCCAACCTTCTAAAACTCTTTCGACCGCAAGTGTTCAGGGGGAGAAGAAGAGGATTCACTCCTTGAGTCCGGTCAAGGTTGTCAAAAAGGCCAAGGTTGCCGCATCTCCTATCTTTACTCCTACTGGTTCTCCTCCAGATGATACTGTCAATGTTATTAACGTTGCTCCTACGTTAAAAAGAGTTGCAAGACAAGTTTACTCCCTCAGGGATGAATCAGACAGTGAAAAGACTGATGATGAGAAGTCAAGTGGTTCTGATAGTGAAGCTGATGGAGATAATGACGATGATAACGATGGTGGTGAAGACAAGCAAGTGGATGATGTTGGTAGAAAACAAGGAGATAGTGATGACAAAGATAAGGATGTGGATGTTGATAGCCCAACTTTCGACCGCCCAGATGTTGCAGCTCAAGTAGTTACCACGGTTGACAATACCGACCGCACTGTCGACCGTACCCCAATTGTTTCTCCAACTCATGATCAGGAACAACCTCCTCTCTCTCCGGTCCAACGTGATGATACTCCAGCTACCGCGAGTCAGATTGCCGCACTCCTGACCGCAGTCCAGGAAGTAGATCTTTTAACAGATCGAACCTTTCCAAATCATTGTGTCATTTACTTCTGCAAATTTACTTTCTGCAATTGTTTTATTGTTCATATTAATTTTATTTGTCGTTTAGTGTGTTGATCTTTACAGCTATTCAAACTTCTGTGAATTGTGTTTGTTGCTTGCTTATTGCTTTAGTTACTACTTCTGACTACTTATCATTTTGCCAAAACTCTCAGACACAAAATTTCTTTTTTCAACCTACCTTGTCTGTTCACTTTGCCGACCGCATATTGCCGACCGCAAGCCTTGCTTACCGCAGATTGAACCTTTCAGTTCACTCTATCTTTGGCGACCGCAATATTGCCGACCGCAATATTGCTGACCGCACTTGTTGCTTACCTAATCATTTTAACTTCAAAACCAACTCTACCTCGTTTTCATCGAAAACTTCCGCTGTGCATGTTACTTTGAACTAGTGGTTTTACTTGACCACAAAATTCTAAAGTAAGCATAAGGTTGAATTTTGAAAAGGGTTGATAATTTTAAATAGGCTATTCACCCCCCCCCCTCTAGCCTCTTTTCATACCCTTGTTGTGTCTTTGGGACCAACAGTACCCACTCCGTGACACGCTCCTGGACTGTGTTCATGGGGAGCCTTAGCCGTAAGCCTTGCATCAACCTCATACATACATAATAGTCAATAGGACACTCCTTGGGACCGGTCAGTTCGATTCTTAGGGTTGTTTTAATCTTTGCCCAAGATAACGTTTTTTTACAATCTATAATCCTCCCTTGTGAATATGACGAATGTCCCTCCGGTAAAAATGTTGAACAAGGAATCTTGAAAGAATGGAGAACCTCTCTACGGGAATCCGAGCTTATGTTTTCCTACTTTCATAATTCTGTGCAGGATTGTGGATGCCTTTGGCTTAGTTTTGACCGCATCGTTCAACAAGTCCCTTTCGGTTGTCCCTTAAAATTCACAAGGTTTGATTGCATTAAGGCATTGTTTAACAAAGTGCAAAACAATTACGGAATCACTTAGGTTTGGCTAAATCGAATGGTGGATTCCGATGAGAATATGGGACCTTTGCCCAAATTGTCCATTTGGGAGAGCGCAATACAGGTGAAAAACAAGGGGTTCATTTTCCAGGGTGACAGAATCCACTATTCCAGGATACTAGATAGTAACCCCCCAAAACGGATTAAATTCCGTCCGACCAAAATTAGGATTAAAATCTGAATTCTGTGATCTGTGCTGGATATCTCGTACGAGACATCTTCTTCTGTCCGTGATAGTTTCTATGTTGTGCTTGTTTGGTCAACCTTCACTCACTCCTAAGCCTATACACTTCATAAAGCCGACTTTTTGGGACTTTAATCTGGGTTTAATATAATTTCTACACCATTAGGTCCGTCCGAATCGCAACTAGATCGTTCCAAACCTACCCGACACCATGCCTAGCAGCACCGACACCAATATTGATGCTCTCAAGGATGCCCAAGCTAAAATTCTAGAAGCCGCCAAGTAACTAGATGAGAAGCAAGCTCACATAGATGCCTTAGTTGCCGAGTTCCATGCATTGAAAGTCTAGAAAGAAAGACAAGAAGTCTAAAAAGAAGCACTACGAGTCTGACTCTTCTTCTTCTTCCTCCTCCGATGATGAGGAACATGTCTCTAAGACTACCAAGTCAAAGAAAGAAGGTAATGGTGAAACAAAAAAGGTTGATGCTCCCGTGACTATGCATTACCTTGAAAAGAAACTTGCCTCACTTGACACTCCAAAGGGATCATTCACTCATTTTGATCCGGATTCTCTCCGATAATCCATCACCGAGCTTCTACGTAAGTATAAGACTCCCGATGTGGAAAAGTTCAATGGCACCACTTATCCCCGAGCTCATGTTGAAATCTATACTTGGGCCATATTACCAATGGGTGTCGATGACAACATCTTAGCACAATCTTTTCCTCAAACCTTGGAGGGTGCTGCAAGAGATTGGTACATGTCACTTCCGATATCTACTAAGCTTGATTGGTCAGAAGCATGTCGAGCATTCCAAACGCACTTTGAAGATAACTCTACATACCGCCCTACTAGGAAGGATCTTGAACAAACTAAGCAACTCCCCAATGAGTCTTTTGCCGAGTTTGCTAGAAGGTGGAGGCTCAAGCTCACAGAAATTGTTGAAAGACCTAGTCTTAAAGAGAAAATCGACATCTTCCTCCAATGTCTCCGTGAGGAATTTCAAGACAAGCTTACGGGTAATTACTTTCCTTGCTTTATTGAGCTCCATGAATCTGGAATAAGGATTCATGACCTCCTCAAGTCTAAAAGAAAGAGTAGTAGTTATCGCTATGAACACAAAAGTGCATCCAACAAAGAAGCCTCCGTCAATGCTATAGTTTTCAACAAACAAGGAAAAGGCAACTACTCCGCCGCTCCCCCTCCCAAAAGAAAGAAGAAGGAAAGACACTATGACAAGCTAAAAGGGATCACCCAAGGAGAACTCTTTGACATACTAGTAGAAAAAGGAAAGATCACACCAAGAAATCCTCCTACTACACCAAGGGAATTCCCTCCTAATCATGCTCACCACCTCTTCTGCAAGTTCCACAGAGCCATCGGCCATGACACCAACTCTTGTCACCATTTGAAGGATGTGATCCAAGATATCATTGACAACAAGGAACTTGAAGCGCCAAATGTCCTCAACAACCCGCTTCCTGACAATGCATGAAGAAGACAAAGCCTCAAGAAGAAACCAAGATCAACCACTTTGGGGCTACAACTATCCTCTCCCTTTCTCCCTAAAAATAGTATAGGTTTTAATTTCCTAGTATGAACTCGAAGAGTCATTCTGTCATTCTAGTCCACCTCCCTCCTTCTTTAGTCTGTGTCAACTAAACCATCGAGTCTGTTTTGAATTCATTTATTAATAAAAGTCATTCCCATTTCATATACACTACTCTAAGATCGTTCTACCTTTTGAATATTTCTCTAAATTCATAAAATGGATCTGCAAACAATAATTGTCATTAATCTAAAACCTTGCAATTGATAATAGAAATGTCTAAACAAGTGAGAAGGCTTAGGGGCTACACATTACTATCACCACGCTCGTGTCGAAAGTCGAAGGACCACAAAGAAAGAAAGTCAAAGGCATTATCATTCCCAAACAAAAGTGGGGCTACTCAATTCAAGCTTTGAGAGTCAAAAAAAAAAAAAAAAAAAAAACTCTCAATCTTTCATAACCCCACAAAAGAAGGAGTTTCAACCACACATAATGAAGTCAAAAGGGAGGTCTCTCATCTCCTCCTACAACGAAGATCAAATCCAAATGAAGAAAAAATGAGACTCCTAACTTGAAGACCCTCTCCATCATCCGTAGATATCAATCATGAAGAAATCCGAAGAGCACATTAATGATTAGGCCTTCTCCTCAAGACTTGTCAAGACATTTCTAGATGATTCACTTGCAAAAATAAATTGGACAAACACTCAAGACATCAAAAATAAATACTAGGGTCCATTAAAGGTAGAACTATCTTTCTAGTACTTTGAGCCACATAGCGTTCATTGTTGAGTCTAGGGGCTTCCTCTCTCATATACTTCTCTTTGAAATCCAAGCATCAAGGCTAGGGGCTTTTGATCCTTTCCTTCCCTAGTTTATTCATTCTCGAAACGTATGAGATCCTCATAGCAAATCCACACTAGGGGCTATCCTCTTTGCCCCTAACTCTCATTACATTGTATGGTATTCCCAAAGAGTCGATGCTTGGAATACACTTCCCAAAAGGCCAAGTCGATAGCTAAAATTCCTAATACATTCAAACCCAAAAATCTTGCATGTCTCTTTTCCAATAAGAGACAAAACTACTCTCCTCTCTGAGTCATCTTCGAGTACATACTCAGTCAAAAAAAATGAAAAGAGACGCAAAAGAAATGCCCGCTAGATTGAAAACCCGAAAGGGCGGTCTAGGAAAAAATCAGGGTGCGTCACCAAAAAAAAAAGAGAAAGAAAGAAAGAAAAAAATATAGGGAGAGCATTCTTCAAATCATTTCTTCTTCAACCTTCCTCAAATCCAACAAGCGGGAGAGAACTCTTCTTCAAATCAAACAGCCTCAAAAGCCTGTTCATGGGGTCATCTACGACATATAATATTCTCAGGGCTTGACTTAGACCACACATGAGATAAATTTGGGGGAATAGAACACGCTTCTCATCACCTTCACCGGAGACTTTTAGACATGGAACTCTAGAGTTGTCAACAAAGTACGCCTAGCCTACTAAGAGCTTACACATCAATGGTTGTCGAACAAATAGTTGTGTCCCTTGACACTACATGACTAAAGGAACGATCTGGACGGATCATCTTGCACAAGGAAAACGAGTCTCGCACGAGACAACCATTACAGAAACTCCATATCACTTCTACAGAAAACCTGATTAGGTCCCAACTTGTCAAACACTTGTCCCCACACACACATAAATCAACACATGCAGTTCATCACCAATAACCATCCCATCGCGAATCCATGCTCATTCACACTACTTACACCAAGGTTGACTGACTGGGCATGCACATAAATTTGTCACTGCCGCATGAGTCCAATTACAAACTAAAATCAAAGCTAAATTGCTTGCTAGAATAGATTCTACTTGTTGTATGAACAGGTACAGAAAAAACCAATCCATGCTAAAAAAAATAAAATCAATAGCGATCAGATGATCCCCACAGAATTCAGAAGTCTACAAATGTAAATCAAATTGAGATATTCTGCATCCAGTACTTTCAAATCAGCTCCATGAACTGATTGGTCGAGGATATTCCCCAACAACTTCAAGTCCTACATTGGCACCAACAAGTCCTACACTGGCACCAATGAAGTCCTATATTAGTACCAACAAAGTCCTACACTGGCATCAACAAGTCATACACTGGCACCAATAAGTCCTACACTGGCACCAACAAGTCCTACACTGGCATAAACAAGTCCTATACTAGCACCAACGAAGTCATACACTGGCACCAATCAAGTCCTACATTGGCACCAACGAGGTCCTATACTGGCACCAACGAAGTCGTACATTGGCACCAACGAAGTCCTACACTAGCACCAACAAAGTCCTACACTGGCACCATTGAAGTCATACATTGGCACCAACGAAGTCCTGCATTGGCAACCAATTAAGTACTACATTGGCAACCAATCAAGTCCTACATTGGCGAGCAAGTAAGTCATGACTGGGCACCGTCGACCGCGACACTCCATCAACAATAAAGGGTATATTCAGAATTGGGTCAAGGACATTGATTCCTCAGTATGGGTTACTCTCTAAACTCTAAACTTTACTTACCACAACATTGCTTTCAAAATGATTTTCAAAATACCTCAAACAACCGTTTTTGCGTGTTTTCGGAGTCAAACTATGTTTGGTCTAATTTCCTTTCGAGGAATACGTAGGCAGCTTTCTAGCACGACCATACCCAAAGTTCTAAATGGTGTCTTTTCTATCGACGACGTTAATTCTTCCATAAGTATCGTCGCCGAGGGGCTCTGTAGACACCCCATTTTGAACTCACATTTATGATTACACTACTCTCGTGTCTCGCCTTTATGTTTTGATTAAAACTCATTAGTTTTGGCATGTTTCGTTATGTTTCTAACTGACTCCGTTAGTCAGGGGCTAAACTGAACAACAAAACTTTAGACAAGGATAAAACAGTATTTCGGCACTGGATATCTCGTATGAGACATTGATGTCTCGTACGAGACATCTCCTCTACCTGCAAGTCAGAATCACTTTCCTTCTCCATCCCGATCTCTTTCTTGGCCAACACTCTCCTAATCTGGGAAACATCTAATTAGGAGACTTCCTAAATGATTCCTACTAATTTCCTTACCAAATTAAACCTGTCCACCTCCTTTGTTTGATCCCTAAGTCACCAAAAACCTATAAATAAAGAGTCTTTCAACCCTAGACTCTCCTAATGATCCCTTGACCACAAAAAGAGGTTAAAAACTCTCTAATCAGTCCCTCTCTCAATAATCCAGTTTTTCCTCTCCCCCACACCAGAATGTTGGGTTTCCTAGGGACATACGCAGCGGAATTAAGCATTTAAATTTTGAAACCCAAAGCCCATAGATCCATTCATGTTATTATAGCAAATACATCTACTATGAATATTAGAATACTAACCCTTGATGCGTGAGATCGACGATCTTGAATCTTGGTGGAGATCTTGAAACTTGATCACGAACGAAATCAGGAACACGAACTTTGAAGATGATAAGTTTCACCCTCTACGAGTATCCACACCACGAACGAATATTGAGAACTCCTTCTTAATCTTGATTGCTAGATCTTAAAAGGGAATATGTGAGTTATGGATTTTATTGTTCTTGATTCTCAATCAAAACAATAATATTGTTTCTCAAAACAATTGCAACAACCTAGAACAATGGCTGCTGAAGGGATATATATATATTGGTCTTAATTGTTCAGCAAGATATTTGGCCCATCAGGACTGACACGGTCGTGCGCCTATATATGGTACAGTCGTGCCAATAGGTGCAAACCTGCCATCCTGGCGACCAATATTGGCACGGTCGTGCGTTGTGATCTGGCACGGTCGTGCCAATCACGCCGCAAGAACCATACCTTAGTCGATTAATGGCACGGTCGTGCATTGTAATCTGGCACGGTCGTGCCAATTACACCGCATGAACCTTGCCCTTGGCCTATTTATGGCACGGTCGTGCCCTTTAAGGTGCACCATGCCAGACCAAGATTCACCATTTTGTCCCTTTTAACAATTCATTCTAATGTGTATGACCCCATAGGATTATATCAAGTTGGCAATGAGCCCAAACACACTTTGTCTCATAAATCATTAGCGGACCCTAGCAGGCCATCATGATTACCCAAATGATATAACTTGTTAAAGTTCACGAATCCTTTTATAGAACATATCACAATCCTTTTGTACTATGATGTCATTGAACGTAAGCCATGATCAATGGTCAACTTACAATGTTCAATACTTTCTCGATTCCGAATAGTTTGATAGTTCAAAGTGACATCGATCTCATCAATTCATTTTGAGCATGGCCATGCATTTCATCACAACTATTCATCGAGGGGCCCAAGCCTGACATCTCTCATATTGAGGGACAAATCCTATCTTGACTTATTACTCTTCCCTACATAGCTTTGATCATGCCAATCATATCCTTTATAATTACCTTGTTAAGAGTAGCGTTTGAATATGTCAGACATGATCTCCATTATGTGAAAGACTGTAATAATCTCAAGTCTAAGGATTCCAATGATATAACAATTAGAGGTTTAATTATGACATTTTGACCATGACATAAACCTCAACTTTGGGTCATGTCTAGTATATGTTCTCCAACATATACTCATAAGTTTAACTTGTATCCAATACACATAATCCTCAAATGATTATCGAATTAAACTTACACTAGTTCTTCATAAGTACTAGGGACGGGGATTATTATAATAAAACATGTAACAACAAATAATAATCCAGAACATCTCTTTATATATATATGAAAAAGTGATAACAAACATTGTCAAACAACGTGCTAAATTACATGCCTATGGCATACATTCCAACAATCTCCCAATTGCACTAGGCTCAATCACTAATATATCTAATACCCATGGACCTAACATGACCATCATGTTTAGCTTGAGGAAGACCCTTTGTTAGCGAATCAGCAATATTATCATCCGTTGGTACTCTGCATATCTTTACGTCCTCCCGCTCTATGATTTCTCGAATGAGATGAAAACGCCTAAGTAGTGTTTGGATCTTTGATGTGCTCTTGGTTCCTTTGATAGAGCAATAACACCATTATTGTCGCAATAAAGTTCTATTGGGTTAGCAATGCTAGGAACCACTCCCAATTTAGTTATGAATTTCTTGATCTAAACCGCCTCCTTAGCAGCATCCGATGCAGCTAAATACTCAGCTTCCGTTGTAGAATCAGCTACTGTACTCTGTTTGGAACTCTTCCAACTTACAGCACCACCGTTAAGCATAAACACAAAACTAGATTGCGATCTGAAATCATCCTTGTCAGGTTGGAAGCTTGCATCTGTGTAACCCCTTACAACAACATCATCATCCGAACCGCCATAGATCAAGAACGAATCTTTAGTCCTTCTCAAGTACTTAAGAATCGTTTTGACTGCTATCCAGTGACTTTCACCAGGATCTGACTGGTATCTATTCGTCATGCTCAAAGCATACGAGACATCCGGTCTAGTACAAATCATCGCATACATAATGGATCCGATTGCCGAAGCATATGGGATTCCATTCATGCGCTCCCGCTCATCAGTTGTCGTTGGACACTGAGTCTTTCTAAGAATTTTACCATGTAACACTGGAAGGTTACCTCTCTTAGAGTTTTCCAAACAGAATCTTTTAAGAACCTTGTCAATGTATATACTTTGACTTAAACCAATCAATCTTTTAGATCTATCACGATTTTAATTCCAAGGATGTAAGCGGCTTCACCCATATCTTTCATAGAAAAGCATTTTCCTAACCAAGTCTTTACAGACTGAAGTGTAGGAACATCATTTCCCATGATCAATATGTCATCGATATATAGCACTAGAAATAGCATCACGCTCCCACTAATTTTCTTGTATACACAAGGTTCATCTTCGTTCTTGATGAAGCCAAACTCTTTGACCGATTCATCAAATCGAAGATTCTAACTCCTTGAGGCTTGATTCAATCCATAGATGGATTTGTGCAACTTGCATATCTTATTAGAATTTTATGGAATTACAAAACCTTCAGGTTGTGTCATGTACACATCCTATTGAAGATTCCCGTTAAGGAATGAAGTTTTGACATACATTTGCCACATCTCACAGTCAAAATATGTGGCTATGGCAATTAAAATTCTTATAGATTTGATCATTTCTATGGGTGAAAAGATTTCATCATAGTCAATACCATGAATCTGCCTATAACCTTTCTCTACAAGTCTAGCTTTTGCATCCGATGGTTTTTACACCTTCGGGCTCATCTATCAAGTTCCAAACTTGATTATCATACATGGATTAGATCTCGGATTCCATATCTCCAAGCCATTTATCCGAATCAGGAGATGACATCGCTTCTTGGTAGGAAGTAGGTTCATCATTCTCAATGATTTCTACTTCATTACTATCCGTCATGAGAAATCCATATCTCTCGGGTTCAGATCGTAACCTACTAGATCTGCGATGAGGTTGTGTATCTTGAACGGGTTCCACAACTCCTTGTGCAACTTGTTCAGATTCCACCATCGGTTCAATGTTACTTTTGGGTTCTCGAACCTCTTCGAGATTAATTTTACTCCCACTGATTCCTTTAGAGAGAAACTCTTTCTCTAGAAAGGTACCATCTCGGGTAACAAACACCTTGTTGTCCATGCGGTTGTAAAGGTAATATCCTTTGGTTTCCTTAGGATAACCAACGAAAAAACATTTATCAGATTTGTGAGAAAGTTTGTCAGAGAGAAGTCTCTTAACATAAGCTTCACATCCTCAAATCTTCATGAAAGAAAGACAAGGCTTCTTTCCAGTCCATATCTCATATGGAGTCTTTTAAACCGATTTAGTTGGAACTCTATTTAGTGTGAATGCAGCGGTTTCTAATATATGTCCCCAAAAGGATAATGGAAGATCAGTTTGACTCATCATAGATCAAACCATATCCAATAAATTCCGATTTCTCCTCTCAGACACACCATTCCATTGTGGTGTTTCGGGTGGAGTTAATTGTGAAACGATTCCACAATCTTTAAGATGATTATCAAACTCTTGACTTAAATATTCTCCACCACGATCGGATCGAAGTGCTTTAATAGTTTTGCCAAGTTGATTTTGTACTTCATTTTGAAATATTCTAAATATCTCAAATGCTTCACTTTTGTTTTTCATCAAGTAGACATAGCCATATCTACTAAAATCATCAGTGAACGTTATGAAGTATTGAAATCCTCCCCTAGCACTGCTACTTAAAGGTCCGCATACATCAATATGTATTAGGCCCAATAAGTCGCTTGCGCTTTCACTACTCTTAGTAAAAGGTGTCTTGGTCATTTTTCCAAGTAAACACGACTCACAAGTCTCATATGATTCAAAATCATTTGATCCTAAAAGTCCGTCCCCATAGAGTTTTAAGATACGCTTCTCATTAATATGACCAAGACGACAGTACCACAAATATGTATGATTTACATCATTAGGTTTAGATTTCTTATTTATGTTATATACATCATCATTATTTCCATTCTCAACATCCAAGACATAAAGGTCATTAAATGAATATGCAGTACAATAAAGCATATCATTTAAATAAATAGAAAACCTCTTATTCTCAATAAGAAATCTATAAATTTCATTATCCCAACAAGAAATTGAAATAATATTTCTAGTCAAATCCGGAACATAATACAATTGTTCAAAACAAGAATTAATTCGCTAGGTAAAATGACTTCATAGGTTCCTACGGCTAATGCAGAAACTCTTGCTCCATTCCCCACACGTAGGTCTACTTCGCCATCTTTGAGTAGCCTTCTATTCTTTAGTGCCTGCACATTTAAACAAATGTGAGATCCACATCCGATATCTAATACCCAGGAACTAGAACTAGAAAGGAGAATATCTATAACATAGATACTTGAAGTAGATGCAGTCCCACTGCCCTTCTTCTTCTTCTTACTTTCTTCCATGTAAGCCTTGCAATTTCACTTCCAATGACCAATCTCATTGCAGTGGAAATAAATTGCATCCTTTTAAGTGTCTACTTTAGCCACTATAGGAGCATTGACAACCTTTGCCTTGCTTATCTTGGGTTTAAAAACTTTTTCCTTACCCGCCTCTTTGCCCTTAGAGCATTTTCTTTCTTTTGACACCACAAGCACATGAGAGGCTTCTTTTTTGATTTTCTTTTCAGCTGTCTTTAGCATCCCATGCAACTCAGACAGTATCTTATCCATACCATGCATATTAAAGTTCATGACGAACTGATCATAGCTCTTTGGTAATGAATTAAGAATAAAATCAGTAGCCAATTCAACAGAGATTGGATGCCCAAGTCTCTCCAAGTGCTCAAAATAAGCCTTCATTTTTAGAACATGAGGGCCCACGGGCTGTCCATCACTCATCTTGCATGAGGTCAGTGCAGCTATGGTGTCGAACCTCTCTTGCCTTGCTTGCTCTTGGAACGTATCTTTCAACTTAATGTTCAAGTCATAGGCTTCCAAGTGTTCCAGCGTCTTCTGAAGAGCTGAACACATGGCAGCAAGCATGAGACAACCAACCTCACGAGAATCATTTGCATGCTTCTTGTAGGCGTCTCTCTCTACTTTAGGAGCAGTGGCAGGAGGTTCCTCTTTAGGAACAGGCTCATCAAGAATGTACAGCTTATCTTCATGCTTTAGAACAATTCTAAAGCTTCGGATCCAATCCGTGAAGTTAGCACCATTCTCTTGAAGCTTTTCCTTCTCAAGGATAGATCACAATGATAAGTTGTTTGTGTTTTGAGCCATTTATCTACATTTTATACAAACATATAAATATGTATCAGTACCAATTTTCATAAAGAGATTTACAATTATTGTATTTCATAAATACTCCCACTAAATTATATAACTTTCTTATACATCCAATGTATGATATAATTTAAATGGGCTAAGATCCATCTTTAATTTAATTTTAAGTCCACTTTGGCGATACTGCTCAAAATCAAATTAATTAGGTAGATAACTTTTATCAATCATATCACATATGACTCTTAGATCCTTTTATGAGATTCTTCAAGACATCATATGTCAAGAAGCATGTTTTAATCTCATCTTGTGCCTTAATCCCAAAACCCTTTTGATAGCTTAATTAAGTCAAACCATGATAGACGCATAGGAACCACTCTTTCACTCATCTTGTTCATACAAAGATAGAATTAATGCACCTACGCTTTGGCGTAACCCACATAAAACTATCCGTGTAATCCCAAGTCTCTATCATGGGTTGGCACGTAACTTAAATTTTAACATAAATGTTCATCACATATAGCATATAACACATTCATGAGCACATAGGATAAACATGTTACACATCAAGTTTAGTCATTAAATTAATCTCTATTAATTTAAGCATGATATTTATGTGTCATTAGTTTCTCTATAATTATGAGGATGAGATTCTTTGAACATTGGTTTTCATCTCTAAATTAAGACAACAAGAAGTGCGGCCGAATCTAAGCCAGAAGGCATCCATAATTCCGCACTAATTCAAGAAACCAAGAAAGTAGTCCATATGGCCGAAACTAAGCAATAGATGGTCTCGATGAACGTAGGTCAATTGCATCCACAATTCCACATGGATCTCCAATATCTAGAATCAAGAATTTTGTTTCTCAATTTTAACAATTATGAACTCTTCATAATTCTAACTTCGTTTTATCTTTGAATCTTTGATTGCGAACAAGTTTGGGGAACACAGTCTCGAGAACGTAGGCTAACCATCCAAACCTTGAATCAATCTCATAATTCAACAGACTAAAAATAGGAAATTCAACACCCCAAGGTCCAACCCAAAACCCTAGCCATAGCCCCGCACCAAACCCTATGTCCGGGCGGGTCTATGCATGGGTCCGGTCGGACCCTGTCTAAAAATCAAATTTTAAAGTTCCAAATTTTATCTCAAAATTGTTTTTCCCTATTCAATTAGGATTTGGTGTTCTTGGTGATCCAATCACCATGATCATTAAAACCTTGAATAAACAATTTATTCATGAATCTCAAAATTATCAAAACTTTGATCCAATCAAAAATTGATAATTCAAACAATTTTAAATCCACCATAATTTTTATTGCGATTGAATAGTGCGATTAAAGTTTTACAAAACAATAAACCACATAAAACGCATAGATCACATAAAACATCATAATCCAATATTCAAATCATGCTAGACACATAAACAATTTATACACATATCATTATTATGTATTGAAATAATCATCATGAACGGGGCTCTGATACCACTGTTAGGTTTCCTAGGGATATGCGCAGCGGAATTAAGAATTTAAATTTTGAAACCCAAAGCCCATAGATCCATTCATGTGATTATAGCAAATACATCTACTATGAATATTAGAATACTAACCCTTGATGCGTGAGATCGACAATCTTGAATCTTGGTGGAGATCTTGAAAATTGATCACGAACGAAAGCAGGAACACGAACTTTGAAGATGAAAGTTTCACCCTCTACGAGTATCCACACCACGAACGAATATTGAGAACTCCTTCTCAATCTTGATTGCTAGATCTTAAAAGGGAATATGTGAGTTATGGATTTTATTGTTCTTGATTCTCAATCAAAACAATAATATTGTTTCTCAAAACAATTCCAATAACCTAGAACAATGGCTGCTGAAAGGATATATATATTGGTCTTAATCCTTAACCCTTAAGGACTCACAATACCTAAATCCCGTCACTTAATTTTTCAGCAGGATATTTGGCCCGTCAGGATTGACACGGTCGTGCGCCTATATATGGTACGGTCATGCCAATAGGTGCGAGCCTGCCATCCTGGCGACCAATATTGGCACGGTCGTGCGTTGTGATCTGGCACGGTCGTGCCAATCATGCCGCAAGAACCATACCTTAGCCAATTAATGGCACGGTCGTGCATTGTAATCTGGCACGGTCATGCCAATTACACCGCATGAACCTTGCCCTTGGCCTATTTATGGCACGGTCGTGCCCTTTAAGGCACACGGTCGTGCCAGACCAAAATTCACCATTTTATCCCTTTTAACAATTCGTTCTAATGTGTGTGACCCCATAGGATTATATCAAGTTGGCAATGAGGCCAAACACGCTTTGTCTCATAAATCATTAGCAGACCCTAGCAGGCCATATAACTTGTTAAAGTTCACGAATCCTTTATAGAACATATCACAATCCTTTTGTCCTATGATGTCATTAAACGTAAGCCATGGTCAATGGTCAACTTACAATGTTCAATACTTTCTCAATTCCGAATAGTTTGATAGTTCAAAGTGACATCGATCTCATCAATTCATTTTGAGCATGGCCATGCATTTCATCACAACTACTCATCGAGGGGCTTAAGCCTGACATCTCTCATATTGAGGGATAAATCCTATCTTGACTTATTACTATTCCCTACATAGCTTTGATCATACCAATCATATCCTTTATAATTACTTGGTTAAGAGTAACGTTTGAATATGCCAAACATGATCTCCATTATGTGGAAGACTGTAATAATCTCAAGTCTAAGGATTCCAATGATATAACTATTAGAGGTTTAATTATGACATTTTGACCATGACATAAACCTCAACTTTGGGTCATGTCCAGTATATGTTCTCCAACATATACTCATAAGTTTAACTTGTATTCAATACACATAATCATCAAATGATTATCAAATTAAACTTACACTAGTTCTTCATAAGTACTAGGGATGGGGATTATTATAATAAACCATGTAACAACAAATAATAATCCAAAACATCTCTTTATATATATATGAAAAAGTGATAACAAACATTGTCAAACAACGTGCTAAATTACATGCCTAGGGCATACATGCCAACACAGAACACCATCAAAAACTCATCTTTTCAAGCCACAAACATCACAAAACTCTTGGATCATCAAGGCCTTAGTCAAGGCCATCAATTGGAATCTCAAGAACGCCTTAGGTAAACTCCTATGCTTTTAATCTCTACTTCTCATCTCATTCTTTGTTTTAGAGTAGTGTAATCTCATCAAAAGGATCAGCCTAGAGCCTCTCCAATCCATAGAGATGGCCTCGAAGCACATGATCCGACATTCCAATAATTAATAAATTAATTATTGGCTTTACTTGTTTTAATTGTTTATTCTTTATTTGATTAAAAACACCTAAGCAAGACCAATCCTAGATTGGGTGGATTGGGTGCTCCTTGACATTCCCCATCCATAACTTAACCCCCGAACTCAAGAATCTCACGGTCTGTGTTCCGTTCAACAACATGGTGACGACTCTCAAATAAAAAAGGTAAAGCGAGGACTCATCTCATTCTCAGATGCAAACAAAACCACAATAATCTTTAGGAGCGTTGAAGAATTGTTCTTAACCATTGTTTTTCAAACCAAAGACCTAGCAGTCAAGTTCAAGAAGGTGTTCTTGAAATCTGTTCGTTGTGTGGATTACCGATAGAGGGCGTTTCTCTTAGCGTCATAATCCAAGTTTCACATATCGATCTACAAAGGTTAGTTTCATTCATCTTCATATTATGAATTATTATTCATAACGGATCTAGGCTATTGGGTTTTTTTTCATGTTATTCTTCCGTTGCGCATGATTGCACAAAACCCAATAAATATGCCATTCTCAATGAACTTTACCTCAATACTTTCTATTTCGAGAAATCCAATATTTCTTGTTATAGATTGTATCCTATCATATATGCAAGAAACTTGTGTAACTTGAACGGTTTTCACAACTCCATGTGAAAGTTTGTTCAACTTCCATCTTAGGTTCAATGTTATTTTCTAGGTTTCGAACCATTTGAAATATATTTTACTCCCACTGGTTCTTTTAGAGATAAGCAATTTATCTAGAAAAGTACCATTATAAGCAACAAACAATTTGTTTCTTAGATATAAAATAATATCCCCACGTTTCCTTAGGATATCCTATTAAAATACATTTATTAGATTTAAGTATGAGCTTGTCCTAGACAAGTCTTTTCCAAAAGGTCTCACTATCTTAAATTTTCATGAAAGACAAACCTAGTTTTCTTTCATTCCATATCACATATGGTACCTTTGAACATATTTTGATTGAACTCAAATTAGTGTAATTATAGCGGTTTCCAATGTATAACCCCAAAGTAAATAATGGAATATCAATTTGTCTTTATCATCTAATGAACCATATCTAATAAGGTTATACACCTCCATGTAGACACATCATTTGAAAATTGTGTTCTTGGTGGAGTTAATTGTGAAACAATTTCACAACCTTAAAGATGATTGTCAAATTCTTGGTTAAAGTATTCATCATCTTGATCAAATCAGAATCTTTGAATAGTTTTGCCAAGTAGTACCATAATCCTGTTTTAGCATTGCCACTTAATGCACCATATACATCAACATGTATTAGGTCTAATAAGTTTCTAGCCCTTTTACTACTCCTAGTAAAGATGTCTTGATCCAAGTAAATAAGATTTGCATGTGTCATAAGATTCAAAATCGTATGACATTAAAACTCCTACCCATGGAATTTTAGATATGAGTTTCTCATTTATTTGATCAAAACAATAATGCCTTATGAATTTAATAATTTATGTTATAGCCTTATTTATTATTTTGTTCTTCAAGATTTTAGGAGAATTTATTTATATGATTTAACAATGCAATAAAGCAAATCATAATAAATAAATCACTTTTCTTATTCTCAATAAGAAATAAATATCTTTCATTATCTTATAACAAAATAATATTTTCTACTTAATAAGTAAAGTCACATCATAAGTGTTCTACGAACAATGTTGCAACTCTTGCATCATTACCATTCGTAGATTAACTTTACCTTTTATAAGTAGTCTTTCTATTTACTAATTGTTGCACATTTATACAAATGTGAGATCCATATCCGGTATCCAATACCCAATAATTAGAAGTAGAAAGATTAACATTATAACATAAATATCCCATGTGGTAGTCTCACTACCATTCTCTTTTATTGATCATCCAGAATTTTGATTGCAATTTTAAATGATCAATCTAATTGCCATGTTACCAAATTGCATTATTTGGAGTTATTAACTTAGCCACAATAATTTCTTTAGGTTTGACAACATTTGTCTTACCTTTATCTTTTAATCCTCTTTCCTTTTAGAAATTTATGAAGTCAAAAATCAAATTTTTGACTTAGATCATTATCTTTTCGTACTTAAGTTCAGATATTGAGAGCACAAACTGTACGGACGAACTAAGCCATAAGGCAACCACATTTCTATACATCATTCAGAAACTTAAAGAACAGTCCATACGGCCGAAAATAAGCCATAAGACATCCAGATTTCCTTATGGATCTGTAGCCTGTTTCTAAATTCCATGTCCCATCAATTTCACTAATTTCAGCAATCCAGAACAATTCAGGATTCTGATTTCGGTTTATCTAAATTCTGAATTGAAATCTCTTTTCAGGAAATACGGTTTTGAAAACCAGCCATTTGAAACTCGATTCAATTTTGGATTCAAATTCTGAACAACACCTGCTCGGCCAAGTCTTAAGACCCGCTCGTCCATGCACCATGAAAAATAAATTTTAAATGTCCAAAATTTACAATAAAATTGTTTTCCATGATTCACTTAGGATTTGGTGTTCATGGTGATCGAATCATCATGATTATCAAAACCCAGAATAAACAATTTATTTATGAATCTAAGATCATCAACAAGTTAATCAAATTAAATTTTGATGATCTACAGAACATATTAATCAAATTAATATTGTAATTTAGGTTACTTAAGATTATTAAGAATGTATAATTTCCGTTCTTGCTTTAGAACAATTCTTAAGCTTATGATCCAATCAAAGAAATTAATTTCATTCTCTTTTAACTTTTTCCTTTTACAGAACAGATCGCAGTAATAAACATAATCAAAGTTTAAGATAACATTCTACACAAATATGCAAATAAATATACACCTATATTTCATACCAATCATTTAAGAAACAAATTTTGTATTTCATAAATACTCCCACTAAATTATATAATCTTCGTATACAACAATTGTATAATATAATTTATGTGGGCTAAGATCCAACTTTAATTTAATTTTAAGTCCGCTTTGGTAATACTGCTCAAAATTAAATTAATTAGGTAGATAACTCTTATGAATCACATCATATGTGACGCTTAGATCTTTTATGAGATTTTAAGTAGACATCTTATGTCAAGCATGTTTTAATCTCATCTTATGTCTTAGGCCCATAACCGTTATGATAGCCTAATTAAGTTTGACCACTTTAAACGTATAGACAACCTTTGCCTCATCTTGCTTCTTATTGATAGAATGATGTGCCCTGCTTTGGCAGATAAATCACATCGAAACGATCAATGTACTTCACAAGTGTTTAAATTATGGATGACATAAAACTTAAAATTTTGAGAAGGTTCTTTCATATAGCAACGCGCATAACAAAAGTATAATTAATCCAATTAATTAATGAATGGATACTATGTGAATATAATTATGAATTTGAGATTTTCATTGAGTCCTACTCTTGGTATAAGACATATTGTTAAGAATACAATACTTCATAGAATCTAATTCCATGATCAATACGTATTCTACAATGCATCTCCAAGTCTGAAAAACACGAATTCAGAAATCTGCACTGCACGCGAACTGCACAAAAAATCTGCACGAATTCGTGCATTGCACGCGAACTGCACAAAAATTCTGCACAAAATTCTGGGCTGCACATGCGATGCACGTATTCTGTACGAAAATTCTGCACGTAAATGTGTATTGCACGCGAACTTCACTAACACAATTTATCAAATCTTGATTCTTTAAGGATTCAACTATTTATGATAATCAAATTATCATAAACATCAAACCCTAAGAACAAACAATTTGTTCTTCAAGATAAAAAATCATCAATTCAATAATCCAATTAAAGATAAGGTCATAGTAAATGAGAGTGCAAACCAAAGTATCAAGGTACCAAATACTTAACCATATTACAAACCAAGAATAAAACATTGTTTTAAGACAAACATAAAATATATTTTTTCATAACCACACACGGTCAAACAAAAGAGGTGTGGTAGAATAGATCACGGTAGACTCTTTAAAGATTCTTTGATAGTTGAAGTCCTGGAATGATGATTGGTTTGGAGAAGCGGTTGATTTCTTAAAGGTCCATACTGTTGACCATTGGGAAATCAATGCTATTTTCTCCTTCTCCATCTTCTTTATTTGCCATCCTGCTTCCAAAGCCAGCGGTTGGATTTTGTTGTGAAGAGCTTTGACCGCTACCAAATCCACGGTAGTCTGAAGGGCATTCAATTTGGAGTTCAACTATTGCAGATTAGAGTTGGTGATGTTTGAGATGTCTTTGAGCCTTTGAGTGTGAATGGTCATAGCTTGTCTCATAGCTTCAATCTTGGGAGAAAACTTCTCAGCAATCGACAAAATACCTGAATTGACATTCAAAACAATGTGTTCCTTCAAATTGGCTTGTAATTTCCCCATCTCCTCTTTGACCTCATGTTTGTTAGCATTAAGGGCTCTGGAAAGCTTTTTACTTGCCCCTTCTACTCCTTTCATGACTCCAAGGTTGATTGAATCAGATTGATTCCAAAGGGCATCTTTTAGGTCTGAGAGAGTTAGGGAGCTACTTGGTGCGGCAGAAGTTGAGCTGGAGGGTGCCGCAAAACCAAGTGTGGTCGAGGGGGTAGAGGTAGGGCGTTTGTTATGGTATCACTCTCCCCCTTAATGGTCTCAACCAAGTGGGTAGGAAAGAGTTACCTGATCTTGAAGAGAGGCATGAGAAGAATGAAGCTTTGCTACCTCAGTTTGTAGAGTACCCATACAAGTGGTGATTTTGGATATCTCATTTTGATTATCAAGACTCACTTGGGTCAACATCTCCACTGCGGTCAAAAGGTGAGCAATGAGGTCGACCGGAGGTTCAGTTGTGGTAGAGACAGGCTTGATTGGAGAAGGAAAATATCTAAGTGGAGAGCGAGTTGGAGACTTGGTCAAATCATCAACATTAGCATTTTTCATACGGTCACTGGGTTCACGGTCATCATCAGTTCCTTGACCGTAACCCTCACGCTCAATTACTTTAATATCTTCATCATTTGCCTTCTCAGATTCTGCCGTTTTGTTCTTCTCAATCTCTTGAGTCTTTTCTTCTTCATCAATCTTATCATCACTAAACACTGGGCTATCAGTATTGATACCCTTTCCAACAACTTCATCATTTGTAGCATTGTCATCATCAGACTGTTCTGTCTCATCATCAGAAACAACTTCCATTTCATCATCAGTAGATTTATCAATTAATCCCAGTGATGGCTTAAGAGTTGGTTGCTTTCTCTGGCTTTGGGGTTTGGGAAGAGGGATGTCTTCAACGTCATTACGGTCACTATGGACTCATGAACCAGATGGGGTAAAGATTGGAGAAGCGGTCAGGAGGCGGTTGTATGACCTTTGATTTCTTTGAGACTTTAGGGGGGGGGGGCTAAGTGATAAGTCTATTTTATTAGTCTTATTACCCTGAGATGATATGGGGAGAGATGAGGGTTTTGATTTTGATGACATAGAGGGAGCGGTAGGGGATGGTGATTTAGTGTTTTACTTGATTGATGGAGTAGGAGCGGTCTATTTGGAGATGGGCTTGGAAGACTTTGGTGGAGCGGTCGATGTAGTTGACTTAGGAATTATGGACATGGTTTTGGAGCTTTTCACAACTGGTTATTTGTACTTGATTCCAGTAGGAGGTTTAGATTTTGCAGTGGGTAGAGGAGCGGTCGAGGCACTTGCTTTGCCTTTGCCTTTAACTATTCTTGCTTCTCGGTCTTCATCGGCTTCTTCAGTGTTGTCTTCTTCTTGAATTGTGGTCACTTCATCCTGAGTGTCATCAGCAAGTCCTAAGGCTTCCTTTGCTGCATTAGTGTAGTTTGGAGGAACATACTCTTCCTTTGGATCACAGGCCAAGTATTCGCGGTATTGAGTGTCTCCAAAGTGCTTGCGGTAAGTGCTTCACATTGTCTTGATGTCAAATACCTTGGAAGAGGGAATAGGAACCTTGGCATGCTTGTCCTTCACAAACTCTTTGCGAATCTATGGAGTATACTTGAAGATAAGGAATAGCAACCTAGAGTTCTTCTTGTACTTGGTGGGGGCCTTTTCTCTGACCTGCTTCTTGTAATCTCTAACATGTTCCATTAATAGGTTATAGAGAACCTTGGGCCAGTTCATCTTTCTTCCTAAATAGATGGCGGTAGAGAGGTGCCATTGAGAAGTATTGAAGTTGCCATGATTTTCACTCTTGCACAGAAGACCGTGCCCAACCAAATGTCCAATATAATACGTGATCTCAGGAAATGCTTTCCTGTAAGACTTGCAAACATCAGTAGAGTTGATCAACCGCAAGGCCAGGTCATCACACTCATCAGTGGTCAAATAGATAAGAGCTTCAAAATCAATGTCTAGTCCCAATGCGGTAGCTATATCACTGTAGTCTAGCTCAAAATGCTTCCCATAAACTTCAGCCTCAATCCAGTCATGTGGATTATTTTGTTCATCTTTACCCTTGATCTCTTTAACGGTCGAATATAATTCACCAACCGCAGCAGGAAGGTGATAAGTCTGGTTCATAGTGAAGTACTTTAGAATGCAAGACTTGTTCATTCTCTTTATTATGTTTCTCCCAATAGCATCGTTTTGGAGATCAGAGTAGTCAATGATCCACCCTATTATATATGATTGTACTTCCTGAAAATTATAGAAGTTAGGAACAAGGAATGTAATATTTGATACTATGACTGTTGAGCGGTTAAGAGGAGTATAGATATTTCGGTCGACAAAGTGAGCGATCGACATGAATACAGCGGCCAACAATAATTGCGGTTAAAGCATTTAGGACTTAGAGAAATTTCCAAGTTTAACAACAAAACACACACAAACACCTATCTAGTGTGTGTGCACTAAAATAAAGATCAAAAATGTGTTTTATCAAGAACATGAAGAACACCTCAAGAACATTAAGAACACAGTGAAGAGCATGAACCCAGAAATGGTTCTAGAGCAAGAAAATCCATAAAAAAAAGAAGCATAATCGGTAGTGCCTATCCCGATTAACTAAGAAAATATCATCAATTTTACTATCAAGAACACATTAAACGCAGAAATCAAAAGGGCAATCTAAGAAAATATTGTAAATAGCTTCGAAACCCAAGAAACAAAAATGCAAGAATCTGAGCAAACTAAGATATGATATAATGATATTGAAGATAGAAATAGAGTTATAGAATGATTCTAGAGAGAAATATCAACACAAATCATGAGAATCATTTATGAAATAGAAGAACCCACAAAGACTATGAAGAGATTTTTTAACCCACCAAAACTGAAAATAAATATGAAAATACATGAGATTGTGGGTCAAGACATAACATGTTGTCTTTTGAAGTTGATTTTTGAGATTTCTTATAGGATTTACAAGTTTGTGAGGGTTTTGGAGCTATTTTATGGCATAGAGGCTTCTGAGTGACATATCATCCTGAAGCTTGGTTTCTTCAAGAGTGTTTCCTTTGTGAAGATATTGAGATCCAAGGGCAGCTAGAAAATTCACATTGAACTCTTTCTTGGTAAGCTTCTTTCCAAGTGCGGTATAAGTACTTACAATTTCACAATAGCAGTCATAAGTGTCTCTGAGTGATTCACCGGGGATCTTAGCAAAGTTATTGAATCTTCTTTGAATTGGAAATCTTTTGATTTCTTTACGATCTTGATCTCCTTCGATGTAATCTTCAATTGCATCCCAAAGGTCTTTAGCTGTCTCACATTCCATGATCTATCGACATTTCGACGTACTCAAGGTACTTAAGAGTATGCTTTTTTCTTTCACGTCCATTCCAACTAATCTCTTTTCTTTATTAGTCCATTCGCCTCTTGGTTTCTTGATTGATGGTGTGGCACCATTGGTTTCAGGATCTGGATTAGCTTTCATTGGAAAGTATTGTCTAATGGTAAGACAATCACCAAGTTGCTCGTCCATAGAGTAGAAATGGGTTAGAATGTTGTGTTTCCATACGTTAAAGTTGTCTTAGTAACATTGGAACATAAGTGCAGTTAACATTTGCCATAGCTTTCTGACTTGCCATATTGAATTGGCACCTAATCTATTAAGCTTGAAATTTTTTTTTTTTATGAAGGTGTTTGCTCTGATACCACTTGTTGTCTCTAAAGACACAACAAGGGAATGAGAAGGAGGCTAGAGGAGGGGTAAATATCCTACTTAAAATTTCAATCCTTTTTCAAAATTCAACCTTATGCTTACAACTTGAATTTTGCGGTCAATAAAAACTACACAATCAAGTGTAATATGCACAGCAGAAGTTTTCGATATAAATGAGGTAGAGTTGGTTTTAGACAAGAACTAAGTATTAAGTACCAGCACACACGGTAGACCTGTATGCGGTCTAGAGGATGCGGTCAGGATGGTGCAGTCAAGGTAGAGGTTGAGAGTTTGAAAGTTGTCTTGAAAGTTTGGCAAAATGATAAGTTAGTCAGATTTGTAGCTAAGGCAATATGGAAAATATACAAACACAATTCACAATAAGTTTGAGTATATGGAAAGATCAAAAAACTAAATGACAAACAAGATTAATATGAACAATGAAGATCAATAAGAACAAAGCTTAAAGTAAATTTGTAGAATGTAAAGAGAAGTAAGTAAAAGACACAAGTATTTGGAAATGTTCGATCTGTTAAAAGATCTACGTCCTTTACCAAGATGGCCAGTCATGGATTTTGAATGAGGTTTATATTGATTCACTTAAGTGCAGATTACAAAGATGAATTATTGAATCAACACCTAATTTCTAGGAAGAACAATCCTAGACTTAGACCAGTGTATCCCTAATGATGCAATCTATGTGATTGATCAATTGGGGTGAGTATGTGTGTAAGAATCAAAAGCTCTTTAGAATCTAAGTGATTATAGAGCCTAATTAATCTTGTGTATTACAAGGCTTGGGATGACTTGAGTATTGCTGGAGATCTTTGAAGGTCTGAAGGTGAACGCTTGAAGATTCAAAGGATTCTGAAAATCTTGAGTATTATCTTCAATCACCAAGAATTTCAACATCAATTTCTCTCTTAGAATCTCAGCAATGTTCAATGAAGAACTCAAGGTCTATTTATAGTCTTGAATAAGAGACTAGCCGTTTAAAATACTTGAGGTCCAAGTTGAAGGACAATGAGCTGTTGAATTTTGATTGCAGCTCAGTCTGAGTTGTCCTTTTGTTGTAGAGTAGTGGTTGTCCAACTGACAGATGTATTCAAATTTAAAATTTGAATTTTGCAACATTCTAAACTAACCATAGTTTTGGACACTAGTATGACCATGGTTAAGTTTGAACCAAACTTGGTTAGTTGGACTTAGTTCTTCATTTGTGATCAAGACTTGCGGTCGAGACCTGCGGTCAATTGATTGAACATGAAATTTCCAGACATAGAAAATTTTGAAACCAATCAATCTAAAGCCTATTCGACTAAAATGGACTATTCTAAAAATGAAGTCTAACGCTTCTTACAATATAACCTAAAATCCATAAAAAGTAAAATTAGGTTATGGGATCAATCAAATTAAGGTAATAGGAGTGGTTTATAATAAGCATACCCAACACACATTTTTCTTACCATACTTTTGTACTGAAATTCATTCAAATCAAATGGTTTAGGGCACAAATCGAATGAAGAAATCAAATTGCTAACCAAATAATTGGGAAATTAAGTCTCCTCCACTTTTTCACCACCAATAGTAGTAAATACTGTTTCCATAACGATTTCTTGGCCCTCCGAATCATCACTGGAATGAAATGAGAACGCCTCCGAACAATAGTCGTTGGAGACCCCAAAAGTATGAGTTTCCAACATGATTCAACGTCATCGATGATAATCAAAGGCGTAGGTGTTGACATAGAATGAGAAAGTGATCCATTAACAGGAATATGAACCTTATTGACGAGAGACCAGAAAACTTGAGGCGACGGATGACCGAGACAAGCATGCCATGTGGAGGAAGATGCATGCTGTAGGCACTCCATTTTAAACACACAATCATAATCACACTACTATTGTGTCTCCCCTTTGTGTTCGGATGAAAACTCGTTAATTCCTTTAGTTATAGGCTTAACTTAATAACAAAGCAGGGTTTCGGGGAAAAACAGTCTATCTGGACTAGATCTCTCGTACAAGACATCGATGTCTCGCGCCAGACATATCCCCAAGAATTTGAGTTTGATTCTGTTTCCTTTTTGGTTTCAGTCTCTTCCTTGGTAAAGACTCTAGCAATTCGAGATTTGATTAAAACACTGACTTTTTCCTGATCAAATCCAACCCCTCCTAAATCACAAACTTGATTCCCATTCCATCTACACCTCTTGGCTTGGTCATTAAGTCATCCACACCTATAAATAAAGGGGTCCCCCCTTTAAGAACTGATTTCCTTGCGGAAGATCTATCAAATCATCCTCTCAAACACTCATAATTCTCCAGTGTATTATCTCCCTACAAACACAAATAGCTCAAAGTTCTTGTATTTTCAAAGTTCTTGAGAATTTGTGTATTTAATATGTGTTTTAGTGTTTCTTTAAAAAGCAGGTAAAACAGGTGAAAATTGTATAATTCAGGCGAGATGTGGCGAAAATTATAACATCAAGGACTAGAGAGGAATTTATAGAAGACTAAGGACTATTGTGCAGAGTCTAAAGATATCAAGGGATTAATCTGCAATTGTTGGAAATTTTGGACTTTTTTGGAATTAATGAAATATGGAGGACTAAACAATAATTTCTCAAACCTACAGGGACCTTGTGAGAATTCAAAAATCAAAATTGAAAGTCATCTTGGGCCACGTAGCACTTTACGTTTCTTTGTTAGACTAGTGTTACTCCCGTGGTATACTCAATTTGTATAAATTCAGATGAGTTGAATAAGAATGACACATTATAATTGTGAAAAAAAAATTTGAAAACAATATTGTATATGATAACATCAGTTTGGTAAAAAAAATGTATCATTACATATCATATCTATGATTAGCTGCATCTCTAACGCGAGATAGGGCAACATATAGTCGACCACGATAAAAAACCATTTTCTTCAATAAAAGATCAACACTAATGTCACCCTATGTTTGTTAATTGCAGTAACAACATCTAAAGTTTTCGTTAATTACAGTAGCAACATCTAAAGTTGAAAACTACCTTTTTTGCAAAATACGAAACATCTTTTCGACCTCTTAAACATAAAGAATATACTCACAAAAAGTAAAAATATTTCTAAAACTATAAATGTATTTTTTTAGTATATACTTTTTTGACAATTAACACAATTAAAAACTCGACTATCTAATCTATGAACTTGCAGTAATATTGGGAATTTTTTTATCAATATCATAAAACGAGAAAAAATGGCTCCAAAAATCCTAAAAAAAAAGTCTTTAAATGTTCTGCAACCGTAAAACTGAATAAACCCTAATTACGCAAAAAAAAAAAGGGTTTAAAAACTGATAAAAAATTTAGAAGCCTGTTTGATTGAGGCCCTAAACAATGTTTTTTGGGCCTTTTAAACCCTGCATCAAGGAGCTATGCCCGATGACTTTTGTTCGTCTCGCTCCGACGTTCGATATGATATGCGGTGCGTTCCGTGGTTGATCCGGAGTCAAAAGTTACGACCGTTTACGCGTACGCGCTCAAATGACCCCAAAAACTCCAACGCCTTCCATTCGCATCAATTAGTAATTTTTCATTATATATTGATCATAATTTATTTTTTTCAGTAAATAAAAAAAAATAGAAAGTACCATGTAAAAATCAATCCACATGCAAAGTTGACTACTTGTGCCAAATTAAAGATAATGACATATTTGAACTTATTTACCCAACTTTCCTATTTTAGAGGTGCATAGGTCCTCATTCTAAAAATGGCAAAACTTTCTTAATTTTATATATTTATAGATATGTATGACTACCAAGCTTGTACATTAAGCTATAATGTTGGAAGACAATTTTGCCCTTTATTGTTGCAAGATTTACAACTTTCTTGTTATTATATTACAATAGATTTAGGATATTTAATGATTTTATTATTCTTTTACTATATCCTAGCATAATAAGATTTTTTTTATTAGTAGTTTTTAGGTTAAAGTAAATATTATTTGAAGGCCAGACTTTATTATTTTTTTCTTCAAGAATTTTATGTCTTCTTGTTCATCAAATATTAATGTTCATCAATTGATGATGAACTAATCTTCTATTCTACGAATTGGAGGTAACAAGTATCAACTCTATAATTAATTGTGCTTGATTTTTATTTGATTAATTCATTGTTGGGTTTATTAAAAGTGCATCTATTTTCCCTCATTCTTTTATGTTCAATATGTAAGAACATTAAGCCCTTAAGACTTGAAGTCATAATCAAGCAGCGGATCAATTTTCATATGAACAAAAGGAATGAATCGAAGACATACCGGAAGCCATTGTAAAGATGAATCCGGACAATAATGCGGAGCGAGCCTTCGAACTTAGTCTTGATTTTCACCTCCGTGGCCTATTGCACATACGATGGAGTGTGTGTATTTTTTCTTTAGGAGTGGTAGGGTAAAAGTTATGATACTCTAATTCCCAAAAGACATTATTATAAATAGGCAGGAGATGGAACCAAAACCCTAAATCTAATCGATCTCCACCGTCCATCAAGGTGTGTAGAAAGATATTGGGCCCATTAAGGTTTTGTACAATTTTTAATTGTACTATTTGACTACATTAATTTAGCCCATAATGTTATTTGACTAAAATTAATTAATTAGGTCCGTATCAATAATTTTGGTTCACGTACTAAGTTGAACCCGCAGGTCACATAATTGGGCTAGACCCCGTCGGGTCTAACATTCTCCCACTTGACCAAGAGAGTCAACTTAGAGTATACCCATAAGATTGATTTTAAAAAAAATGAGCGGACGGTCATCTCATAAGTAAGGTCATATTTAATAAAACACTATATTTGAATTAGAGGTGGTATATGCATCCATTAATGTCACACAACCGTCCTCTAGTCACAACTATAATATCTCTATAAACATAACGGTCAAATACCTTAATAGTCATGAACTTAATATATATAATGGTCTCATAAAAATAACAAAACGACCACGTTCATGAGGTTCAACATAAGTGTTAGTTTCATAAAACTTCAAATGCGCGCTTTACCAAGAAGTAACTAACCATAAGTCATAATATCCAAAATCAAGAAACATAAAGTGATCACTTATAAGATAGTCTAAAAGAAAATAACCCACTATTTAAAGAGAAAAACTATCTACCAAACTCATGCTAGCAACATGCTCTCGAAAGAGACTGTGTGGTAAGCCTTTCATCATGGGATCCACTAGCATAGCAGAAGTACTAATATGCTGAATAGATACTATTTGATCTTGGACTCTTTCTCTCACAATAAGATACTTAATGTCAATGTGTTTTGTTGTACCACTTGACTTGTTGTTCTTGGAAAAGAAAACTGCAGCCTGATTATCACAGTAAATCTTGAGTGGTCTAGATATGGTGTCAACCACTTTAAGTCCTGAAATAAAGTTCTTCAACCAAACACCGTGACAAGTTGCCTTATAGCACGCTATGAATTCTGCCTGGAAGAGGCTGTTAGGGACTGCTTTACATTCTTCCACAAAATAGGTCCTCCAGCAAGCATGAAGATATAACCTGATGTAGATTTCTTTGTATCAATGCACCCAGCATAATCAGAATCAGCATAGCCATTAACTTCAAGGCTATCTATTTTTCTATATGTGAGCATAATGTCCTTCGTACCCTGTAAATAGCGCATGATTTTCTTGGCATCTTTCCAGTGACCCATTCCTGGGTTTATCTGGTAATGTCCAAGCATACCAGCCGTATAAGCTAAATTAGGGCGAGTACAAACTTGAGCATACATTATACTCCCAACCGCAGAAGCATAAGGAATTTGTTCCATTTCATCAAGCTCCAATTGGTTCCGAGGGCATTATAGAAGACTGAATTTGTCACCCTTAACAACAGGGGCAACACTAGGAGAACAAGCATGCATGTTGAACTTTTTGAGAACCTTTTCTATATAGGCCTTTTGTGATAAGCTCAATATTCCTTTAGACCTATCACGGTGAATGTTAATGCCTAAGACGTAAGAGGCTTCACCAAGGTCTTTCATATCAAAGTTATTTTATAGAAATTGTTTAGTCTTGTTCAACATGTTTTTATCACTGCTTGCAAGTAAAATATCATCAACATACAGGACTAAGATGATAAATTTACTCCCACTAACCTTTAGGTATATACATTGATCCACCATATTTTTTTTTAAATCCGAATTTACTAATAATACCATCAAACTTAAGATACCATTGTCGAGAAGCTTGCTTTAGTCCATATATGGATTTCTTTAACTCACATACCATGTGTTCCTTGCCCTCAACCTCAAAACCTTGAGGTTGTTTCATAAAAACTTTCGGGTGCAAGTCACCATGAAGGAATGTGGTTTTAACATCCATTTGATGTAATAATGAGCTACAAGGGCCATGACTATTCGAAATGAGTCTTTTTTCGACACATGGGAGAAAGTCTCAAAATAATTTATGCCTTCCCTTTGAGTGAAACCCTTAGCGACCAATCTTGCTTTATATCTTTCAATATTGCCTTTAGGATCAAGCTTAGTTTTGTAGACCCATCTACAGCCTACGGCTTTGGCTCCTTCAGGCAATTCAACAAGATTCCAAACATCATTTTTTTCATAGTTGCCAACTCTTCTTCCATAGCATTAAGCCAATGAGTTGAATGGTCAATTTTAATAGCTTCATGGAAAAACTTAGGATCGTCCTTAATGCCAAGATCATAGTCAGTCTCATCAAGGTATACAAAATCGTCAGTTCTGTTAGGCCTTCTAACTCTCTCTGACCTCCTTAGAGGCATATCATTAGCAGGAGGATTATTAGGCTCAACATTTTGTGGTTCAATATTAGGTACAACCTCATGTGCTACAGTGCCATTAATAGGTGGAACCCCAATAGAGGAACTGTTGGGATAGGATTTTGAGGAACATGATTAGAACCAGGTTCTTGGTTTTCCTCAAGATTTATCCTTCTAGGTGTACTCCCACTAAAATTGCCGATTTCTAAAAATTCTGCATACCTAGTTTCGACAATTCTTGTAGTATGAGATGGACAGTAAAATCGAAAACCCTTTGATATTTTAGGGTAGCCTATAAAGTAACAACTTACAGTTTTGGGATCGAGTTTCTTAATGTGAGGATTGAAAATTTTGGCCTCTGCGGGACAGCCCCATACATGCATATATCCAAAACTTGGTTTCCTCTGTGTCCATAATTCATATGGTGTTTTGGGCACAGACTTACTCGGAACTCTATTTAGTATATGCATAGCTATCTTGAGTGCCTCAACCCATAGAAACTCGGGTAGAGATGTTCGACAAAACATACTTCGTACCATGTCCATAAGGGTACGATTGTGTCTTTCAGCAACACCATTTTTCTGAGGTGTACTAGGCATAGTATGTTCACCAACAATGCCATTTTCCATTAAAAACAAGGCAAAAGGTCAGGGGTGTTGACCTAATTCAGAGAATTTACCATAATATTCTCCACCCCTATCGGATCGTACAATTTTAATCTTAAGGTCGAGTTGATTTTCAACTTCAGCTTTGTAGATCTTAAATACATTTAGTGCTTCTGATTTATCATGTATGAGGTAAATATATCCATAACGTGAGTAATCATCGATAAAGGTAATGAAATACTTATGTCCACCAATACCCGGAGTATAGGGCCCACTAATATCAGTATGAACTATTTGTAAAAGCCCAGTACTTCGGTTAGCTCCACGTTTAACACCTTTTACAAATTTTCCTTTAATACACTCAATACATGTGCCAAAATCAGAGAAATCTAATGGATGAAGAATGCTTTCTTTAATAAGACGTTCCATTCTTCTCCTAGATATGTGACCTAAACGTTCATGCCACAATCTAGAAGAATTTTCATCCTTTAGTTTTCTCTTAGTACCGGTTTTAATAGAAGCATCACTTACATTCATTGACTCTAGGGATTCAAAAAACGAGGCATCCAAACATAATTTGTAGAGGTTTCCCTCTAACAAACCGGAACCAACAACTTCAGAGTAGAGAGAAAGCGAGAAGCCTTATTCTCAAACTTGAACGAAAAACCATAAGCGTCAAGTTTAGAAACAGAAATAAGGTTTCTAGTCATACTGGGAACATAAACAATATCAACTAAATCCAAATTGAAACCACTATCCAAAACTAAGCGAAGAGTTCCTACGGCTTCAGCATGGACTTTCTCTCCATTTCCTACTAGTACATGTCGATCCCCTTTATTTAGCATTGTTATAGAAATGAATCCATGCAATGAATTAGTAATATGCACAGTTGTACCAGTAACAATCCACCATGTATTTATAGGAGCATTAATTGTAAAAGATTCATAACAAACGTATGTTGGTGAAATACCTTCCTCACGTAACTTAGGACATATTCTCCTCTCATGACGTTTCTCTTTAAAATGATCAGAAAGACTTGCCTTGTTTTCTTTAGTGGAAAATCTCTTATCCAATTTCTTGTTACTTTTGGCATTAATAGAATCAATTGCTAAAGGAAAACAAATACAGTCATCCATATCAAAATCTTTAAAGAAATCCACAAAATGAAATAAATCATTAGTATTCAAATAAACTGAGGGATAAACAGTTTATTTAAGAAAGGTAAAATACACAAAAAAAAAACCTTTCAATAAGAAATTCATGGCATCATCAATAGCTTTCCGTTGGGCTAACTATTAACATACAAGTGATTTCTTTAAGTTATATGAAAATCATAATAAGTCAGCATAACTACAAATTACATCACCTTTGGGCAGAAATAATTCGAGTCACATAACTTAGTATTTTCAAGTCATTATATTCATAATAGAATAAAATCTTCCATTAGGCCGATTAAATTCTTAAAAATGAACATATTTACAAGGTGATTTTGTTAGCTTAATTTATCTCAATAATGAACTCCCTTTGGGCCGTTCATTACTAAAACAAATTAAGAATCAAAAATACTAGTTCAAAACGTGAAAAATGAACTTTTAAAAGGTGATTTTCAATAGCTTAATTCGTCTAAATAATGAACTTCCGTTGGGCCGTTCATTGCTTAAACGAAATAAGAATCACAACTACTAGTCCAAAATACGTATAAAAAGGCACGTATAAAATCATAAGTTTATATGTGCTTGAAACTTTTAACTAGTAATAATATCTTTAAAATTAGCCAAAATAGTTAGGGGAACTCTCTGGTGCGGCGGCCGTCCGTGGTGCGACGGGCCGCCCACGGTTCGACCCAGTCTCGCCCCGACCCACCCACCTTCTAAACGGATCCATATATAAACTTAAAACACGCGCAGAGCACATGCCATACGCGTTCAACCTTTACTTTCTCTCTCTAAAATTCTCTCTCTCTAAACTCTCTCTATTACGGCTTAGATCTAGGGTTTTCGACAAAATTGTTTTCGAAAACAAAAAGATAGGTCTGAATATGGCGACTCAATCTAGCGTTTCATCTTCTTCTCCTTTTAATCAATGCAACGAAATAAATGTGATTGAACAGATTGAACAGAATGAACAAAGAGAGATGGAAGAACATATTGAACAAACAGCAACCGGTTCGAAAGGTTAGAAAAATTACATTAAAACATGTTCATTACTATACAAATTTGGTAGTAACACATTTTTCAAGTTTGAACTGTAACAACATTTGTTAGAGGTTTTTCATTGGGTTTTTGTGTTGATATTTTATCAGGTAACAGAATAAATGCAAGAAGTAACACTTATATACATAAACAGTAACATGATTTGCCCAGTAACAATTTTTCCAATTTTGAACAGTAACAACATTTGTTGAGGTTTTTCATTGTATTTTTGCATTGATATTTTATCAGGTAACAGTATAAATGTAAGAAGTAACACTTACATAAACAGTAACATGATTTGCCCAGTAACAATTTTTTCAAATTTGAACAGTAACAACATTTGTTAGATGTTTTTGATTGCATTTTTGTGTTGATATTTTATCAGGCAACATTATAAATGGTAGAAGTAACACTTATATACATAAACAGTAACATGTTTTACCCCAGTAACAAATTTTCTAATTTTTGAGCAGTAAGAACATTTGTATAGGTTTTTTGATTTGATTTTTGTGTTCATATTTTATCAGGTAACATTATAAATGCTAGAAATAACACTTATATTGATAAACAGTAACAATTTTTTGACTATATTTATATTGTGTTTTATGCAGATTTGGAAATAATAGTTGCATCAAAAAACAATGTTGTAGATACTGCTGAAACTACAGAAACCTATGTAGATGGAGGTAATGTTACTGAATTTGATATTAGAGGTTCATTAATGGGTGTTAGAAGAAAGAGTGAAGATGAAATGTATAAACTTTATTGCAAACATGCTAGAGCATTGGGCTTTTCTGTACGGAAATCAAATTCAAGAACACGTGACAATGGTTTGCTTTATGATAAGTATTACGTATGCTCTAATGAAGGACATAGAAAGACAAAAAAATCTAAATTAGGAGGTGATAATGATGAGGATAGTGGAAATCCAAGGATAAATCATTTTGTGCGTACGGGGTGTAATGCATCAATGAGGATAAAACTAGTAGATGATAATGATTATGACGTTTTCACTCATGTAATAGATCATAATCATGAATTGACTAGGCCAATTCTAAGCCACCTCCATAGGTCAGAAAGAAAAATTACAAATGAGAAAGGAAAAGCAATAGAAGAAATGTTAAGTTCTGGAATTAGAGCTACAGATTCCTTTAGGTATATGGTTCAAGAAGCAGGAGGAGATGAATGTGTTGGTCACACTATAAGAGATCATATAAATTACGCAAATAGATTAAAGATGAAAGAACGGGAAAATGGTGATGCACAAAACTTAGTAGAGTTATTATATCAACAACAATCTGAGGAGAGTGACTTTTTCTTTAGGGTTATGTTGGATGAGGGTGGGAGGTTAAGTAGTATTTTTTGGAGGGATTCATTAATGAGAGAAGATTTTATGATATTTGGAAATGTTATGGTTTTCGACACAACTTACAACACAAACAAATATGGGATGATATGTGCCCCAATAGTAGGGATAAACAATCACATGAACAACGTGATGCTTGGGTGTGCCTTTTTAGCAAATGAAGAAACGAAATCCTTTGAGTGGCTATTTGAAGTATTCAAGAAGTCAATGGGAGGAAAATGCCCTATCACTATCTTCACTGATCAGGATCAAGCAATGACAAACGCAATATCAACGGTACAAAATCTCTTTCCTTAAACTAAATTTATTACTTTCTAAATTTTAAAAGTAACAACATTTGTTGATTAGTAACACTTATTTCTCTTACATGTAACAGTTTATATGAATATGAGTAACTGTATTTTATTTGACTTTTACTAACAGTCCTTACAGAATATATTAATTTATAGGAAGTGCTACTGTTTGGTGATTGTTACTTTTATGTGTTTCAATTGTTACTTTTTATAAGTTGAATATAAAAGTTTATATGAATATAAGTTCTTTTTATATATACAAGTAACACTTATATATATAAAAAGTAACATGTTTTGCCAGTAACCATTTTTTCAAATTTAAACAGCAACAATATTATTTAGAAGTTTTTTATTATATTTTTTTGTTTATAATATATCAGGTAACAGTACAAACGCTACAAGTAATACTTATATACATAAAAAGTAACATGTTTTGCCAGTAACAATCTATATTTATGTTTTTGTACTTGTTTTTATTTTTTTTTTCCAGTAACAATCTATATCCATTCAAGTACCACTTTAAATATATTATAGTAACATTATATATCAAAGTCAATTACCACATTTAATATTTTTACAATAACACTGTATATAATGATTTTATACAGGCTTTCCCTACAACAAAGCATAGGCTATGCCAATGGCATTTGTATCAGAATGCAATATCAAGGTTTGGGCATTTGAAAAGTAACAATGAATTCAAAGATACATTTAAGAAATGCATGTCTGGTTGGGTGAATGAAGAGCACTTCGAGAAAACATGGTCTGAAATGATCAACAAATTTAATATGAAGGATGAGTCATGGTTCAGTAGATTGTATGATTTAAGGCATAAGTGGTCAACAGCTTTAAACAAGGACTATTTTTCAGCTGGGATTCTTTCTTCTCAAAGAAGCGAAAGTACAAATAGTGCAATGGGTAATCATGCGAAAAAGACAACAAGTTTGACAGAATTCAATGATATATTCAAAAAGTTGTTGGAAAACTGGAGACGTACTGAAAAACAAGTTGAATTTAAATCTTCTAAATCAATTCCTTCGACTTCGGTTCCGTTATCTGGACTACTTAAACATGCATCATAAATTTACACCTTAGGGGATTTTCAAAAATTTGAGCAAGAGTACATACAATCATTCGGAAGGAAATGCGAGGTCGTTGATAGTGATGAAATGATAACGACTTATGGTGTATCTGCATTTGAAGGGAAATTGATTAGGCATGTTATGATTGGAAAAACAAGTACAGATTTTGTACAATGTTCGTGCAAATATTTTGAGGAGTGTGGAATAGTATGCCGACAAATTGTGAGAGTTCTTTATCAGAACAACATATATAAGATACCAGAACAATGCATCCTTAAAAGATGGACAAGGACAGCAAAATCAACTGTATGGGATAAATTATGCGGCAATCAGGAGCCTGAAAGCAGTCTGAGTTACATTCCATGGAAACAAGAAATGTTGAGAAAGTATTACAATCTTGTGCTTGAAGCTCAACATGATGAGCAAACAAGAAAAGTTCTTGAAGAAAGTTATGAAAAAGATGCTTTGGCAATATCTTCACTAAAGAACGTCCAACAACAAACTGAATCATCGCATGTTTCTGGTAAAATAAACTGCTACATTTATGTTTATAATTTGTTACATTTATCTCTATAAAATGTTACTTCTATATTTATAAACTGTTACCTTTCATAATAAACTGTTACCTTTATAAACTGTTATTAGAACTACTTTCAAGAGTACCACTTGTTTAATTATATCTACGCATGTTTTTCAGGTAAAGCAAATGTAATTGAAGATCCAGCTCGGGCAGTTGTAAAAGGAAGGAAAAAAAGAATAAAACGGTCTATCGAAAAGAACAAGAAGAATACAACAGCAGCTCACCCTATAAGTGATCAGCTTAGGGAATTTGGCACAAAAACTCTGAATCCTCATTTATTTTAATTATTCAATATTATTACTGTAATTAAACTAGTAGATCTTCATTTTTGAATATCAAATAGTTACAACTAACTTTAGAAACTGTTACTTTGGTATTTCTTACAAAATCATTTTCTTTATGCTAATAAATTCTTGTTTCGTTTAAGTGTTACTGTGTGCTTTTTTAGTTCATTATATGAGCATTTTACAACTATCATGAAGTGTCAAGTATTACTGGTTGCTATATGAACAGTTACCATTTTCGTTTAATAATTTGTTAAGTTTTACTGTTATTTTTTAGTTAGTGTGTTACTTTTTCGATAATAATTGGTAAAAAACTTTTACTGGAATTGTTACTTTTTATCATGTGAGCTTTATAATATGCCATTAAAAAGAACTAAGCTCAAGCGGCATCTGATATCACTTTTTAATGTCATAGTAAACAGAAAATTACAACTATGAGTTTTCCTTACGTCCCCTACTGGCCCAAAAAAGGTTCTCCGTCGAAGAAAAAGACACACACAACATCATCAGACGTGAAAACGATGAAACATACTACTCAAAATATATCACCTACATAAAAGTGACAACTTGCAAGTTGCGACTATATTAGCACAACATTAGTTCTTAACAATCACCACTAAACATTCTTCAAATTTTTTTCTTCCTTGCCTCTACTTCTTTCTTCTTCAAAGGTACCTTCAAGTTTAAGTCTACCTCTTCGTTCGTTCCACCTGCTTGTTTCTTCCTTGCCTCTACTTGTTTCTTCCTTGCCTCTGCTTCTTTCTTCTCCAAAAGAACCTTCAAGTCTACCTCTTCGTTCCTTCCACCTGTTTCTTTCTTCTTTCGCTCTGATTGTTTCAACTTTGCTTCTGCTTCTTTCTTCTTCAAAATAACATTTAAGTCTGCCTCTTTCTTCCTTGCATCTGCTTCTTTCTTCTTTCTCTCTACATCGTTCTTTTTCTTTAACTCTGCTTCTTTCTTCTTTGCCTCTGCCTCTTCCTTCTTCTTTTCATAAATCTTCATCTTTATTCCTTCCTTTTGAATACAAAACTCTGAAACTTTCTCCATCAAAGCTTTACGAAGAGAATTCAATGGACTTAGAAGGATAGTCAGACAATACTTTGCTCTTAAAACTCTTCTAACCAAAGCCTGATACATAAAAAATTTATATTCAAAATAAATTTTTATTGTATAACAAAAACAAAAAAATACAAGAAAATATATAATAATAATTACCTTGCTAATGTCATCCTCTCCAACACATATTTCACCATTGAAATATTCCATGTGATATAATAGAAAAATACCACAATCATTCTGATCTGAAATATTTTGCCAAGGAAATTTCACATTCTCGATTGGAAAACACCCTAAATCCTTCCCTTTAGGGTGTTTCTTCTCACGCAAAAACTTTGAAAGCTGTTTTTGCTGCAAAATGAAATGTAATTAAAGAACTATACAAAAAAAAAAAAAAACAGTTATAAAATGCTGTAAAAAAATAATAAATTTAATAAAACTGTATACATACCACGATCTTTACTATATCTCTGAAACCTGCTCCAACACATGTTGTGAATAAACCAGTCTCATAATCTCTATTATCAAGTACTTGGATTTTCCGGAGTCGAAAATTTACAAGTATGGAAAAGAAATGAGATCTGGAATTCACAGGAACAAAGATCTATACAAAATAAAAACAAAAAAAACAGTAATTAATACTAACTACTAAAACATAATTAAATCCTTTATAAACAAAATGTTACTAACCATCTCTGATTTACTTATGTCAGCACCATCTTTGAAACACGTTCCCCAGCATTTTCTCATGTTAGATTCATGTTCTGCTAAGTCTCCAGACCCTTCAACAATCATATTGAGCATTTTCTCATGTTAGATTCATGTTCTGCTAAGTCTCCAGGCCCTTCAACAATCATATTGAGGTATGCCTTTACAAAAAAATATGAAGAAATATTTTTATTAAAAATTAACAGTTACTAAACTATAGAGTAACAGTTCATATCCAAAAAAATAACACTTACACTTCCAGTAACACTTCCACTAAATTTAAATTACTATTTGATATACTAAAAAGTAACACTTTAAGTGAATATCAGTGACACATACAAAAATAAACCACAGAGTAAAAACTTTAATAAAATAACAGAAACACTTACACTGGCTGATACAGATAAAAACAGTCTTTTGCAATCAGTTGCTTCTTGGTTCTTTATTGCACACCAAGCATCAATGCTTTCTGTAAACAACCAATGTTTATTCCTGAATGCAAGAACCGTTTCCTTGAACAATCTAAATGTCCATGAAGTATTACAAAACTCAAACATAACCATTGACCTAAAATAAAAAATAAAAAGAAATAATCAGTTAATAAAAACACAATTTATATACTTATAATGAAATATAATTGTATTAAAAGGAAAAAAGAAATAACTTACTTGTCATAAAGATCATCTACATCAAAAAAACAAAAATCTATTATTTGACGATCTTTGACATCCGCGTTAACAAAAAGTCTCTTATTTTCAGACATAAAGCTTGATAGATAACCAGAGTTATCACCAATGGTACACGCTGGGACTGACAGATGCGCATAAATCTGGTTAGATTTCTCAATACCAATAGAACAACCAGATCTCTTTGAATCATCCATGCCATATGTCGCAAATTCTCCAAGGCCACCGTCATAAAATGGTGTATCAGGAGAGTGTTCTTCATCAATCAACAAGTTAAAACTAGGAACCTCTCTAGATAACTTTTTTATCCTATGAAGCTGTTCAAAAGCTTCATCAATCAAGTGCAACACATTGGGATCAGAAAAGAATATTGAATCGGGAGAGGAATTGGTTGGAGCGGGTTCATGATTTTTGGGAATATTATCTTTCAAACATTTCAACTTGTTCATGTAGTATTCCGAAACAATTCCCATATCCCTTTTCAACAAAAGAATAATCTCTTGATAAGGATGCAAACAAAATGTTACCAAGTCAATAAAAAGTAACAGTTTATAAAGATAAGAGTAACAGTTTATAAAAGATAAAAGTAAAAATAACAGTTCATAAATATGAAAGTGACAGTTTATAAACATGAAAGTAACCGTTTATAAAAATGGCACTTACATCTTTTGCAATCTTCTTTATCTCTGAATCCGTCTTTTCACCAGCTGGAATACTGAATTGAATAAACTGTCCACTCTGTTCTTTTCCTTGAACTTCAGATTTACGGTTTATTGAATCCACTACGTTCATCACTGATTCAAATGGACTATTTTCCTTCCCTTTCTCTGACTTTGGTTTTTCATTGTCTAAAGTTTGTTTTTCCTTCCCCGATTTCTCATTTTCTTTCTGAACTTCACTGACATCAGAAATAATAATATCCAACACATCCACCCACACACCTTGCCCAAATACACCAACTTCACTTTCTTGTCGGATTCTACTTCTCATCCTCTCACTAATCCAATGTTGAATAAAAGGGATTGACATAGGTTCTGATTTCCCTCTCCATTTTAAGTGATGGAAGTAAGTAATTTGAAGAGCCAATACACAACCCCCTATGTGTTTTGTAAGATTATGCTTATACTTACGTATCGACTTGCACAACCTCTCAAAACATAAGGAATTCCAATCAAACTCCCTAATCTTCTCAACATCATCCATATATTTTAAAACTGATATCTCAACAAGATAGTTAGCCCACGGAACTAAGAACGAAGAAAGACAGTACAAAACAAAAAGCCTTTTGAAATCAGCCCCACCATCCTTAAAATTGTTTTCCAACAAGGTATTCAAACTAGAAACCGACCTATTACTATCAATACCATAAATGGTCTTAAAATGATCAAACAAATGTCCACTACCACCCTTCTCAATTTCAACTTCAGTACCGCTCTTTGGAAGCTCAAACACATTGTAAAAAGCATCGCTTGTGATTACTACTTTTTTGGTACTACCTAGTGTTAACAAACGACTTGAAGCATTAAAATTCTCAATAAACCAACGTAGAAATTGAGTTGAAGTTTGTTTAATATTCAAATGCAAAAAGCCACCAAACCCTATACTCCTAATGTCGTTTTTCTGAACATCATTGAAACCATGAACTAACTCAGAAAGCCCCATTGCTCGACTTTTAGTAATCCATAATCTGAAAAAAAAAAAAAAAAAAAAAAAAAAAAAATATATATATATATATATATATATAAATCATATATACATAAAAGTAACATTTTCAATGAATATATGTAACAAAATATAACTCAATAGTAACACTAATTCTACTTAAAAAATAACAAATCTAGACAGTTAAACCACAACAGAGTAACACTTGAACTAAATAACAAATGACACAACAAATACTAAAACCACAGAGTAACAGTTCATATCAAAAATAAAGTAACACTAACACTATATAATGGTAACACTTCTTGAAAATAAAAGTAACAATCATCAAACAGTAACATGAGTAACACATTTGTAAACATAAAAAAATATATATATATAAATCTAGACAGTTAAACCACTAATTCTACTTAAAAAGTAACAAATCTAGACAGTTAAACCACAACAGAGTAACACTTGAACTAAATAACAAATGACACAAAAAATACTAAAACCACAGAGTAACAGTTCATATCAAAAAATAAAGTAACATTAACACTATATAATGGTAACACTTCTTGAAAATGAAAGTAACAATCATCAAAGAGTAACATGAGTAACACATTTGTAAACATAAAAAAAAAAAAAAAAAAAAAAAAAAACATAAAATGCTTAACAAATTTTTTTTTACCTCCCATCAGCATTTCCTTCATCATTTTCAATTTTCACCTTCTTCACATCATCAACTTCGTCATCACAAATAACAACCTTTCTTTTCACAACCTTCTTCTTTAAAACTTCCTCAGCAGCAACTTTTCTAACAACAATCCCTTTTGAAGCATTATTCTTCCCCTCAACAACACAATCTCCTCCAATCTTCTTCGTCTTCTTAATAATAATTTTTGTTACATCATTCTGCTTTTCAACAGCAGCATCGCCACATCTAACTCCTGAATCATTTTTATCCTTCTCACCACTCTCCACAACAACCCTAGGTTTAATGCGAACAATCAAAGGATTGTTTTCACTAGCGGTAACAGTAGTTTCTTTCAAACCACTTGCTTGTGATGCCCTATGATGATCAGATACTAAATCACAATCTACCTTCATAGCCAACGGTTTATCCTCTGAATCTTCTAATTCTTTAAGAGCTGGATCAAATTTTTTCTTCTTACACACTTTTTTAATACGACCAGATTTCTTCTTCACAGAAACACCTTCTTCTGTATTGCATTTATTTACTAATTCCTGAATCCTAGGTGATTGCCTTACAGGCGTTGTGGCAAAGTCTAGTTTTCTTTTCTTTACACGTTTGTTTAATTCAGGAGTTTCTGGAAGTTCTTTTGATTCAACATCACGAACTTCTTGCACTTCACTTGACCCCACATTACAAACTTCCTGCATTTCTCTTGACTCAACATCAGGAGTAACTTCTATTGATTCAATCACAGCTGAATTAATTTCCTCAACCTTATCTTCCATCCTAGCTACTGTAGAATCTGAGAAAAATCATTGAAAATATGTCACCATATAAACTGGGAGTAACACTACAAACACATAACAGTTACAATTGAAACCATAAAAGTAACAGATCTAATTCATTTAACAAATAACATTACAGTAACATTCACTAAAAAACACATAAAAGTAACACAAACAACAAAAAAATGTTTCAAAGTAACAATTGAAACACATAAAAGAAACATATCGAATTCATTTAACAAAAACATAACAGTAACCTTCACTAAAAACACATAAAAGTAACACAAACAACAAAAAAAATGTTTCAAAGTAACAATTGAAATACATAAAAGTAACAGTCATCGAACAGAGTAACACATAAAAGTAACAAATCTAATCATTTAACAAAAACATTACAGTAACATTCACTAAAAACACATAAAAGTAACATAAACACTTTTACCCTTCGCAGCACTCTGCCTCGTCACCCTCGGCTTGAATTTACTTATTTGACAAATAGATTCAAAAATTTGATCAACAGTGAATTCAACATTAGTTTCATGGATTTGCTCATTTTCAATTGCTTTATCTGAAAATAAAACAAAAAACCAATAAATAAATTAACTCATTAAAGTGTTACAATGTTAGCATAAATCTCTAACAACATGCCCAAATCAAACGAGAGAAGGTTTATAAATAACAAACATACAAAATGCAAAATGTATCAACTAATATGCACCAGTCGAACATAATATAGCTCACAAAATGAAAAAATCAAAAACAAAAAGCTAGGGTTTCATGAACAACAAACAAAATCGGAAAAAACACAAATGTATTGACTAATATGCAACAATCCGACAAAAATAAGTAACAAAACATGAATTTCAAACATAAATCAGAAAACAAATATCAACAACTAAAGCTAAAACTTCATTCACATATTTTTTTTAAACTAAAACTTCGGCCGAAGCAGTACCTGCCGCCATTTGTAGTTCCGACACGAACGAGGAGACGAACGATGTCAAAATCACCGGCGACGAGCGTCGGAATAGAGAAATTGCACCGATGTAGAGAGAGGTTAGAGAGAGTAAGAAAATTACAGACGTTTAATGAAAGAAAAAAAACGAAAAAAATTGAAAAAGGCAATCGGGTTGTACAAAGGCGGGTCGGCTTAATTGGCGGGCGGGTTTGATCCATGGAGGGTCCGTCTCACATGGTGAGACGGTCTTATCTGAGAATTTGTCAAATAGTTATTTTTATACATAAGTATCCCATTAATAACATGCTAATTTAAAATAAATTACTCAACTCTTTTTACAGATTATGTAATTAAAGCAAAATATTTACTATTTTGGCTTGCACCAATTTGCAAGTAAATCATAAATTTGTCATATATAAAGAGCAAGTTATATTAAGAATATACACGGTAATGAGGTATAATAAGGGAAGTTACTGCCTTAGTGGGTACCTTTTATAAAACCTTTTTTTTTTTTTTAAAGAAACTATATACAGTCAAAAAGTGAAAGAAACTTTCTTAATGAACCATAAGAATGATGACGGGTTTTAAAAATTCACATCAATGTAATTCTACCAGAACATCATGTAGAAAATTTTCTCACCAAATTTAATGGACCATGGTGCTGTAACAGCACTTTTGGACTTTTCTCTTTTATTCATTTGGGACAAAACTTAAGAAGTGAAATTAACCATGTCATTATAAAGGTCAAATAGTATAGTATTTTAATCCAAGCAAGAACAATCCACATCATATGTCCATGGGTAAAAAGGCAGTGGAAATCAATACAAACATGACTCATACATTCGAGTTATGTAAACAGTGAATGGCAAAGCATCAGCGACCGAAGCAATTACGAAGAAAAGCGTAATCAACTTCATATGAAAATTAAACCACGCTATGATACCATAATGTAAGAACATTAAGCTCTTAAGACTTGAAGTCATAATCAAGCAGCGGATCAATTTTCATATGAACAAAAGGAATGAATCGAAGACATATTGGAAGCCATTGAAAAGATGAATCCGGACAATAATGCGGAACGAGCCTTCGAACTTAGTCTTGATTTTCACCTCCGTGGCCTATTGCACATACGATGAAGTGTGTGTATTTTTTCTTTAGGAGCGGTAGGGTAAAAGTTATGATACTCTAATTCGCAAAAGACATTATTATAAATAGGCAGGAGATGGAACCAAAACCCTAAACCTAATCGATCTCCACCGTCGATCAACGTGTGTAGAAAGATATTGGGCCCATTAAGGTTTTGTACAATTTTTAATTGTACTAGATGACTACATTAATTTAGCCCATAATGTTATTTGACTAAAATTAATTAATTAGGTCCGTATCAATAATTTTGGTTCACGTACTAAGTTGAACCCGCAGGTCACATAATTGGGCTAAACTCCGTCGGGTCTAACACAATAGTCATGAATATTGTGCATGATTGATGTTTAGTGGATGTGAGTAATTGCATGTGAGTGAGTTAATTGCATATAAGTCATCTTTTTGGTAATTGAATCAGTGGCTTGCGCCCGATCTATGATTCAAGTTTACATGTTCTTGTGTTCTTAATGGATTCTTTGTGCGTTGTGTAGACTTTACGGAAAACATAACAACAAAAGAAATTACGATCTTAACTTTGCGGGACAGATTGTTACGTTAGTGACGAACACCCAACAATAATTAGCATGATTAGGGAATTTGATCATAGGGAAGATATTGAACCCAATCTATAGGTTTTCTCTCATATCTATATTTGTTTCAATTGCTCTTTTATTTAATTGCTTATTAGTTAATAAATCTCAAAATCAAATCTATTTATTTTACTATTTTAAATTGCTATTTCTCATACTATGTCCATGTGGATTCGACACCTTGCTATCGCATATATTACACTGGTAACTTGTGCACTTGCAAGAGTAAATTTAAAACATCACTAGTTAATCTTCCTACGATTTCCATCGCTCCTCTCATCTCTCTCTTTGATTTAGAGTAGTGTGATTCTATAAAAAAGAGTTAGCCTAGAGTCTCTTCAACTCATGAAGATGATCTCGAAGCACAAAACCCGACATTCTCAATAAATAAGTAATTATTTATTGGATCTCTTGTATTTATTTTTTATTTAAAATATGATGATGATGATGATGTTTAATAGCAAGATCAATCCTAAATTAGGTGGAATTGTTGCTTATTGACCTTCCAAATCTATAACTTAACCCCCAAACCCATGAATTTTTATGGTTCATGTTCCATGAGACAACATGATGGCGACTCTAAACAAAATCGATTCAAAGGACGAGCACTCAGGGAAAGAGACCAGAAAACGTGCGCGCTTACACACGCTCACCAATGAGAGCCAAAGGATTGAATCAGGCAGATGAGTCAAACTGAAAGGTAAAGAGACCATTCGAGCTACTGCCAGATAGAATAATCTACTTCATGGTATTGTCCATCACACGAAAACCCAAACCATCAAATTCAAAGAAGCGGTAATTATCCATAAAAAAACGACGAATGGAAAGTAAAGATTTATGCATATTAGGAACACATAAAATATTATATAAAAATTATCTACGATTTTTATAAATAAAAGAAGAATGACCAATAGAAGAGATGGGAAGACGATTACCAATAGCAACAATGATAGTTTCTTTACTTGTATATGGAGAGAAATGAGAAAAACCATCAGTGGAAGGTGCATATGATTAGTGGCACCTGAATTCAAAACAACTGACGAAACCATGGAGAACGGGTGAGTACTATAAGATGAATCTAAAGAGGTGTGCATGGCAGCGGAGGATGGTGGTCCAGTACAGATGGAATCGGATGGATGGGATCCATACTAGGCGTAGTTATCACGGTCCGGACACTGAAGGGCAGTATGATCGGGCTTGTGAAAAAATTGACATACGGCAGGAGTAATGTGCACAAATAGGTTGGGGTCCTGTATGGGAAAAGGGATTGAGGGTTTGGCCGGTAGGACGAAACATGGGCTATTGGAAGGGATTAGGGAAAACCAATATTGGTGGGATTAGGAAGAATACCTCAGCCGCTATTATCAGGTTAACCTCTGTTGTTGTTTCGTCCGTCTCTTCTGGAGGAACCACGATCCCTGCCTTGATTTAAATTCGTGGTGGTGATAGTCAGCTTAGTGGAAGACGAGAAGTGGCGAGAACTGGCGGCTAGGGCATGTGAGGGGTTCAGCGAGATAGAGATAAATAGAGACAAAAGGTCCTCCTCTTGTAGCAAGAGGTCATGCAAATCATCCAATGATGCGGCAGGTCGATTATTCTGCGAAGTGATGAATTCTTTGAATGTTGGTCTCAACCGGGCGACAATGCGCTGTTGAAGATCGTCATAAGAGATTACTTCGCCGGCTTTGGCGAGTGCGTCGGAGAGGCTTGTAGTAGAGTTAAAATAGTCGTCAATAGACATCTCAGGCTTCTTGGATAAAGAATTAAGTTTTTGCACATGGACACGAGAATGACTCCCAACTTGTTTCTCAATAAGGGTCCAATCATCGGGGTTGGTGGTGCAAGTGTTGAGACGAGCAAGGATTTTTGTGGAAACTGTGGCTTTAATCCATACTAAAACAAGGTTGGAGGCTTGTTTGATGAGAATGTGTGCCGGATTGTTGTTAGCATCCGGCAGTTTGGTAGGAGGAGGAGTAGTATCGGTAAGAGTATTCGTGAGAGAGAAGGTGGTTAATACCCTGAACAAACTTGAACGCCAGTTCATATAGTTGTCATTGGTAAGATGAGAATTTCCCATGAAAGCTTGCATATTCAGATTGAGGGTTAAGGGATTGGATGGAGTAATAAGACAGCCACCCGAGGAAGAAGAGATGTCGGTACGGGGAGTTTTGGAATAGTCGTCCATGGTTCCTATTGGGCGACTGATACCATATAAGAGTTACTACTCAGAGCAATGAGAAATGAGAAAGGGACGGAAGAGTTGAGAAAGACGAAGGCATTGGAGGTTTTCTACCTCACAACCGTGAGATGATCATTGTATTCACATAGATATATATACACGAATTACATAATAATAGTCCTATCTACAATGAGTTTATATTAATTAGAATAGGAATCCTCTATTATTTGAATGATTTGAGTCAATCATCCAAGGAGTGCTGAGACTACCCTTCGGACGCTACACTGCTGTTTACATTTAATGCAAATGTGTTTATAAGCAGTAAGATGATAATAATGATGGGGTGATTGACATGAAAGATACTTGCTCCTGTATTCTCCTTGTTATAGCTGAGATAGAGAGTGCTGCAAACAAGAAGGGCAGAGCCGTTTTATGAGGCTTTCTTGGAAGATGAATACATGGGCTCAAGAATGGGAGACGTTGACCTTGTACAAGTGGACTTATAAAGTCAAGTTTTACATGGATTCTACTTTCGTTTGATAAATACTCCATCCATTCGTCTATACTTATCGCTACTTACCTAAAATGTTCACTTTTTTCTCGGCATAATTCCTTAAGGCCCCCTCAACCTAGATCTTTCTCCATAAAAGCCCAAGCCAGAACCGAAAGTCCACCTACACCTAATGCTGAGATCAAAATTCCACACAACCCCAAACACCGACCACTCAGCCCAGACCAGTAATAACCCGCCCCACTACCAGATCCGACCCATTAAACCGCCCGGCCCTATATAAACGGGCTTGGTTCAACCCAAAAAAATCAAAACAAACAGAAACTTAAAATGTAGAGAATGAGAATTGAACCTAGGACCTATACTAAGTAGACTATATGCTCACCACTAAACCAATGCCTCAACTGTTACTAGATTTGCTATATCAAATATTACTTTAATCAAACAGCACGAAATAAATGGGAAAAAATGTAATTCCACAATTAATTAATAAATTCTAGAATATACACAAAAAACATCAACTTTTTTAAACAAATAGAAAATAATTAAAAATTATTTTAAAATACATAAAAGACTTAAATATTTTCTTAAAAATAATTTAAAAATATGAAAGGCCTAAAACTTTAATTAAATAAAATTCTAAGAATAAAGTATATAAGACTAATTGTCCACTCATATACTCGATATAAGACTAGTTTACCTCAAGTATAAGAGTAATTTTTTCATAAGATTATTTTTTTAATTACTCTTATGCATACCGTACAAGACTAAAATTACTCTTATACATTAGGTATAAGAGTATTTTTTTTTTTAATTTCACAATTTTTTGATATTTTCATTAAAACAAAATATAAAAGGACAAGTATACTCCTACCACTCTGATCCTATACCCAAGTTATAAGACTAGAGTTACTCTTATACCTCAGTTATATGTGTAATTCATCAGGTCTTTTACAAAAATAAAAATGCACTTATGAGGCAACTATGAGACTTGTGAATAGACTCATAACTCTGCTATGAGATATCCAAAAGGCCTCATGAGTATGATATTATGAGACCTGTAAATTGCCTCATAACTCTATTATGAGACAATTTACATGTCTCATAATGGTATTATAAAACCTATTATAGGTATTATAATAGGGCCATAAGAATTTACAAGACATTGATACAAATTATAAGACCTAAAAAAAATGCACTTATGAGGCTATTATGAGACCTTTAAGAGACAAATAAGTCTGATATGATACCTATAAATGGCCTCATAAATCTGATATGAAACAATTTACATGTCTCATGATATAGGTCTCATATCAGACTTATGAGAGCTATTTACAGGTCTTATAACAGCCTCATGAGTCCATGATCTTGTACCAAAGTCACAATATATATATGTAGTAAAAAACAAAACTAGAGTCATATAAAACAAGCACATCACATCATGTCTTTTATAAAAATAAAAATGCACTTATGAGGCAACTACGAGACTTGTGAATAGACTCATAACTCTGCTATGAGATATTATGAGACCATTTGCAGGTCTTATACAACAGCAATAAATATTGCAAAAACAAACTACGATTTTATTTACGATTTTCTAATTTATGGTTTTTTTTTTAATTGTGAACAGTTATGAAAAAGACTGTTTTACCTTAGGTATAAGAGAAATTATAGTCATATATCCTAAGAATGGGAGTGGACTGGTTGATAAAATATGAGTGTTTTTTTTTAATTTTAATTATTTTTATATTTTTTAAGAAAAAGTGAAAATCTATGTAAAAAAAATACTCTTATAGTGAAGGTATACGAGGTGAACTAATTTATATCATATGTATAGGATCAGTGCAATGGTAATATTGTAAATAATTGCCTAGGCTAGCATAACAAGGGACTAACTAGTACTCCCTCCGTCTCAAAATAGATGTCGTTATAAGAGTTAATTTTGTCTCAAAATACATGTCGTTTTACTATTTTCAAGGCTACTTTGTTGTTGTATACCAACTCTACCCTTATTAATGATAGTGGACTATCTCTTAAACAATTATTTAATTGCTTAAGTAATTGCATTACTTTAGGGGTATATAAGACTTTTTCACATACAGTAATTGTATTTCTTAATATGTGTAAAGTGGTTGAAACGACATCTATTTTGAGACGGAGGGAGTATCATTTATGTAAATAAGCGCTTTAATAGGAGGGTAATAATAATAAAAAATCTCAAATACTATATTTCACAACTATAGTTTAATTTATTTTTTAGGTCTTCTATATTTTTTCTAATTAAATATTTACATCTTTATATTTTCCAAATAATTTTCTAATTTTTTGATATGTATTTGTTTACAAAAGTTGATGATTTTGTGGATATTGAAGAATTTCATTAATTGATGGTGAATCTAATTTTTCCCGCTATTTTTATCCTTATTGTTTGAACTAAAAATATATGTTGTAAAGGTAACTACAAGTAAAGTGTTGCCTTGATGGTTTGGATACTTGCTTTTTCTTAGGGTGGAACCTGGGTTCATCTCCCACCCTCTACATCTATTTGATATTTTTGTTCTTATTTTACAATAGAACGGGCGTGTATGGGCCGGGTTGGATGTGCTGGGCAGGCTCTGGGTCGGTTTCCTCAATCAGAGGGTTTATATGAAATTTTGTATCTCGGTTGGGTTTTTATGGAATTGTTGTTTGGCTCAGGAGCCTTACGGTCCAAACCTCTTTTGTCTCTCCTATCCAATCACAATAACTATCCACTAACTTATTTTTTCTCTCCTACCCATTCACAATACTTACCTTTCCAACATATGTTTTTAATCCGCACTTAATAGCAATAAGTATAGGACGGAGGGAGCACTTCTGTCAGAACTGAAAGGATGAGTCTAGGGGTGGCAAAATAGGTGTTTTGGGTTTACCGATTAAAGTTAAAAATCCATTGGATATCCGAATATTTAAACTTTAATGGGTACACCCAAAACACCCATTTTGCCACCCCTAGATGAGTCCCATTTTTTGTTGTTTACTTTGTTTCTATCTTTTCTAACTAAGAGTTTCCACACACAGCGTCCCCCACCCCCACCCCCCACCACTAAAGCGCTAAAGCGCTGATTATGATTATAGTACAGTTTCAATAAGGTAAATAAAAAGAAGATGAAGAATAAGACAAGTTTCTCTCCGAAAATAATTGTACTGTTCAAATGGCAAATCTATATATATACTCCCTCCGTCTCAGAAGAAAGATAGTTCACTTTTTTTTTTTTTCAAATGGCAAATCTATATATATAATTCCTTAATCTCAGAAAGATAGTCCACTTTTTTTTCGTTGTTACTATGAGAGAACTTTGAGCAGTTATAAATGCTACTTATAATTATGTTAATATGAATCTATAAAATTGATATTAATAATATTTATAATGGTGTATAAAGAACAATTTCAAAAATTTCATTAGAATAATTAAAAGTAACTTTAATTATTACTCAAAGTTCCATCGTAAAACCCATGAAAATAGGGGGACTATCATTCTGGGACAAAGGGAGTATTAAAGTTGGTAAAAAGGGATATAGCGTTGACATGTGGACAAGTTATGAGAAAGGTTGCATTTGGTGATGCCACATCAACCATCCCTTCATATATAAGTGATTTTTCATTTTTTCTACTATTAGCTAATAATATTAGCTAATAATAATAGTTACTATATAGGGTAACAATTATAGTTAACTATTGGAGTAACTAATACTTATAAGTAATAGTTACTATAATTGTTATAGTTACTATAATAGTTAACTATTATAGTTAACAATTGTATTTAACTATAAATAGTAAACTATTATAGTTAACAATTATAATAGCTATAATATATGTTAACTATTACTATTAGTGATATTAGTTAACGGAGTGACTAATCCCACTACAATAAATACTTTTCCACTACATCATAATTATTTTTGGTAAAGAGATTAATTACTTGACACAATTACCCTTTCTAACGTACACTAGTGAGCATCCACAATGGGAGCTTTTTGTGAGCTCTTTAGTTTTATGAAAAAGCTCTATAGAGGTTTTTACCATTGTGGAAAAAGCTCAAAGAGCTCCCTACTAAAAACCAACTCCTTTCACAAGGAGAGCTCTTTACATTAACTCACACCATTTTCCCATGTTACCCATTAAATATTAAGCAATTATTTTACCTTCTATTTTCCTTTTAAATTTAGATAATTAGTTTTCAAGTTACCGTTGTGCTTTAGTAATCACAGTTTGAACGTTGGATTTTAATATTGATGAGTCTCTTGGATTTCCCATGTTCTTCGATGGAGAATTCAAATGTGTATATATAGATACATAAAGCATTCATGTTTTTTCATAACAGTCCTGCAAATTGATCCAAAATATGGACAAAACAAATTTATTTCTGCCTCAAAATGATGGTGATGAAAATGTCGATTCTCGACATCCTAATCCTCAACCTTCTCCATTTCTTTTTCCTACACAACCACAAATCCAAAATTTTCCTTATATCCAACAATTTCCTCAAAATCTGCCATATTTTCAAAGTTTTCAAAATGCCCATTGTTAAGAATATGGTGGGGAGGAGTATGATAATATATTTGTGTTTATTCACTCTCCCAGATTTACAATAACTTAACCCTATATTTATACTAAAGCCTAAACCCTATTTCTTGAGGAATACTCCTCTTCCTAAAATACATCAACTAATTAAGGTAAACTATAACTCTAAATAAGGTAAAATATATTCTCTTGATTCTATCTCTATTTAACTTGATCTTCTCTTGACTGGTCAAACTCGGTCCGCTCCATGCAGTCTCAGCCCGCTCCACACGGCCCGCTCCATCTTATTCTCCAACTCCCATCGACCTCAATTTATTCCTCGCCCACCCGAATATTGGTCTGACATAAGCAATCAATTTGGGGTGTCAACCAATTTTTATACAAAATCACCAACACAACCAACAAATTTACCTTCAAAGAAGTCAAGGAGGTCTGATGTTGATATATCTTGCAGTGATAAAGAGCCTATAACACCATCTTCTACTCAAGTTTCTGAATTTCCAGCACATTCCACACTAGTAGGGCTAGAACATATCACCCTAGACAAAGATATAGATGTGAACAATGAAGTTGATGCAAGTGATAATAAACTTGCAACTAATCGGACTCCCTGGTCCGAGGATGAAGAAAAGCAGTGTTCTTCCACAAGCTGCCTTCATTTTCATAATAATTTTTATCTTTTATTTTATCAATTATATGTAGTATTTAATTGTTAAATGATAAATTTAATGTTGAATGTGGGTACCATAAAAAAGTTAGTGAAAAAGCTCTACCATTGTAGAAAAAGTTTTGAATTGTTATTTGTTGATTTGGAAAAGATGTGGCACATTGGAATCACAAAAGACCTCTTGAAAGAGCTATTCTATTGTGGATGCTCAAATTGTGTTTATCCCACTACATCTATTATTTATAGTTTTACTGTATATTCTTTTGTTTTCTCAATCTCCAAAATATTAATTTTGATTATGCTAATAAATAAATACTCTATATGAAATAAATTATAATGGATATGAAAGTGTTAATAGAAAGAAATTTATTCATTTTTTACAAATGCGAGAAGCTAAATACCTTCATTTACCTAATTTTATGTCTGTTTTCACTTACTATTTTTTTTTTTCCTTTTTTCTCTCAGAAGAAATAATTGTTTTTGATAGATACAGAAAATATGTGATGGAAATCTTAAAATATTATTGATGATAATAAGAGGTATATATACATGAACAAGAGCCCTATTCTAAGTATATGATTACAATGAATAATTATCTAAATATAACTAGATATGTACAAGATAAGCAAGGGAAGAATATAATTCTAAGTGGGAGAGAGATCCGGTGGATCTTTATCATTATCATGCCCCCGCAAGATTGACGACCGTGTAGAAAGTCCAATCTTGGACATTAACTCAAGAAAACGGGCGCGAGGAAGGGCTTTAGTTAGTGCATCCGCCAACTGATCCGACCCGGAGATGTGAGAGACGCGCAGCAACTGTGCTTGAACATGTTCGCGTACAAAGTGATAGTCTAGAGCTAGGTGCTTCATCTTGGAGTGGAAATTGGGGTTTGCAGCAACATATGTCGCCCCCAAGTTGTCACAATAGATAACAGGTGGGCCCAAAATGTTGATAGCAAGTTCACGGAGCAAGTTTTGTAGCCAAAGGACTTCGGCTGTAGTAGCAGCCATTGCGCGATACTCCGCCTCGGTAGATGATCTGGCGAGTGTGCGTTGTTTGCGAGAACTCCAGGAGATGGGATTTCAACCAAGGTACACAACATAGCCGGTGGTAGAGATGTAGTTGTCAGAGTCGCCTGCCCAATCAGCGTCAGTAAAGGCATGCAAAGAGGCAAGAGAGTGACGGTGAAGCAGGAGACCGTGAGAACTGGTGCCAACTAAGTAGCGAAGGACACATTTTAAAGCTTTCCAATGGAGGTCAGTAGGTGCACGAAGATATTGAGAGAGTCTATTAACCGCAAAGGAAAGATCAAAACAAGTGAGAGATAAATATTGGAGAGATCCAACAATGGCTCGGTATTCCGAGAGATCCGGAAGAGGAGATCCGGACTGGGCAGTGAGGACAGGGTGCGGAACCATGGGAGTGGGAACTGGGTTGGCATCGAGCATGTTGGAGCGGGTGAGTAAATCAATGATGTACTTATGTTGACTCAGAAAAAGACCGTGAGAGTGAGGGATGACTTCAATACCAAGAAAGTAGGACAAAGAGCCGAGGTCTTTGAGAGAGAACCGTGAAGCAAAGGAGGAGATAAAGTTATCAACAAGGGAAGAGTTAGAACCTGTAATAACAATATCATCGACATACACAAGCAGGAAAATGCAGTCGTGAGAGTGTCGTTGAGTAAACAGAGAAGAGTCTGAAACACAGTTGTGAAAACCAACAGATAGAAGGTAGGTCCGGAGTTCAATGTACCATGCACGAGGAGCTTGTTTCAAGCCATAGATGGCTTGTCGAAGCTTACAGACATGAGTGGGGTGAGTGGAGCTGACAAACCCAGGTGGTTGAGCCATAAAGACATCGTCAGTAAGAGAGCCTTGAAGAAAGGCATTGTTGATGTCGACCTGGTGAAGCGACCAGTTGTTTTTTATAGCCAAAGATAAGACAGTGTGAATGGTGGCTGGATTGACAACTGGACTGAATGTTTCAGAATAGTCTAGGCCTGGGCATTGATGAAACCCTTTTGCAATCAGGCGAGCTTTATGGCGATCGATGGAGCCATCAGGTTTGTATTTGGTGCGAAAGATCCATTTACAACCGACCAGGTTGTGAGATGGGTCCGGTGGTATAAGATCCCATGTATGATTACGGGTGAGGGCATCGAACTCAGTCTGCATAGCTGCACGCCAGACGGGAAGTTTAAGTGCATGGGAAACTGTGGTGGGTTCAGTAGTGGATTGGGGAAGGCAGACAGCAATGAGAGGTCGGGTTGGCTCGGCAGAGTTGGGAATGAGGGTGAGATCGGTGATGGCCATGATAGGCGGCGGCGGCGGCAGCTAATTTTTTTTTAGGGTTTTTGATCGTGAGCTCTGTATACCATGATAGATACAGAAAATATGTGATGGAAGTCTTGAAATATTATTGATGATAATAAGTGTTGGGTTTCGTAGTAACATGCGCAACGGAATTTAGCATTTAAAATTTTGAAACCCAAAGCCCATAGATCCGTTCATATGATTAAATCAAATACAATAACATGAATATAGGATAAAACTAACTCTTGATGGCTATTAAATTTTCTCTTGGTCTTTGGTGGAGATTTGAAGACTTGATCACGATCACAAAGCTTGAACACGAACTTTGAAGATGATGATTTTCACCCTCTAGCGGTATCCACACTTCGAACGAATATCAAAGGAACTTCTTTGATCTTGGTTGCTAGACCAAATTGTGAAACACGTTTTCACAATGAATTTGAACTATATGGAATTTTCTCTCTTGTGTATTATTTTGTTCTTTGACCAAGGATGTCTTAGAACAAAGTAAAACCTCTCTCAAACTCTTTGGAGACTCACAAAAGGCTATCACTGAAGTTCTGGCCGAACTCATCCTTTTATACACAAGCAAGACCTATTCCAAATAGGAATCTTGTGTCAAAAGACATTCCAAATCGAATTAGGAAAGTGCCAGCCGACAGTACTGTGCGGCCGCCCAGAATACACTGTGCGGTCGCACATTTATCTGAAACAAACTGGTACAAATCTGAGCTAAGTGTGCGGCCGCCCAGTCCACACTGTGCGGTCGCCCACTTCCCCAGAATGTCCAGAATTTCCAAAATTCCAATTTAGTCCTTTTAAGGATTCGTTCTATTGTGTGTGACCCTCTAGGATTATACTAAGTTGGCAATGGGTTCAAACATGAAACCATAAGATATGATTAGGTTCTAGCAAACCGTCATACCTACCCAAATAGTATAACTAGATACAAGTTCGCATTCCTTTAGAATATGTCATAATCCCTTTGTCCTCGACGTCATTGAACACAAGTCATGGTCAAACAGTCAACTTGTTTTTGTTCAATACTTTCTCGATTCCGAATATGTTGATAATCCAAATGCCATTGATCCAATCAATTCATTTGAGTCCGGCCGAACATTTCATCAACACCATTCCTACGAGAGGCCCAAGCTTGACATCTCTCCGAAGAGGGACAAATCCATTTAGCTTATTATTCTTCCCTACGTGAATCCGATTATGCCAATCACACCCTTTATAACTTCCCGGTTAAAGGTAGCGTTTGAATATGTCAAACATAATGTTCATCAAGTGGAAGACTATAATAACTTCATGTCTAAGGATTCAAATGACATAACTAATATGAGATATATGTTCGACATAGACCATGACATAAATCTCATACAGCGGGTCATGTCCAGTACCTTGTTCCAAACAAGTACCCATAAATCTAACATGATCATCGCATGATCATTTAGCCTTTATACTAGTGCTTAACAAGTACTAGGGACGGAGATTATTATAAGTAAACATGAACAATAATAATAATCAAAACATCTCTTTATTGATATGAAATAAATGATAACAATTACAACGTTTATTAAACGTGCCTAGGGCACCACTACCAATAATCTCCCACTTGCCCTAGGCCCAATCTCCCATGTATCTAATACCCATAGACCTAACATGACCATCATGTTTAGCTTGTGGAAGTCCCTTTGTCAGCGGGTCCGCAACATTGTCATCAGTAGGTACTCTGCATATATTTACGTCTCCCCTATCAACGATCTCTCGAATGATATGAAAACGCCTAAGTATGTGTTTGGATTTCTGATGTGCTCTTGGTTCCTTTGCTTGAGCAATAGCACCATTATTGTCGCAATAAAGGTCTATTGGATTAGCAATACTAGGAACCACTTCAAGTTCAGTTATGAACTTCTTAATCCAAACAGCTTCCTTTGCAGCATCCGATGCAGCAATATACTCAGCTTCTGTTGTAGAATCAGCGGTTGTACTTTGCTTGGAACTCTTCCAGCTTACAGCTCCACCATTTAACATAAACACAAAACCCGATTGCGATCGGCTATCATCTTTGTCGGTTTGGAAGCTTGCATCCGTATAAGCATTTACAACGAGATCATCTTCCATTCCTCCATAGACCAAAAACGAGTCTTTAGTTCTTCTCAAGTACTTAAGAATCGCTTTTACAGCTATCCAGTGATTTTCGCCAGGGTCGGATTGGTATCTACTTGTCATGCTCAAAGCATAAGATACATCCGGCCTAGTACAAATCATGGCATACATGATGGACCCAATTTCCGAAGCATATGGAACATCATTCATTTTCTCACGCTCATCGTTTGTCTTAGGACATTGAGTCTTGCTTAGAGAAACTCCATGTAACACGGGCAAGGTGCCTCTCTTAGAATTTTCCATACGGAATCTTCTAATGACCTTGTCAATGTATGTACTTTGGCTTAAACCAAGTAGCCTCCTTGATCTATCTCTATAGATCTTAATGCCAAGAATATATGCGGCTTCACCCATATCTTTCATTGCGAAGCACTTTCCTAACCAAGTCTTCACAGACTGAAATGTAGGAATGTCGTTTCCAATGAGCAATATGTCATCCACATATAAAATAAGGAATAGCACTATGCTCCCACTAATCTTCTTGTATACACAAGGCTCATCTTCGTTCTTGATGAAACCAAACTCTTTGACCGATTCATCAAAACGGAGATTCCAACTCCTAGAAGCTTGCTTCAATCCATAGATGGATCTTTGCAATTTGCATACCTTAGAATCTTGTTCAAAACCTTCTGGTTGTGTCATATACACATCCTCTTGGAGTTTTCCATTCAGGAAAGCGGTTTTGACGTCCATTTGCCATATTTCATAGTCATGATATGCGGCAATGGCAAGCAAAATTCTTATAGACTTGATCATTGCTACGGGTGAAAAGGTCTCATCATATTCAATACCATGAACTTGCCTATAACCTTTCGCTACAAGTCTAGCTTTGTAAGTATGCACCTTCCCATCCATGTCAGTCTTCTTCTTGAAGACCCATTTGCATCCTATGGTTTTTACACCTTCGGGTGCATCAATCAAATTCCAAACTTGATTGTCTCGCATGGATTGCAATTCGGATTCCATGGCTCCAAGCCACTTATCCGAATCAGGAGAAGACATCGCCTCTTGGTAGGTTGACGGTTCATCATTCTCAATGATTTCTACGTCATTACTATCCGTTACGAGAAATCCATATCTCTCGGGCTCGGATCATAACCTACTAGATCTGCGAGTTGCTTGTGTATTTTGAACAGGTTCCACAACTCCTTGTGGTTCTTGTTCTTGTTCCACTATTGGTTTAATGTTATTTTCTGGGTCTCGAATTTCTTCAAGATTTATTTTACTCCCACTGATTTCTTTGGAGAGAAACTCTTTCTCTAGAAAGACACCAGTTCGGGCAACAAGCACTTTGTTGTCCTCACGGTTGTAAAAGTAATATCCTCTAGTTTCCTTAGGATATCCCACGAAAATACATTTATCAGATTTGTGTGCTAGTTTGTCTGAGACAAGTCTTTTGACAAAAGCTTCACAACCCCAAATCTTCATGAAAGATAGACAAGGCTTCTTTCCGCTCCACATCTCATATGGAGTCTTTTGAACCGATTTAGTTGGAACACGATTTAGTGTGAAAGCAGCGGTTTCTAGGGCGTAACCCCAAAAGGATATTGGAAGATCAACTTGACTCATCATTGATCGAACCATGTCTAACAAAGTCCGATTCCTCCTCTCGGATACACCATTCCATTGTGGTGTTCCAGGTGGAGTCAATTGTGAAACTATTCCACAATTCTTTAGATGATCATCAAATTCTTGACTTAAGTATTCACCACCACGATCTGATCGAAGTGCTTTAATACTTTTGCCAAGTTGTTTTTCTACTTCATTTTGAAATATTCTAAATATCTCAAATGCTTCACTTTTATGTTTCATTAGGTAAACATACCCAAATCTACTATAATCATCAGTGAAGGTTATGAAGTATTGAAATCCTCCCCTAGCATTGCTACTTAATGGTCCGCATACATCGGAATGTATCAACCCCAATAAGTCACTTGCCCTTTCACCCAACTTGGTAAAAGGTGTCTTAGTCATTTTTCCAAGAAGACACGACTCGCAAGTATCATATGACTCTAAGTCACATGAACCCAAAAGTCCGTCCCCATGGAGTTTTGAGATACGCTTCTCATTAATATGACCGAGACGGCAATGCCACAAATAAGTATGATTTACATCATTAGGTTTAGATTTCTTATTTACATGATAGACATTGTCATTATTTTCATTCTTGACATCCAAGATATAAAGGCCATTAAATGAATTAGCAATACCATAAAGCACATCATTTAAATAAATAGAAAATTTCTTATTCTCAATAAGAAACTTAAAACCTTCATTATCCAAACAAGAAATTGAAATAACATTTCTGCTTAAATCCGGAACATAATAACAATTGTTCAAAACAAGAATTAATCCGGAAGGTAAAGTGACTTCATAAGTCCCTACGGCTAATGCAGCAACTCTTGCTCCATTCCCCACACGTAGATCTACTTCACCTTCTTTAAGCAGTCTCCTATTCTTTAGTCCCTGCACATTTAGACAAATGTGAGAACCACATCCGGTATCTAATACCCAAGAATCAGTGGTAGAAAGGAGAATATCTATCATATAGATACCTAAAGTCGACGCAGCCTTGCTGCTCTTCTTCTTCTTTTGCTCTTCCAAGAAAGCCTTGCAATTACGTTTCCAATGACCAATTTCTTGACAATGGAAACAGATTGCATCCTTTTGTGAATCGGGTTTTGCCTCAGAAGCCTTGGCAACCTTTGCCTTGCTTATTTTGGGTTTGATAACTTTCTTATCCTTTCCTTTGGCATTAGCCTTCTTTCCATCATGAACCAAGAGCACGGGAGAACCTTTCTCCACAATCTTCATCTCTGCAGTTTTGAGCATCCCATGCAACTCAGAGAGATTCTTATCCATTCCATGCATGTTATAATTCATTACAAACTGATTATAACTTTTAGGCAATGAATTAAGAATGAGATCTGTGGCTAGCTCCAATGGGATTGGATAGCCAAGTTTCTCAAGGTGCTCTACATAACCTTTCATTTTAAGAAAGTGAGGACTCACTTGTTGCCCTTCATTCATTTTACAAGTAGTGAATGCAACAATGGTCTTGTACCTCTCTTGCCTAGCTTGCTCTTGAAACATGGTTCTCAACTCCACGCCTATCTCATAGGCTTCCAAATGTTCCAAACTTTGTTGGAGTTTTGAACACATAGCAGCAAGCATGAGACAACTTACATCTCTAGAATCATTACGATGTTTCTTGTAATTGTCTCTTTCTACCCTAGGGGCAGTAGGTGGTGGTTCAGCGGGGAGAGGCCCATCGAGAATGTACAACTTATCTTCTTGCCTAAGAACAATTCTTATGCTACGGATCCAATCCATAAAGTTGGTACCATTCTCTTTGAGCTTATCCTTCTCAAGGATTGATCGCAACGATATTGATTGAGTGTTATTAGTCATTATCTACAAATATGCAAAATTTCCAAAATTTAATAAGTACCAATTTTTCATTAAAGAAATAAATAATGTATTTTTCAAATGAAAATACTCCCATTAAATTATATAACCTTCATATACATCCAATGCATAATATAATTTAATTGGGCTAAGATCCAACTTTAATTTAACTTTTGAGTCCACGGAGGCGGACCGCTCAAAACTAAATTAATTAGGTAGACAATCATGTCAATCATATCCCATATGATTCTTAGATCCTTTTATGAGATTCTTTGAGAAATCCAATTTCAAAAACATGTTTAATCTCATCTTTTGCCTAGGCCCAAAACTGTTTTGACGCCTAATTAAGTCAAACCATTTTAAACGCATAGGAACCATTCAATTTAATGCACCTTGCGGAGGCAAGCCCACATTAAATTAATGAACCTCATCTTGCTCATACATGAATAAGATTAATGCACCTCGCGGAGGCGAACCCACATCAAGATTACCCATGCATAAACAAGTGTTTTAATCATGGCATGGCAAAGAAGGACTTAAAACTTTATTTGAAGGTTCATCACATATAGCATATAACACATTTATGAGCACATAATATAAACATGTTACACATCAAGTTTAGCCACTAAATTAATCTCCATTAATTTAAGCATGATATTTATGTGTCATTAGTTTCTCTATAATTATGAGGATGAGACTATTTCAACTTTGGTTATTATCTCCAAATCAAGACAACAAGAAGTGCGGTCGAACTAAGCCATTAGGCAACCACAATCCCGCACTAATTCAAGAAACCAAGAAAGTAGTCCATGTGGCCGAAACTAAGCAATAGATGGTCTCGATGAACGTAGGCCAATTGCATTTACAATTCCACATGGATCTCCAAACTTTGAATCAAGAACTTTGTTTCTCAATTTTAGCAATTATGAACTCTTCATAATTCTAACTTCGTTTTATCTTTGAAACTTTGATTGCGATCAATTTTGGGAAACACAATCTCGATGAACGCAGATTAGCCATCCAAAACTTGAACCAATCTAGGAATCACAAGACTAAAACAAATAGGAAAATCAAACCCCAAAATCCACACACAAACCAACTACCCAAAACCCATTCCAGATCAGCAAGTCTGGACTGGTTCTGTTACTGGTTTTGTTGAATTTTTCGAAAAATTCCAGATTCTGTTTTTGACCAAAATCAGACCTTCTGATCCCTTTGTGCGGCCGTCCAAAAAGATCTGTGCGGTCGCCCAAAAAATGTGCGGCCGCCCAGAATCTTCTGTGCGGTCGCCCATGGCCATCAGGAGGTGCAGAATTTTCAAGTTCGAAAATTTTGTCTCAAAATCGTTTTTCCCCGATTATTAAAACTTTGATCCAATCAAAAATTAATAATCAACAATTCTGAATCCATCATAATTTATTTATTGCGATTGAATCGTGCGATTAAAGTTGCAAAACAATAAACCACATGAAATCACATAACACATAAACGTCATATATTCCAATATTCATATCATGCAAGGCACATAAACAATTTATATACACATAACATGATCTAGGTATTGAAATAATCAACATGAACGGTGCTCTGATACCACTGTTGGGTTTCGTAGTAACATGCGCAGCGGAATTTAGCATTTAAAATTTTGAAACCCAAAGCCCATAGATCCGTTCATATGATTAAATCAAATACAATAACATAAATATAGGATAAAACTAACCCTTGATGGCTATTAAATTTTCTCTTGGTCTTTGGTGGAGATTTGAAGACTTGATCACGATCACAAAGCTTGAACACGAACTTTGAAGATGATGATTTTCACCCTCTAGCGGTATCCACACTTTGAACGAATATCAAAGGAACTTCTTTGATCTTGGTTGCTAGACCAAATTGTGAAACACGTTTTCACAATGAATTTGAACTATATGGAATTTTCTCTCTTGTGTATTATTTTGTTCTTTGACCAATGATGTCTTAGAACAAAGTAAAACCTCTCTCAAACTCTTTGGAGACTCACAAAAGGCTATCACTGAAGTTCTGGCCGAACTCATCCTTTTATACACAAGCAAGACCTATTCCAAATAGGAATCTTGTGTCAAAAGACATTCCAAATCGAATTAGGAAAGTGCCAGCCGACAGTACTGTGCGGCCGCCCAGAATACACTGTGCGGTCGCACATTTATCTGAAACAAACTGGTACAAATCTGATCTAAGTGTGCGGCCGCCCAGTCCACACTGTGCGGTCGCCCACTTCCCCAGAATGTCCAGAATTTCCAAAATTCCAATTTAGTCCTTTTAAGGATTCGTTCTATTGTGTGTGACCCTCTAGGGTTATACTAAGTTGGCAATGGGTTCAAACATGAAACCATAAGATATGATTAGGTTCTAGCAAACCGTCATACCTATCCAAATAGTATAACTAGATACAAGTTCGCATTCCTTTAGAATATGTCATAATCCCTTTGTCCTCGACGTCATTGAACACAAGTCATGGTCAAACAGTCAACTTGTTTTTGTTCAATACTTTCTCGATTCCGAATATGTTGATAATCCAAATGCCATTGATCCAATCAATTCATTTGAGTCCGGCCGAACATTTCATCAACACCATTCCTACGAGAGGCCCAAGCTTGACATCTCTCCGAAGAGGGACAAATCCATTTAGCTTATTATTCTTCCCTACGTGAATCCGATTATGCCAATCACACCCTTTATAACTTCCCGGTTAAAGGTAGCGTTTGAATATGTCAAACATAATGTTCATCAAGTGGAAGACTATAATAACTTCATGTCTAAGGATTCAAATGACATAACTAATATGAGATATATGTTCGACATAGACCATGACATAAATCTCATACAGCGGGTCATGTCCAGTACCTTGTTCCAAACAAGTACCCATAAATCTAACATGATCATCGCATGATCATTTAGCCTTTATACTAGTGCTTAACAAGTACTAGGGACGGAGATTATTATAAGTAAACATGAACAATAATAATAATCAAAACATCTCTTTATTGATATGAAATAAATGATAACAATTACAACGTTTATTAAACGTGCCTAGGGCACCACTACCAACAATAAGAGGTGTATACTCCCTCCGTCCCATTACAATGGGCACTTTTGGTCAAACCAACTTGAACTTTGACTAACATTTTATGCTAAATTATTAATATTCATAAAAAATTAAAAAAAGTTACTAAATTAGTAATATAAACATTATCAATAACTATTTTTAAATTTTTATGGAGATAAATTATTTAGCATAAAATGTTAGTCAAAGTTCAAGTTGGTTTGACCAAAAGTGCCCATTGTAATGGGACGGACGGAGTATACATGAACAAGAGCCCTATTCTAAGTATATGATTACAATGAATAATTATCTAAATATAACTAGATATGTACAAGATAAGCAAGGGAAGAATATAATTATAATAAGTGGGAGAGAGATCAGGTGGATCTTTATCATTATCAGTTTTTTCGATGAAGTGGTAGAATAGACATACATGAGATGAATGAAGGTATTTAGCTTCTACGTAGCATTGTAATTGTTTTTTTTTAAAAAATTATAAATCTCAAAATTAATTCTTTTTTATCATTATAAAACCAATAAATAATTTTACATATGCAAGCAATTATAAAATGTGCATGAAACCGCCGAAAACGAGAAATTTGTTTTGTTGGACATTGAGTTCTTTCATCTCCAAGATATTAAATACTCCATTATCACCTAGTATTTGCCCCCCATCCTTTCTCATTGTCAACAAAATGAATAAATTATAGAGTTTTAAAATAATAATTTGGGAGGGGCTAAAGCCACTACAATTTTTGTTCTTCCACTATACTTTTTATAAATAGACTAAATTGCCACTACTCTTTTCCTTAACAAACTATATTATCCTTTTGGGCAATGCTAGGCTTACAAAAGAATGTTACAAAATGAAGGATACAAGATGTGGTGACGATATTTTATTGGCTACATCGATAGTGGACCCGGCACACTCTAATTAAAAACACCAATACAATTATGACACTTCATTTTGTAAACCACGTTTTGTAGCACATTTTTTGTAACTTTATTATTTCCTTATCCTTTTTTAAGTGTTCATCATTAAGTTAAAATTTTTATTGTACCGAAATAAAGACGCTATCCAATGCGGAATCAAGAGACGTTCCAGAAAAAAAAAAAAAAAAAAACGCAGAAAAGAAACCCTAGGTACCCATTCGATGAGCTTGATACCCCCTTCTGCAGCATCATGGGAATGCACATGAGGAGTTGAAACTTCCTTCTACAGCCTCTTCTTTTACAGCCTTTTTACGCTCCTAGTCAATCAAGTGCTAATTTTGAATCAACAAACATAAGCAAGGTACAAACTGAATACGTATTGCATGCTAATGCAAGTTAAGTATTGATTTTGCTTCCTCAATTCTGATTTTAATAACTTCAAGATATGATTTGCTCTATCAAACCTTTTTGTGATAATCTTCGTATTTATTATTTACTCTTCTAATATGTACTATTGTGAGACGTGGTCATATTTTTCCTCTGTATCAATGTAAAGGCACAGATATATTATGGGAGAGAATGAGTGATTTTCTATTGAGTGCTCTTGGGGTTAAATACATCAAAGTTATACAAGGATTATACAAGGATAAGCTTTACAAGAGATAAGAGATTTACATGAGAGATACGAAAGAGTTGTTACAACAAGATATATCAGCAAAGTAGTACCCGTAATACTAATCAGGTTGTTGCTTTGACTTATCTCCTAGATGTGATGATATATCTTTAACACAATGAACGAAAAGGATAATCACAGAACTACGTTTTCGTTCAAATCAATTTTAGAGTTTGTAGACATAGGCTTTGTATAAAAACATTAATTAACTTTCTTTTGGAAGAGGTTGCTCCATACAATTAATTTTTTAAAAAGCCACTTACACAAAGTGCCGCGTGAGTGTTTGAGATAAGAGCCTTTCTGCTCTCTTTTAATACTCCGCCCCCCCCCCCCCCCAAAAAAAAAAAAAAGTCACATTTTAACATTAGAAGAGAGAGTATTAGTTATATCTCTCGATGATGTACATGCTCAATGGCGACTTGACATCAAGTCATTTACTGACACTGACAAAGCTTGTGGTACTGATGAGACTAATTTTAAGGAATTGCTTGGGGCATTGGAGGGGAAGTATCAAGAATGCCCATTGATAAAAAGGAAATTGTAAAAAGTCAAGTTGCTTCGCTAGTAAATGAACCAAACCCATTGATATACGAGCCTGATGTACGTCTGCATAGAGGTCGTCCTTCGTTAGCTAAGAAGAAAAATGAATCTAACTCTACACGACGTGATCCTTCCGCTCATGAAATTGTTGAAAAGGGTAGAAAATGTGGTATGTGCAAAGGCTTTGGTCACAACATTAGAACTTGTCCAAGTAAAAAAATTGGAGTTTCTGAGCAAGGATGTTCTTCACACACAACAAATCTTGATTGCTTCTCTGACACAGTAAATTTGGATGCGTTTGATTCGTCAACCACCGACTTATTACGTTGTTGATTCATGTGAGCTTCTCTACTTCCATACATTCTTGTTTTGTTATTGGTATTCTTATGACATGAAAAATTATGTGAAAATATATCTAATACATTCTTCTTTGACTTGATATTCAAGAACCGATAGATCATGAATTAAATATTATCTTATACTCCTTCGTGAAAATGAATGACTGAATTTTCTTTTGATCAAGAGCAAATTTAGGCATTCATCTTGGGACAGAGGTAGTATATATTTTTGTCATATTTTTTTTATTGCTAATTCAGTGATTACAAATATTTTCAGCTGATTCAAGCCGAAGATGGTTGAAGATTCGAAAATTGTTGAAGATTGTGAGGGAGCTTGCAGTGTTTATGATGCTTCAAGATTCCTATGTTACCAAAATAAGTTTTTGGCAGTTTATTAAGATATGAGGGTTAGAGTAGTAGTTTTGGATTGTTATTTTTATTTATTTTTCTTTTGGATTTGATTTTTCTTTCATTTGTTATGAAATTTTTAGTTATGTAGCAGCTTTTGAAAGGGTTGTTATGTCGCGACCCCGAACCCCGCGGGCCCGAGACCGCGAGCTGGACGTCGACTTAAACAATAAACTCTAAAATAATGGAGATAAAAATTTCCTTTTATACCCAAAAGATGATAACACGAGGTTTTGTAAATCAATTTGAACAACAAAGTAAAACTAGTATAAACTCCATAAGCTTATACACCAAAGTTACAAAATACACAAATCCTAGTGACGCCAATGTTTGGTACAAATATCCCCAAAAGGTTACACATTGATATAATGTAAACCAACCTATAACAATTTTCCCCAAAAGAATGTATCCACACTCGACGTCCTTTTTCTCGTGATCAGCGAGACTAATCCTTAGCACCTAGGGGGGGGGTTAAGGAAAAACAAAGATAAAAGAAAGGGGGTGAGATAAATCTCAATAAGTTACTAATGCAACTACATGACATGCTATGATGCGATAAGCAATAAACAATAATAAATATCACATAGCACATAGCAATTATCAAATATCAGATAGCAGCGGAAATAACACATAACAAAGGATATTAGCCAAGGTTTCCAAACCGATACATCCAAATAAAGGATCGCTGCGCAGCTTCAATAATCAACAAATCAACATCTTCATATTAGCATGAAAGCTGAAGAGAAATCCCCCGGTACCGGAACAATAACCATAAGAGTGTCACAAAGGACAAGAGTCATGCCACAAAGTCATGCTCAGTAGCTAGATACATTCACAAAGGAAGCTAACTTATCTCTTCCAAGGTCAATCTGGAAAAGGGGTATAGTATGGGCAAAACAATGGTCAACATTATAATGGACTTGGCTTTGCCATTATAATCTTTCCCATCGCCCGATGCAACAAATATGCCAGCTGGGCTTCCAAATAAATGCTAAGTAATAAATACTAGCTTAATTAAACAACTTAGGGTTCCAAAGTAGGGAACCATTCCAATTAGTCACCAAGAAAGTGAAATGAACCAACGACACACAATTAACGTGTTCCAACAATCTTAACAATGATAACACAATTTCCATATCACATTTGACCACAAGGGGTCCAGTTAAATCGAGCACTCAACCAAATTTACTCACTCATCTCGAAGAGCTTAAGGAGAGCTTTGAAACGATACTTTACACGCCTAAAACGGAGTCCGTATGAACAAAGTATGGCCCTCGAAAGATTGGACCAAAAAGGGAAATAAATTTCATAACAGGGGAGGGGGTGCGCGCGCCTCCTAAGGGAGGATGCGCGCGCCTCCTAGATCAGTTGGAAAATCAAGTTTGGAGGAGGAGAGGGTGCGCGCGCCTCCTATGGGAGGGTGCACGCGCCTCCAATGGACAGAAGGCTTTTGATCAAGAAGGGCCATAAGGGTGCGCGCGCCTCCTATGGGAGGGTGCGCGCGCCTCCTTGCCCGGAAAGGCAATTTCCGGCCAAAATCTGGGTTTCTACCATTTTTCTTACCCATTTCACATAACAACCAAAATCAAACATAATCAACCTTCTACCAAGCATAAAGATGAACCCCAAAACAACTTATAACTAGAATGGGGACTCAAATAATACCATTTATCAACCAAGATCAAGATTCAAACCCAACATTCTTAAAATCACCATTTTTGACCAAAACTCAAAATAAATTTCAAATAAACTCCAAACTCAACCAAACTTCAAATATAACACCTCAAGCATAATATAAACATGATTTGAACATTTTAGCATAAAAATAGGGGAAAAGCAACTTACTTGGATTTTCTCAAAGTTGACGGATTTCAAATATTTTTGATTCTACACGATCCTATCGACGATCTAAACAAGTTTCACGTTTTAAGAAATGAGAAATAACAAGAGGAAGATGATGGAAATGTAGAGAGAAGTGAGAGAGAAAAACTTACCCTTCTTTGGAGAGAGAGAGAGAAATGTGCTGGGAAATGGGGTGGAGTGTGAGTGAGGGTGATAGGGTGAGGGAGGGAGTAGGGAGAAGATGATGAATTGTTTGAAATGTTACATTAAGGCCCCTCCCCCTAATACTATCCTTTCAAATAAACTCCCCATTAACAAATAAAACTCAACACTTCTACACTAGCACAAATGACCCAGATAAAATGCACACATAAATATTTAAATAAATAATAATTTAAATAAATAGATAGGCAAATAATTAAATAATAATCATTTATTACTAATAAAATAGAGCCTAGTTTTCGGGTCGTGACTTTCACTCCCCCTTAAAGAAAATTCGACCCGAATTTTAACGAGACTTACCCGAATTAAAAAGCCACGGATATTTCCTCTCGATCTCATCTCGAAGCTCCCACGTCGACTCCTCGATATTATGATTCCTCCAAAGAACTCGAACCAACTCAATGCTTTTGTTTCTCAACTCTTGAACTTTGGCATCTAAAACCCGAACCGGTCGTTCCTCATAAGTCATATCGGGCTCAATATCCTCCGGTACACTCGGTAACACGTGAGATGGATCATGAACATACTTCCGAAGCATAGAAACGTGGAACACGTTGTGCAACCGGTCTAAAGATGGCGGTAACGCAAGTCGGTACGCTAGAAGTCCAACCTTTCCCAAAATCTCAAACGGGCCAATAAACCTCGGAGCCAACTTGCCTTTCTTCCCAAACCTACGAATACCCACTTTCGGAGATACTTTCAAGAACACCAAATCACCGGTCTGAAAACTAAGATCACGTCTTCGGTTGTCTGCGTAGCTCTTATGTCGACTCTGGGCTGTTTTCAATCGATCCCGGATAACTCTAACCTTTTCAACTGAATCCTGAAGCAAATCAATACCCACGATCTTCGCTTCACCAACCTCATCCCAACAAATAGGCGATCTACATTTTCTTCCATACAAGGCCTCATACGGTGCCATCTCGATACTATCCTGATAACTGTTGTTGTAAGAGAACTCCACTAACGGTAAATGTGAATCCCAAGAATCGGAGAAGTCTATCGAACAAGCTCGCAACATATCCTCCAAAATCTGAATAGTCCTCTCGGATTGACCATCGGTCTGAGGATGAAAAGCTGTACTGAATCGCAAATCTGTACCCAAAGCTTCCTGAAACGCCTTCCAGAATCTAGAAGTAAACCTCGGGTCTCGATCTGACACAATACTAACCGGAACCCCATGCAATCTAACGATCTCATCAATGTAAAGGGTCGCAAGCTTCTCCATCGAATATCTGATGTCAATAGGCAAGAAATGGGCACTCTTGGTCAATCTATCCACTATTACCCAAACACTGTCATACTTTCTACGGGTACGAGGTAGTCCCGTAACGAAATCCATAGTCACATGCTCCCATTTCCACTCGGGAATCTCTAACGGCTGAAGTAGTCCCGCGGGTCTCTGATGCTCGGCTTTGACCTGCTGACAAGTTAGACACTTCGAAACATACTCTGCTATCTCCCTCTTCATATTAATCCACCAAAATTGTTGCTTCAGATTCTGATACATCTTCGTACTACCCGGATGAATAGTGTACCTCGATTTGTGACCCTCATCTAAAACTTGCCTCTTTATTCCACCAACATCGGGTACGCACAAACGACCACGGAAAGTCAACACTCCACTCGAACTCAAGGAAAAATCCTCGAAGTTCTTTTCCTTCAATTTACCCATTATCTTCACCAACTCGGGATCTTCTTTCTGCGCTTCCTTTATTCTCTGAATTAGGGTCGGAGATACCCTAATATTCGCAAAAATAGCCCTATGTCTCGATTCACGAGGAGACCAATCCCGAACATCCTCAAGCATTTTCCATTCACGGACCATCATCGAAGCCACATAAGATTTTCTACTAATCGCATCGGCGACCACATTCGCCTTCCCCGGATGATAAGAAATCGTACAATCAAAATCTTTCAACAATTCCATCCATCGGCGTTGCCTATTATTCAACTCTTTCTGGGAGAAAAGGTATTTCAAACTCTTGTGATCCGTAAAAATCTCAAACTTCGCTCCATAAAGGTAATGCTTCCATTTGTGCAACGCAAATACTATCGCAGCCAACTCCATATCATGAGTGGGGTAATTCTGTTCACTAGGGGTCAACTTCCTCGAAGCATAAGCAATTACTTTCCCATTCTGCATCAACACACAACCCAAACCCTCTTTCGAAGCATCACTGTAAATCATTAGGCCATCGCTCCCATTAGGCAAAGTTAAGATCGGTGCGGTAGTCAACCTCTTCTTCAATTCCTCGAAACTCTTGTCACATTTCTCGGTCCACACAAACGGGACATTCTTCCGGGTTAACTGAGTCATCGGAGTAGCGATCCTCGAAAACCCCTCAATAAATCTTCGGTAATACCCGGCTAAACCAAGAAAGCTTCTAATCTCTGTCACTGATTCGGGTCTCTTCCAATCCACTATTGCTTCAATCTTAGAAGGATCCACCGAAATCCCATCGTTAGAAATCACATGGCCCAGAAATGAAACTTTTTCGAGCCAAAATTCGCATTTACTAAACTTCGCAAACAACTGCTCCCTCGCAAGAACGGATAAAACTGTCCTCAAGTGTTGCTCGTGTTCCTCTCGAGATTTAGAGTAGACGAGTATATCATCAATAAAGACCACCACGAACGAATCAAGATAAGGATGGAAAACCCGATTCATCAAATCCATAAACACGGCCGGCGCGTTCGTCAACCCAAACGGCATAACCAAGAACTCATAATGACCATAACGGGTGCGGAAAGCCGTCTTCGGAATATCTTCCGATCGAATCTTCAACTGATGGTACCCACTCCTCAAATCAAGCTTAGAAAACACAACTGAGCCTTGAAGCTGATCAAATAAATCATCAATGTGAGGTAGAGGATACTTGTTCTTCACCGTAACCTGATTCAACTTCCGGTAATCGATACACAATCTCAACGAACCATCTTTCTTCCGCACAAACAAAACCGGTGCTCCCCACGGGGAAACACTAGGGCGGATAAACCCTCGATCGAGCAACTCTTGCAATTGAACCTTTAATTCCTTCAACTCTGCGGGAGCCAATCTATACGGTGCTTTCGAAATTGGAGCCGTACCCGGCAAAAGGTCTATACAAAATTCAATCTCACGATCGGGCGGCATATCATACTCGGTAGAGAAAACATCGGGAAATTCCCGAACTACCCGAACACTATCCAAACTAAGGGATTCATTCCTAGTATCAAGAACACTAGCCAAATACCCCTCACAACCACTATGCAATAATTTTCTCGCTTTCATATAAGAAATTAAGCGAACCTTTCTACTCAGAGGACTAGCCTCAAACACAAATTTAGGCACATTGGGAATAGAAAAAGTAACAGTTTTCTTACGGCAATCAACGGAAGCATGAAACTTGCTTAACCAATCCATACCCAAAATGACATCAAAGTCTTGGATAGGAAGAACTACCAAATCCGCACAAAGGACACGACCACAAATGACCACATCACAAGCACGAAAGACTCGATCAGAAATCAAGCATTCTCCTATAGGGGTCGACACCTCTAGCATGTACGGTAAAGACTCGAATGCAGCATTTAACATGGAAGCAAATTGCACAGAAATGTATGAATGAGATGATCCTGGATCTACTAACGCTCGTGCGCTCACATTAGACACAGAAACAATACCTCCAATAACCGAAGGATCATCGGTCGCCTGTTGTTGATTCATGGCATATATCTTTCCTTGAACTTTGGGCTTCCCAGCGGCATCCCTTTTCTGACCCTGATTAGTACCAACCCCTGACCCGGATGACTGACCTCGGTACCTCGTGCAATCTCTCGCAAAGTGCCCCATTTCACCACAATTGGTACACTTGCCTTGCTTTTTCCAACACCTATCCTCCGCATGGCCTACCCTCTGACAAAAGGTACAAGGCTTCCTATTCTGAATCCCCGGAGTAGTACCCGGATTCCTCGGTGTGGTTTGCCCCTTAAACTGAGATGATGCTCCTGGGTTACCTCGGCTGTCGGAACGGTGTTGAGGTTGAGATTTAGCATGGCTTCCCGGTTTACCCGTACCCGCAACCTCGGTTTTCCTTTTGTGCTCCCAATAACTTGCTCTATCAAGTAGGCTCGGTCTACCGCATCTTGGAAGGTCACGATCCGTTGGGCAATAAGTTGAGTACGGATGGAGGTCTTCAATTCTCGAATGAATCTCATAGCTTTTTGTTCCTCGGTCCTCACCAAATAGTCACAATACCGGGCTAATTCTATGAACTTAGCCGAGTACTGGGCTATAGAAAACAAACCTTGCTCCAAGTTGAGAAGCTCGATCTCCTTTCGGTTTTGATCAACAACCGGAATGAAATGCTCTTTAAACTTCCGCACAAACAACTCCCACGCATACACCGTGTGAGTATCATCCCAACTAGCTTTAACACCCTTCCACCAATGCTCGGCGGCTCCCACCAGTTTGTAAGCCGCGAACCGGACCTTGTCCTCATCCGTGCAACCAAATACCTCATAAATCTTCTCCATCAACTCAATCCACAACTCAGCTTTCCGAACATCGGGTTCCCCATTGAATTCAACCGGTTTCAGTTTGAGAAATTGCTCCAATCCATAGCGGGGTGGTGCTTGTTCTACCCTCGGACCTTGATCATGTATGGCCTTCATGGCCGCCTCAAACATGCCTTGAAACATAGCACGTGCTTCTTCCCTTGTGTCATTCTGATTCTGTGCTCCACTAGAGCCTTCACCTGTTCTCCTTCTAGCCATTACAAACAATTACCTGCATAAGACATCAACCGTTACTCACTCCGAACACAACTACCCTCCTAGGTCAAACTAATCCACCTATACTTATACATAGAGCTAATGCCATAGCTCTGATACCAACTGTCGCGACCCCGAACCCCGCGGGCCCGAGACCGTGAGCTGGACGTCGACTTAAACAATAAACTCTAAAATAATGGAGATAAAAATTTCCTTTTATACCCAAAAGATGATAACACGAGGTTTTGTAAATCAATTTGAACAACAAAGTAAAACTAGTATAAACTCCATAAGCTTATACACCAAAGTTACAAAATACACAAATCCTAGTGACGCCAATGTTTGGTACAAATATCCCCAAAAGGTTACACATTGATATAATGTAAACCAACCTATAACAACTTTCCCCAAAAGAATGTATCCACACTCGACGTCCTCTTTCTCGTGATCAGCGAGACTAATCCTTAGCACCTAGGGGGGTTAAGGAAAAACAAAGATAAAAGAAAGGGGGTGAGATAAATCTCAATAAGTTACTAATGCAACTACATGACATGCTATGATGCGATAAGCAATAAACAATAATAAATATCACATAGCACATAGCAATTATCATATATCAGATAGCAGCAGAAATAACACATAACAAAGGATATTAGCCAAGGTTTCCAAACCGATACATCCAAATAAAGGATCGCTGCGCAGCTTCAATAATCAACAAATCAACATCTTCATATTAGCATGAAAGCTGAAGAGAAATCCCCCGGTACCGGAACAATAACCATAAGAGTGTCACAAAGGACAAGAGCCATGCCACAAAGTCATGCTCAGTAGCTAGATACATTCACAAAGGAAGCTAACTTATCTCTTCCAAGGTCAATCTGGAAAAGGGGTATAGTATGGGCAAAACAATGGTCAACATTATAATGGACTTGGCTTTGCCATTATAATCTTTCCCATCGCCCGATGCAACAAATATGCCAGCTGGGCTTCCAAATAAATGCTAAGTAATAAATACTAGCTTAATTAAACAACTTAGGGTTCCAAAGTAGGGAACCATTCCAATTAGTCACCAAGAAAGTGAAATGAACCAACGACACACAATTAACGTGTTCCAACAATCTTAACAATGATAACACAATTTCCATATCACATTTGACCACAAGGGGTCCAGTTAAATCGAGCACTCAACCAAATTTACTCACTCATCTCGAAGAGCTTAAGGAGAGCTTTGAAACGATACTTTACACGCCTAAAACGGAGTCCGTATGAACAAAGTATGGCCCTCGAAAGATTGGACCAAAAAGGGAAATAAATTTCATAACAGGGGAGGGGGTGCGCGCGCCTCCTAAGGGAGGATGCGCGCGCCTCCTAGATCAGTTGGAAAATCAAGTTTGGAGGAGGAGAGGGTGCGCGCGCCTCCTATGGGAGGGTGCACGCGCCTCCAATGGACAGAAGGCTTTTGATCAAGAAGGGCCATAAGGGTGCGCGCGCCTCCTATGGGAGGGTGCGCGCGCCTCCTTGCCCGGAAAGGCAATTTCCGGCCAAAATCTGGGTTTCTACCATTTTTCTTACCCATTTCACATAACAACCAAAATCAAACATAATCAACCTTCCACCAAGCATAAAGATGAACCCCAAAACAACTTATAACTAGAATGGGGACTCAAATAATACCATTTATCAACCAAGATCAAGATTCAAACCCAACATTCCTAAAATCACCATTTTTGACCAAAACTCAAAATAAATTTCAAATAAACTCCAAACTCAACCAAACTTCAAATATAACACCTCAAGCATAATATAAACATGATTTGAACATTTTAGCATAAAAATAGGGGAAAAGCAACTTACTTGGATTTTCTCAAAGTTGACGGATTTCAAATATTTTTGATTCTACGCGATCCTATCGACGATCTAAACAAGTTTCACGTTTTAAGAAATGAGAAATAACAAGAGGAAGATGATGGAAATGTAGAGAGAAGTGAGAGAGAAAAACTTACCCTTCTTTGGAGAGAGAGAGAAATGTGCTGGGAAATGGGGTGGAGTGTGAGTGAGGGTGATAGGGTGAGGGAGGTGAGGGAGGGAGTAGGGAGAAGATGATGAATTGTTTGAAATGTTACACTAAGGCCCCTCCCCCTAATACTATCCTTTCAAATAAACTCCCCATTAACAAATAAGACTCAACACTTCTACACTAGCACAAATGACCCAGATAAAATGCACACATAAATATTTAAATAAATAATAATTTAAATAAATAGATAGGCAAATAATTAAATAATAATCATTTATTACTAATAAAATAGAGCCTAGTTTTCGGGTCGTGACATGTTAAGATGTTGGGTCTTAGCACAGTAAATTTTTTGTCTTTAAGATGTTCATGATACTTGCAGTATGACTTTGTTTAGTTCTAAAAATTTAAATTTGCAATGTTATGCCCGTAAGAATTTTAATTTATTTTTGTATTGGTTTTGTTCTAATAAATGTTAAAAAGTAAGAAAATACAAAAAATACTAAATGTCCCCGTACATATTCATTTACTGGAGAGAAGAGAAGCTTGAAAGGGTGATTTGGGAAATATGTACAATTTTTATAAATGGTAGGTTCTTCATGGGCAGTTTTGTCCAAAACACATTTAATTTTGTTTGATTATTACTAATGTAGTGGAAGAGAAAAAAGTGTAGTGGCTTTAGCCCCTCCCTAATAATTTATACAAGTTATTTTAATACTTGATGATGAATCTGTTTTTAGCGAATATGTTTACCATTTATAAATAAAATTGCATCTATGCTTGCAGCATATAAAATTTACTATACTTGGTATATTAAATAATTAATAAGTGAGGAATTCACTAATAATTTTCATATAGTAGATACAATATTAAAAAACTTGCTGATGTGTTCATAACATTATAATTTCTATTATTACACCAATTTTTTTCAAGTTTCTGATTTTCATTGAAAAATGAATGAAGGAATGAACAACATGCATTTGATAATTTCATTGTACACAATAAAATATGAAAATATAAATATAATTGGAAATGGAAACTAATTCAATGAAGAAAATTAAACATATTACAATAGAAAATTAATATTAATTAATAAATAAGGTAAGTACTGCTATGCAAATTGTATGTCTATCCTAATTAATCACATACCTTATAGTAATGTAGTGGATAAGTAAATTTGTAGTGTATGTAGTCTCTAATAAAGTACTATTTTAGTAATTCCTTAAACGGTTAAAGGGCAATTATGTCTTTTAACCAAAAATGTAGTTGATAAGTAAATTTTGTAGTGGTGTTAGCCCCTCCCATTAGTTAAACATAATAGTTACTATATTAGTTAACTTTTATTGTTAATAGTATTAGTTAATTATAATAGTTACAAATATATGTTAACTAATACTAACATAGTAGTTGCTATATAGGTTAACAATTACTATTAATAGTATTAATTAATCATAATAGTTATAATATATGTTAACTATTACTATTAATAGTATTAGTTAACCATAATAGTTTATGTATTTGTTAACTATTACTATTAATAGTATTAGTTAACCATGATAGTTACTATATAAATTACACATTACTATTAATACTATTTTAAATTGCAAATTGTATAAAATATTTTATATTTTTTAGTAAAATATTTATATAATGTAGTATTCCTTCCGTCTCAGAGTAAGAGTCATACTTTTTGTTTTGGTACGTTCATGAGTAAGTGTCCATTTTCTCAAAATGGCAAATGATGAGAAAAGAGGAATACTATTTTGGACTTTTTTTTTTTCCTTCTAATGCTTCTTTAATTACAAAAAAAAAAAAAAAAAAATCAACAACACTTACTAACTTATTTTTTCCCACTTGCACTATGAATATTGTTTTGGACAATTATATACTCAACCATGTTTCAATGTTTACTCATTTTCTGTTGTGTGCACAACCAATGCAAAACTCTTAATCTGAGATGGAAGGAGTACATTTTTTATATTATGTATTATAGTTTTCTTTTTACGAAGAATTGATGTAGTAATCATTGTGTTTAAAATTCGGGAATAGAAAAAGTTAGAAATGTGTGAAGTTTTGATCTATTTAATTTTAATCATTTATTCAATTCATTACTAATCAAAGAGCTTTTAATTTATGGTAACCAATTAGATTATCCATATTCTCAGATTCATAAACAGCATGAGCAATGCTAGGGACACAAAATAAGCTTACAAAATCTTGCTCACAAAATGAGGTGTCGATATTTTATTGGTTACATCGATAATGGACCCGCCACACTCTACTTAAAAACACCAACAAAATTATTACACTTACGATTTTGTGAGCAATGTTTTGTGACTTTTTTGTGCCCATAGTATTATTCAAACAACATAGTATGGGTGTAGGGACTAAAAATAAAACACACATTATGTTTTGAAAAAGTGTTGCCCATATTTTGCCTTCTCTCCTCCTTTTTTTTTTTTTTAAGTTTTCATTCCTTTCATTTTGTAACTGAAATATAATCAATTACGTCAATTAAAGTCCATTCATTGTCATAAAAGACTCGATTAAAAATTAAGGACAACAATATCCATATATATTTAAGACGCCACAATTAAGCAAATGAAGTTATCTTATATTCCTAGATAGAAATAGGAGCAATGTCACAACATCAAAGCCAAATTATCTCTTTGAAAAGGAAAACATGAATGGTGGTAAAACTCTTACTCTGGGGCGGAGAGAGTACTTTTTTTGAGAAATTATATTTTTTCATTAATAATTATTTAAAAAAAATATTCCTTATTATAAATAATACATATATATAAATATATATATATATACATATATATAAATATATATATATATATATATATATATATATATATATATATATATATATATATATATATATATATATATATATATTAAAGTTTGTGAGGAGAGTCATGGTGTTGCCACATAGATAAGTCTTAGAGAAAGGTTGCATTTGGTGTTGCCACATCATACTACTCTTATAAATAAGAGACTTTTCAAAAAACAAATCTTAGCTAATAGTATTAGCTAATAGTATGATTTACTATTATAATAATAACTAATACTTATAATAGTACTCCCTCCGTCCCAGACTAAGAGTCCTACTTTCCATTTTGGTACGTCCCAGACTAAGAGTCATATTCCTAAAATGGCAAAGAATCTTTACTATTCACCCCACTCATTCTCTCTCCTATTTTACTTTTATACTCACAACACCAATCAATTCACTATTCTCTCCCACTCATTCTCTCTCATACTTTACTTTTACACTCACAACATTTACATAACTTCCAATATTTATTAATAAGCATGTAAATGAGGGGTAGGACTCTTAGTCCGGGACGGAGGGAGTAATAGTTACTATAATAGTTAAATATTATAGTTAACTATTAATAGTTAACTATTAGTAGTTAACTATTATTGTTAACTATTGTAATTAACTAATAGTATTAATAGTATTAGTTAATTATAATAGTAAAATATAATTTTTAACTATAATAGTTACTATATAAGTTAATTATTATTATTAATAGTATTAGTTAATCATAATAGTTACAATATATATTAACTATTACTATTAATATTATTATTTAATCATAATAGTTACTATATAAGTTAACTATTACTATTAATACCATTATGTTTTTTGAAATATTCATACAACAAACTTAAATGTACTTCTAAGTTAATTAAAAAATATTTATTACAAACTATGTACAAAAAAGGCTATGAAAATGTTTTGAGTAATTTATAATATACATATATTTTCAAATAAAATTATTATGTTAATTTATCAATTAAAAACATCAAAAAAGTAAAATACAAAAATATTAACAGAATATATTCACGTGTGGAGCACGGGTTACCTACTAGTAAAAGGAATAAAAGAGCCATATCGCGTCTATCTATTCCATGATAATTGTTGTAATCTCCCTTTTTTGTTCATCCAAAAGTAAGTATTACGTTTCTTCATTATTATTATTATTATTATTTTTTTTTTTGCAACAAAAGATAACCGTCACTTTTTAAACTAAGAAAATAGTATTAATGTAAAATTTACCATGATATAAGTATCTTGGTTTTAATTTATTTTTCTAGTTTGACTGATGTAGTAAAGAAAAAAGAGTTAATATATTTCTTGTAAGGTATGAACAGATTCCAAATACTACAAGTCTATACTATACTTAGAACGTGTGGGTGCCATGAAGCCCGCCTAAAATCGAGGGTATTTCCGGAAATTAACTTTGCAAAAGGAGGGGCTGGATTGGTAATTCGTATAGAGAAAGTGCTAGAAATTATCCACTTCTCATGTTAAATTTGTCTCTACAATTAAAAATTAAGGCTGATTTCGGTTTGAAAATTCAACTTGACCATCTTGACAAACATACGGAATGAATTTTTATTGGACGGAACAAAGGTTCACACTGCACGAGGTACTTTTTTCTTCAGAATCTACTTGGAGATAGTTTTTGTGATCTAAATTCTCTCTCTCACTTGCGTGCATCTTAACCCTCTTTCTTATTTATCCTGTTCATTTCACTTCACACACATAGAACCATGTAGCTAACTAATGTATGTTTCTTCTTTTACAAAATCAGGTCATCAGAGAAGAAGAAGACGGACAAAGAAGAAGGCATTGGTTATTGCCGGCGGTCTCAGAAGCTCCGGCAGAGAACTAAAAGTGTTATATTTGGTGATGAAGAATAAAAAAAAAATGAACTTTTCGGCGATTCAGAAGCAGCGACGGTTGAAGAATTGGAGGTGGCTGTGGCTGTGGCGGTGAGCAATAAAACTGTACGTCATTAATTTGAAGTCAAAGTAATCATTTCATGAAACAAATTCTCATGTAATTTAAGAAATTGAGAAAATTAATCAAACAAATAAAATTGTCAACAGCCACATCCAAGATTGTGAAATGCAAAGTGGAGGTGCTAGCTGCTAAGCCATTGGCAACATTTTACCTTATTAACATGAGGTGCTAGAATAGTAATTGACACTCATATTTGGATAGAATTTATACATCCACAATAACATTTCAGAACATTGATCCTCAAGAAGAGTTGACGCTTGTTCATATCCGAAGTATGATTAAAATCATACTCCTTCCATCCCAAAATATCTCGACTCAGCTTCTGAAACTTCACAAAGTGTATCTAAAATTAATAAACTCAGTTTCCTCACTTTAACTGCATAATTCCTAACTACCTCCCAGGCAAAATTTTAGAGCTTAAATTACCTTAACCTCATACAACTTCATAATTTTGATTCACTTTATTTTGATTACATGTATATTTGAAGCTTTCGTATTAAAAAAAAAAAGTATAAAATTAGAAATGACAAATCCCCTTCAAGGTTAATCAGGAATTTCAACTTCCAGTTCAAAAGAAACTAACCTTAAAAAATCCATAATCTTGGCTAGCCTTCCAGATTTTCCGGATAATATTCATTTTGTTGCTGGCAAATCCTCTTTCAAAGTTAATTAATGGCTAAGAAATCAATCAGAATAAAAAAGGGTTTCCAATTTCAAAATCCTACATTCGGAGGAAGAGATGATGAAGGGAGAGAAACAAACATGTACCTGAACTTAGTCTTCAGCCGCACACGAGGCCGGAAGGACTCTTGAGTGGTTCCCGTTCGTGTGCGGCTGAAGACTAAGTTCAGGTACATGTTTGTTTCTCTCCCTTCATCATCTCTTCCTCCGAATGTAGAATTTTGAAATTGGAAACCCTTTTTTATTCTGATTGATTTCTTAGCCATTAATTAACTTTGAAAGAGGATTTGCCAGCTTCGTTGGCGGCGTACCTAGCAGGAGAAGCAGTCTCCCGTTCTTTGACGAATTGCAGCCGAGTTGAGAGATGGGTGTATTGTGTAATTGTGGTTGAGGTGATTTAATCATACAAATTCTTTCTATATATACATGGGTTTGAGTGTAAAATTGAGGGGGGTTATATGCAATTTTTTAGGGGAGTCAAGTTAAAATTTGCCACTACTTTTAAAGGGGTAAAGGTGAATAAATGGGGAAGTCAGGGGGGGGTTCAATTGACCCCCCACCCCATAACGTGGATCCGCCACTGACACTGAGCATGTTTGTCCAAATTTATTACATCACCATCATATTAACGGTATTATCGTACATTAATGCATATAACAAATTACATGTTCTGAAAATAAAATTCAATTTTGAAGATTTTTTTTTTTTTTTAGAAACAGGTTGATTACGTATTCAAAAAATTTAATCTGAATCTAAATATGGCTCTTTATTAATAAGATTCTTTAGTATTTATGTTTAATTAACATTTTTTTAATTTAGGATAGAATTTTTAGACAGATGAAGGAAAAAGAAAACGTCCAAATTTTGCTATAACCAAAATCAAAATGAGCTTTTTTTTCGTGGGAAATTCGTTTAACTTCAGTAATAGGGTGTGAAACACCCCAAATTTTCACTACAATTAAATAATAACTTATTTGAATAAATCCCAAATTCAGAATGCCCCAACGGCTACAGATTAACCACAATTCAAACTTTAACTAACATTCAAACCCAAACGGCTAGTACAAGTCACTAGCTCAAACGGTAACTAACGGAAAATAAAGACTAGAACTTAAACGCAGCGGAAAACATAACTACTAAATAACTTCTTTCAAAGGTAACTCTTATGCCGCCAAAACTTTGCGACTCCTGGCCTGCTTATTTATAACCTGGAGAGAAATAAGAATGAAAGGAATGAGCGAACAATGCCCAGTAAGTTCATACGGTATCCCCTCGGGTACTAAGAGGAGATGACCGAAACGAACGGTAAAAATAAATTAACAATGAACGGATATAACTCAAGGATCAAAAAAATACTCAGTTTGAAAAGAACATTTAACAATATCCAAAACAACTCGTCACTTTGAAAACATGTGGCTACAGAAGACAGTTTTCAAAACATAACTTTTCACAAAACACTTTACTTCACTTTACTTAATTTAGGGATTAAGCACACGATGTACCCAGGGCTCGGGTTTCTACTGACCGAACCCAATATCGGTGTATCATGATAACCTACGCTACTTCATCAAGCAACGCAAAGGGGTCCACATGTTCATCTTAGAACTATGGATAACTATAAGGGGTCCACTTATCCGTTTCGGGATTATGGATAACTGTAAGTGGTCCACTTATCCGTTTCGGGATTATGGATAACTGTAAGTCACTTTACTTATTACAAAACTTTACTTTAAAGAGCTTTACAAAACAAAGCTTAACTTTACAAAATTTTACTTGATCACTTTTTAAAAAGGAGGTGTACATTTCACTTTAGACACCAAGATCACAATACAAATCATACACCTGATAGCCCAATTGAACAACAATAAAATCAATAGGGCGGATAACAAGGAACGGTAACATTCGCGGAACAGAATAGTTATTTAACATACTATCTAGCCACATAGATAGTTTACTTTTAACAAAACCAGAGATTGAGAATCCTAAACAAAGGATTGAAGCCAAATAACTACTAAGAACGTAATTCCTTACCTTAGCTTTGCGATCACTAGCTTGATTACTCCGCTTGCACAAATCTACAATCATGCAAAAGCCTAACTTAGACACAAGTAAACACTATTTTACTTCCGTCCCAAATTACTTCTTTTTACTTGGTTAACCCTATGAATTAGTCATCTTTAACCTCTTTCATAGTTAACCTATATCCTTATGAATTACTAAAACACCCCTAGGGTTTTATTAATCAATTCCCAACTCTCAATTTCACTTTATGAATTACACATACTGATTACACACTTTCTGCACACACATACTGAGTACACCTATATACAAACACACCCACCCACTCTGATACACTCACACACTCCGATACACCCACACACTGATACACTCACCGCTCTGATACACTCACACATGCTGAACACACACCCCCCACACACACAGATACACCCGCACATACCTACTGCTTTCATCACCAAATCACCCACACACTCATCACCAGTACAAACGCACACCTGCACACACACACACACACACACACATACATATAGTACACGCACACACACACAAAACCATGGCAGCCACTGCCGCCAGAACCCACACCCAAACCATCATCTTCTTCCTTCTTAATTCCATACTACAAAACCCTAGTTCATCTTTAGGGTTCACGGATATCTGATTTCGATCAACTAATATTATCAAAGATGGGGAAGAAGACATTGATTCAAGCATACCTTAAAGAACGATCCTCCTCTCTCTCTCTTTTTCTTCTTCTTCCTCCGCGCCTCTCTCTCTCTCTCTTTGCGGCTCCTCTCTGCGCCGTCCCTTTCCCTTTTCCCGTTTTTTTTTTCTTTTTGGTAGAACACAATAATACTAGTGGTTTAATAAGAGAGTATTTATATAAAAGGGTTTCCCAAAATCCCTAATTAAAAAGGACTCATATTCTTTTTAATTAATGAATTGGGCTTTCCCACTCATGACCCAAAACTAAACTAATCCTTTTATTAAATGCTCGCCCCAAATAATAATTAGGAGTTTTAAAATAATAAAATATAAAGGGTAATTTCGGGTTATTACATTCTTACCCCCTTAAAAGAGTTTGGTCCTCCAAACTAAACGTACATTAATCTTCGAACAAAGCGGGATACATATCATGCATTTCACTTTCAAGCTCCCACGTGGCTTCTCTTTCCGTGTGATTTCTCCACTGCACTTTTACGTACGGAATCACTCGCTTCCGCAAAACTTGATCTTTACGGTCAACAATCTTTACTGGCTTCTCATAATAACTCAAGTCTTCACGAAAACGTAACTGTTTGTAGTCTATGACGTGGCTCGGGTCAGCTACGTACTTCCTCAACATCGACACGTGAAACACGTTGTGCACACCAGCCAGCACAGGAGGTAGAGCCAACTTATAGGCTACCGCCCCTATTCGTTCTAGAATCTCAAATGGTCCCACATATCTAGGACTTAACTTTCCACGAATTCCAAACCGCGTGACTACTTTTGTCGGAGAGATGTTTAAGAATACGTGATCTCCTACTTGGAACTCCAGATCGTGTCTTCGATTTTCTGCATACGATTTCTGCCTACTCTGTGCAGTTAATAACCACTTACGAATCTGTTGAACTTTATCCGCCGTTACTTGAACAATCTCGGGTCCAGTTAACTTCCTCTCACCTACTTCATCCCAACACGCAGGCGATCTACATTTTCACCCCTACAGAGCTTCATACGGTGCCATTCCAATACTAGAGTGGTAACTGTTGTTGTAGGCAAATTCCACTAGTGGTAAATGATCATCCCACGCTCCTTGCCAATCTAACGACGTTGCTCTCAGTAGGTCTTCAAGAGTCTGAATCGTCCTTTCTGACTGTCCGTCTGTCTGAGGATGGAATGATGTACTCATAGTTAACTCCGTCCTCAACGCTCTCTTTAAACTCTTCCAGAAATTTGATGTGAATCTCGCATCTCGGTCTGACACTATAGAGACCAGTATCCCATGTAACCTCACGATCTCATCCACGTACAGCTTAGCTAACTTGTCCAACAAATCAGTCACCTTGATTGCTAGAAAGTGAGCCGATTTGGTGACCCTATCCACTATGACCCAAATCGCATTATGATTGTAGTAATCCCGCGGGTTTCTAGTGTTCACTTTTCACCTGCTGACATACTAAACACTTGGACACGAATTCTGCTACCTCACTTTTCATATTGTTCCACCAGAATGATTCCTTTGAATCTTTGTACATCTTAGTATTCCCAGGATGAATCGAAAACCTTGAACAGTGAGCTTCCTCAAGAATTTCCCTTTTTATACTTTCATCATTAGGCACCCAAATCCTCGATTGATACCTCATAATTCCGTCATCACCCACACGGAAATCTACCATTCCCTTTTTACTTATAGTCTTGTGGATTACTACTAACTCCTCATTCACATTCTGAGCTTCCTTGATTCTCACTAACAACGTTGGTTGGACACTCATCTGAGCCAAATAACCTTTAACTCAAACTTCCAGTTTCACCATTTCACTATTTCCCAATTTACTTACCCCCTTAGAAAACATAGCCGCTAACGATCCATGGTTCTTTCTACTTAACGCATCTGCCACTTTATTGGCTTTTCCAGGATGATACAGAATCTTAAAATCATAATCCTTAATTCAAGCCATCTTCTCTGCCTCATATTCAACTCTTTCTGAGTGAAAATATACTTAAGACTCTTATGGTCGGTATAAATCTCGCATGGCACCCCATACAAATAATGTCTCCAAATCTTCAATGCAAACACCACGGCCGCTAACTCCAAATCATGGGTAGGATAGTTCTTCTCATGGTTCTTGAGTTGCCTAGATGCATAAGCTATCACCTTGTCATTCTGCATCAACACACAACCCAAACCTTTCAATGAAGCATCACTATAAATTACAAAACCATCCTTGTTTGTTGGTACAGTAAGAATAGGCGCATACACCAATCGCCTTTTCAATTCTTGAAAGTTCTTCTTGCATTCGTCCGACCATACAAACTTTGTCCCTTTCGTGGTTAACTTAGTCAATGGTAGCGATAACTTCAAAAATCCTTCCACGAACCTTCGGTAATAACCCGCTAAACCCAAGAAGCTCCTTATTTCGCTAACAGAAGTTGGTCTCTCCCAATTTACTATAGCCTCGATTTTCGCAAGGTCAACTGCTATCCCATTCTTAGACACCACATGCCCCAAGAACGCCACTTCCTCAAGCCAGAACTCACACTTCTTAAACTTGGCATACAACTTTTGTTCTCTCAGAATCGTCAATACTAATTTCAAATGTTCTTCATGCTCCTCTTTTGACTTAGAGTACACCAAGATGTCGTCGATGAATACTATTACACACTTGTCTAAGTACTCTTGAATTACTCTATTCATAAGCTCCATAAACACAGCAGGTGCATTTGTCAATCCAAACGGCATTACCAGGAACTCATAGTGCCCATACCTCATCCTAAAAGACGTCTTTGCCACATCTTCCTTTTTCACTCTCAACTGATGGTAACCAGAACGCACATCGATCTTAGAGAAATAACATGCACCCTGGAGTTGATCAAGCAAATCATCGATTCTAGGCAAAGGATACTTATTCTTAATCGTTGCACGGTTTAACTCCCGATAATCAATACATAATCTCATTGATCCATCCTTCTTCTTTACAAATAACACCGGCGCACCCCACGGTGATGCACTCAGCCTAATCAGACCCTTGTCCAATAACTCTTGGAACTGTTCCTTTAACTCCTTAAGTTCCGGCGGAGCCATCCTATATGGTGCTCTCGAAATCGGTGCAGTCTTTAGTGCTAGATCTATCGAAAACTCCACTTTTCGCTCCGTCGGTACTCCCGGTAAGTCCTCAGGGAAAACATCTTTAAAATCCTTTACTATGGAAAGGGATTCTATGGTCACTTCTTTCTTGATCGTCTCACTAACATACGCTAGAAAGCCCTTACAACCCTTCCTTAACAATTTACGAGCCTTCATTACAGAAATCAGACCGGTCCGGACTCTCGGTTTCGATCCTTGAAAACAGAATCTTTCTCCAGAGGGTAATTCGAAGTTTACTTCCTTTTTAAAACAGTCTACTTTTGCATGATACGCGGCCAGCCAATCCATACCTAGGATAATATCAAGGTCACTGAGATCCATACATATGAGATCAACCTCGAGTTCTCTATCGCCTATCTTTAGGGGACAATTCTGAAATACTGAAGTAACTGGGATCGATTCCTTAGTCGGGGTATCAATTATCACAGAACTCTCTAACGCTTCAGGAATCAAATTCATTCTCTTAGCTAAGCAAGCACTTATCACAGAATGCACAACATTCATCGATCTTGTGTCTTCCGTCACAGACTTGGCATTTCTCACCAGCACCTTGCCCTTTAGCGCCACCCTTTTTACCATCTTTACAATTTCCATAACCTTTACTCGGGTACTTACTTATAGCATTATCCTTCTCGCGATTATCAGCAGCCTTCTGCTTATTGCTTTCGTCACGGTTCTAGTTTCCCTTAATTAGCTTTTTCTCAGTAGACTTCTTTTCTCTTCCTTCTTACTGCGGTAACTCTCCACCTCTTTCTCTACTATTCTTTCTCTATCTAACACTTGGTCAAATGATGATAGCATCACCGGAATGATTTGATATCGGATCCGGTCACTCAACCCGAATTCAAACTTTCGAGCCTTCTGCTCTTCATTGTCGAAAAATGCTGGGGCAACCTAGCAGCTCAGTGAATTTTTTTCACAGTACTCATCCACTGTTAATTTTCCTTGTGTCAACATCATAAATTCTGGCATTCTGAACGCTCATCGGGTAATGTTCTCATTGAACACACGCTTAAACCTTTCCCACGTGAACTCACCATCTACACGTGCAACAGTCGCTCTCATATTCTTATTAGTATCGCGACAAAACGCTATTACTTGCGCCAACACAAGCATTACTACCATGCTTAATATTTTCACATAATTAGGCCGTCTCACAAGACGTAAGCTTTTCAAAAAGATCGATTTCACTAGATCTCTGGTCAATTCAATAGACCAATTCTACTTAATAAGTCGTTTCACTAGACTTTATTTACTTATGATAGGTCGATTCACTAGACCTACTTTCATTCACAATTGGCCATCTCACTAAGCCCATTACTCTTATACTTAACCGTTTCAATAGGTTACTTTATTCTTTCTTTACTTGACCGATTCACTAGGTCACTTTATTCTTGTTTCGATCATTTCACTAGACCAAAACTAAATTTTACTTAGCTGTTTCCATAAGCCAATTCTACTCATGGTCTTTTCACTCGACCAACACTTCTCGTTCTAGATTAGCTCATACGCTTTAACATTCAAGAACGAAAACAATCAACAAAGCCATTTGTTTAAATAAATCATAAACTTTTATTAAGAGGATCTTCTGGGAATAAAAGTAGACAAAACAAAATTCTAGTGTTTTTGTCACGCCCCGGAAATTCTAAAAATCCATAAACATAAAATTTACATAACTAACATCTCCAAAAATGCTAAATACCAAACCGGGCACGTGAATTCAACTATGAAACCGATACCATCAAATAACACCTCAACGAGATTATAACTCGGAGACTAGAAACAAACGCGGAAGCAAGAACAACTATTAACAAAATACCCAAAGTACAACCGTATATACAACACGGAACGACTACGAACCCACAAAAAAAAATACATAAAGGCTCCGAAGAGCAACTATCCCAAAGGCGATCAACCTGCTCAGAAGATTCCCGCTACAACGGACCTCACAACGCTACCACTTGCTTTCCTGGGGGGGGGGGGTTAAGGAAAAACAGAGATAAAAGAAACGGGGTGAGATAAAATCTCAGTAAGTTACTAATGCAGCTACATGGCATAAAATCATGCAATCAACGATATAACTGAACAAGTAAATCACATAACAATAAATGAGAAAGCTCCCTATCGCCAACTGTCCCATACCAGTTGGAAATAACGACTAACTCATCATGCAGCACATAAGACTGAAATAAACACGTTACAAAGGATACTGAGCCAAGGTTTCACCAAACGGATATAACAAAGAAGCCTCTGTGCAGAACCAACCCATCAACCAATCAATCAATCTTCGTAGTAGCACAAACGGCTGAAGATAAGAATCCGGTCAGAACCAACCAATCAATCCATCAACCATAGCAGCATAACAGCTGAAGAGCACCTCGGATAGAACCGACTAATCAATCAACCAACCAATCTTCGTAGTAGCATAAAGAGCTGAAGATCACAACCCCGGTACCGGAACCATAACAATGTAACATGTCACAAAGGACAGGGGAGATGACACAAAGTCAAAACCCAAAAAGTTAGCTAGACTACTTCCGAAGGAAGCTAGCTCATCCCAACCAAGGCCAATCTGGAAGAGGAAAAAAGGACCAATGGGCGATGCTATACTGGACTTGGCTCGTGCCATTATAACATTATCCATTGCCTGACTCGAACACAAATACCAGCTGGACTTTCAAATAAAGGCTAAGTAATGAATACTAGCACGATAAACAACCAATGATTCTAAAGTAGGGAACTATACCAAATAATCACCATAAAGATGCAAACGATTACTCATGAAGAGTTCAACAACAATGAACACAAGAAGTTCCTCATAGAGAGTCCAACACCGATAAACAGGGTTGCTCATAGAGAGCCCAACAACATTGATCATTAAAACATGGTGATTCCATGACAAGGGACCATACCAAACACATCCTAAAGATGATACTCACACGTTACTCATAAAGAGCACAACCCAAACGGTCACTCACAAATAATACAATGACTATTACCCAACCTTCCCTAAACGTTTACTCATTAAGATGTACTAAGACTATTAACTCCCTATGTTATTACACCTAGAATTTCAAATAGGAAGTCTGAATGACTACACCTTAAGGTTAATCAGACCACAGGTACCCAATCGCCATTTCACGCTATACATCCATTCATAACGAACCAATTCTAAATACCCCAAACGAATCCAAAAGGTTACACCTATTAGTACATGATCACAACCGGACCAAACCCTACACTTTAGTGTTCAATAACAACCCTCTAGGTACTATAGGACATCGCCTAAAACCTAGACCAAGTCTTATCCAAAATCAATTCGATTGGAACAATCACGACACATCATAAGAGGCCCAAACATTCCCAAACAATACTTGATCAAATTCCATAACACCATTGTTCACAACTGAACCATTTCAAACACTAGAGTAACCCACAATGTCTACTTAACATAACTAGAGTGGCACCCAAAGTCTACACCAAGAATACAATCCAAACCTAAACCAAACAAGAGATGATTCCTGAAAACAGCGGGCGGGCGCCTAAAAAGAGGCGGGCGGGCGCCCACGGACGGTAGAAACAAAAAGTCAAGAAAAGGGGAGTAGGCGGGCGCTTGGGGCCTTACGGGCGGGTGCCCGGTCGGTTTTCTGGTCGGAAACTGCAGCTGGGTTTAACAAAGTTTCTTACCATTTCTCAAATCAACCAAAATCAAACTTCCTAACTTGCATCCTAATGACCCTAAACAACCTATAAGCCTCTACAAGACTTATCTAACAACATTTGGCAACCAAATCAAGAAATGATCCAAAAATCATATTATTACAAAAATGAATAAAAACATCAATCACTTTAAAAATCAACTAAGAGGCAATGTATAGCATTCATATCATCATCTAATCATAGAATGACATTTCTAGCATAAAAAGGGGGAAAAGCAACTTACTTGGAATTTATGAAATGCGATGGAATTCGAATTTTCTTAGCTCTATACGATCCTAGCGACGATCTAAACAATTTTCATAAAATGAGCATTAAGAAATAATGAGAGGAAGATGGTTAAAATGAAGAGAGAAGGAGAGAGAATTCTTACCTCTTCAACAATGGTGGAGAGAGAGTTGATTGAGTGTGTGTGTGTGTGTGCAGGAGAGAGAGAAGAGTGAGGGAGAAGGGGGAGTAGGGAGGGAGGTGTAGGATGATTATTTAAAATGTTACACCTAGGCCCCCTCTAGACCCAACTAGGAACAATTAAATCCATTTTCCCACTATCAACTAAGACCCAATAAATTCCACACTAGCATAAATGATCAATTAAAATGCTAGACATAAAATATTAAGAAACACAAAATGCACCCATAAATAAATAAATAATTAAATAAATATTTATTACTAAGAAAATAGAGACGGGTTTTCGGGTCGTTACAATCTACCCTCCTTAAAAAGAATTCGCCCGCGAATTCACTTATCAAAAATCATCACACGCAATCACAACGAGGCTACAAAATATCGATTCTCATATAGCACTCATAACCCCAAATCAAGTACCTATTAAAGATTTCACACATCGATTTCATGACTCAAATAAACTCACACGTAATGAACACATACATATCTCAAGCATATTCATATCAAACATCCTAAAGTTAACTTCCTCTTTCATCCCGAATTTCACATTCTCAAGACTATCACTTGTTCACCAATCCCGAGACATAGCTGATTTGATCCTAATTAGCATTACGCTCACCATCACCCTTAAATCATCAACATCCATAAGTTTTACTTTTCTGGTTCATCCGTACGCATTGACGATCTAGACATCATCCCAAGTAATCATACTACTACCCGAACAAATAAGAGAAGGAATAGGGCTAACGATTATTGTCACCCAATGATTCAATGATATACTCAAAAATTTACCGTCATCAACTATCCGATCAAATGAGATTCCACTACCACACTCACTTCCTCATGAGATAAAACATACTACAGTCAAAATCTTTGAATTTCTCAAATTACTTGTATTAACTCACATTTATCTTTTCGAGAACATATGACTATCCAACATTGATAACCCATTAACATCATTTCTAAACTTGGTCCCATAAAACAACTATATTTTGCTAAGGCGATATCAATAAAACCACAATCCATCCCTAGTCATAGGTAGCTCTATTTATTAACCCGAATTTTAGAATACTTACCCGAATGATCCAATAGCCACGGTTACTTTAGTTCTGTCTCTCCCCGAATTTTCCAATTACCCACTTTAACCTATCATATAATAAACTTAAATAATGCTTACAACATAGTAATCGCTCGTACCGAACCTTCTTCAATCACTATCTTCACTCCTAACCAAAATCCATACCCAAGGCCAAAATTGAAGAATCCAAATTCCTCTTAAACATAATTCTCGAGATACTACAAACTTGTCTTATTCACAACCCCAATTATATTGTAAACATACTTCTATTAGATAATCGCATACTTAATATTACTTCCAAGAAACTCAAAACATTAAACCATCTCGAGCTTACTCAACTTCTTAAACTATGAAAAGCTAAAGAAATTTCTCATCCTCCAAATGTCCACCGCGTGACTATATCTCTAAGGATTACCATTAAAGTAGCAACTGTAACGATCCGAAATTTTCACAATCTTTAATTTTATAAATATTAATATATTACAACTTACAACTCTAAAAGATATTACAAATGATCACTAAAAATCCGAAATATTCAATAAACTGCTCCGTCCCAATACAAAATCATAGTATCCTTTAATATGCCAAAGTGGCCATACCCAATTTCCTTTACAAATCCTTAATCCAAACGAGGACGCCACCAAGAAAAGATTCAGAACCATGTGACAACTGTTCACTAAAACCCAAAAATGCCTTTAATATTGTTCGAGGAATTCTCACCTTCTCTAAATATGTCTAGTCCTTTAAGCTTAACGCGCTCACCATCATTAATGATTATAACTTCCACAATATACTCCTAACTCGTATTTCTTTAACTCAACTCCAGTCATGTATTAAAATTATCCCAAAAGTATCATAACTCAACTTCTTAGTATGACCCATAATAAATTAAGTATTTCCTCATACTAAACAATTCCGATGCACTCACGTAAATGTACTAAAAGTAAAGAAAAACTCCTATCAAGAAATTCTCAAATTGAATCTTTAACTCTTTTAACCCAATCGATACTATATGTTCACTGATTCACCTATCAGTATTGTAGCTTATCTTAACTCATCAAATAACCCAAGTTCTCTATCGGTCAAGCGACATATCGCACCCAACATACATATCGCACCCAACATAAATTATACTCAAGACTCAACATTAGTATTGTCAACTGAATAAGCTAAATTCCCTGCACAACCTTATAATAAAGATTTTCTGATTTTCAATATAGAACCTGAACATTATATATACTTAGTATGCTCCTAAACAAGTCAAACACACTAATATAGAATTATTCCCCACCTGTCGATGGCACCCAAGAAATTCGTAGCATATAGAAAGCTAAACCATACCACTTAACTCATCAATATCCTGCATAGGAGACATAACTAAATCACCCTATACATACCAGCAGCAATCACGTAGTTTCCCCATTCGAGAATACACCTCAACATGAATCCATGAATGATAACAAGCATGCGAACATAGTACGAAACGCTGTCCACTTTATGAAATAGATATGCCCAAGCCTTCAAAACTCACACCCTCGATTCCCAAACTAACTAACCCCAAGGGGACCAACACTATTAACACCAATCCTATACTTGATATACTACAAGAGAAGAAACACTCGACGCCAATATCTCGATTCATAACTCAACCACTTCTACCTTAACCTCATCTTTCAAGAAAACTTAGTTTCTACACCGCTCAAACTTACAACACCCAAGTATTGAAACCTATTCAATATCAGAGTTCTTATTCTCCTTCAAGATCTAAAACCATTGCTCAGATACCAACTGTCACGCCCGGGAAATTCTAAAAATCCATAAACATAAAATTTACATAACTAACATCTCCAAAAATGCTAAATACCAAACCGGGCACGTGAATTCAACTATGAAACCGATACCATCAAATAACACCTCAACGAGATTATAACTCGGAGACTAGAAACAAACGCGGAAGCAAGAACAACTATTAACAAAATACCCAAAGTACAACCGTATATACAACACAGAACGACTACGAACCCACAAAAAAAAATACATAAAGGCTCCGAAGAGCAACTATCCCAAAGGCGATCAACCTGCTCAGAAGATTCCCGCTACAACGGACCTCACAACGCTACCACTTGCTTTCCTGGGGGGGGGTTAAGGAAAAACAGAGATAAAAGAAACGGGGTGAGATAAAATCTCAGTAAGTTACTAATGCAGCTACATGGCATAAAATCATGCAATCAACGATATAACTGAACAAGTAAATCACATAACAACAAATGAGAAAGCTCCCTATCGCCAACTGTCCCATACCAGTTGGAAATAACGACTAACTCATCATGCAGCACATAAGACTGAAATAAACATGTTACAAAGGATACTGAGCCAAGGTTTCACCAAACGGATATAACAAAGAAGCCTCTATGCAGAACCAACCCATCAACCAATCAATCAATCTTCGTAGTAGCACAAACGGCTGAAGATAAGAACCCAGTCAGAACTAACCAATCAATCCATTAACCATAGCAGCATAACAGCTGAAGATCACCTCGGACAGAACCGACTAATCAATCAACCAACCAATCTTTGTAGTAGCATAAAGAGCTGAAGATCACAACCCTGGTACCGGAACCATAACAATGTAACATGCCACAAAGGACAGGGGAGATGACACAAATTCAAAACCCTAAAAGTTAGCTAGACTACTTCCGAAGGAAGCTAGCTCATCCCAACCAAGGCCAATCTGGAAGAGGAAAAAAGGACCAATGGGCGATGCTATACTGGACTTGGCTCGTGCCATTATAACATTATCCATTGCCTGACTCGAACACAAATACCAGCTGGACTTTCAAATAAAGGCTAAGTAATAAATACTAGCACGATAAACAACCAATGATTCCAAAGTAGGGAACCATACCAAATAATCACCATAAAGATGCAAACGATTACTCATGAAGAGTTCAACAACAATGAACACAAGAAGTTCCTCATAGAGAGTCCAACACCGATAAACAGGGTTGCTCATAGAGAGCCCAACAACATTGATCATTAAAACATGGTGATTCCATGACAAGGGACCATACCAAACACATCCTAAAGATGATACTCACACGTTACTCATAAAGAGCACAACCCAAACGGTCACTCACAAATAGTACAATGACTATTACCCAACTTTCCCTAAACGTTTACTCATTAAGATGTACTAAGACTATTAACTCCCTATATTATTACACCTAGAATTTCAAATAGGAAGTCTGAATGACTACACCTTAAGGTTAATCAAACCACAGGTACCTAATCGCCATTTCACGCTATACATCCATTCATAACGAACCAATTCTAAACACCCCAAACGAATCCAAAATGTTACACCTATTAGTACATGATCACAACCGGACCAAACCCTACACTTTAGTGTTCAATAACAACCCTCTAGGTACTATAGGACATCGCCTAAAACCTAGACCAAGTCTTATCCAAAATCAATTCGATTGGAACAATCACGACACATCATAAGAGGCCCAAACATTCCCAAACAATACTTGATCAAATTCCATAACACCATTGTTCACAACTGAACCATTTCAAACACTAGAGTAACCCACAATGTCTACTTAACATAACTAGAGTGGCACCCAAAGTCTACACCAAGAATACAATCCAAACCTAAACCAAACAACAGATGATTCCTGAAAACAGCGGGCGGGCGGGCACCTTAAAGGAGGCGGGCGGGCGCCCACGGACGGCAGAAACAAAAAGTCAAGAAAAGGGGAGTAGGCGGGCGCTTGGTGCCTTACGGGCGGGCGCCCGGTCGGTTTTCTGGCCGGAAACTGCAGCTGGGTTTAACAAAGTTTCTTACCATTTCTCAAATCAACCAAAATCAAACTTCCTAACTTGCATCCTAATGACCCAAAGCAACCTATAAGCCTCTACAAGACTTATCTAACAACATTTGGACAACCAAATCAAGAAATGATCCAAAAATCATATTATTACAAAAATGAATAAAAACATCAATCACTTTAAAAATCAACTAAGAGGCAATGTATAGCATTCATATCATCATCTAATCATAGAATGACATTTCTAGCATAAAAAGGGGGAAAAACAACTTACTTGGAATTTATGAAATGCGATGGAATTCGAATTTTCTTAGCTCTATACGATCCTAGCGACGATCTAAACAATTTTCATAAAATGAGCATTAAGAAATAATGAGAGGAAGATGGTTAAAATGAAGAGAGAAGGAGAGAGAATTCTTACCTCTTCAACAATGGTGGAGAGAGAGTTGATTGAGTGTGTGTGTGTGTGTGCAGGAGAGAGAGAAGAGTGAGGGAGAAGGGGGAGTATGGAGGGAGGTGTAGGATGATTATTTAAAATGTTACACCTAGGCCCCCTCTAGACCCAACTAGAAACAATTAAATCCATTTTCCCACTATCAACTAAGACCCAATAAATTCCACACTAGCACAAATGATCAATTAAAATGCTAGACATAAAATATTAAGAAACACAAAATGCACCCATAAATAAATAAATAATTAAATAAATATTTATTACTAAGAAAATAGAGACGGGTTTTCGGGTCGTTACAGTTTTTCTCTAAACTAGAATTAACTTTCAATACTATATTTAAATAACTCTATGTTCCACTTTTCACTCATGGGACAACACTTTTCCTAGGCCTTCCCTTGGTTTTCCACTTGGCACCTTTGGAGCCTTCTTAAAGCCTCTTAGTCTTCCTCTTGGACCTATGAACCGGTATCATTGGTGGTTTTGTCATCATCAATTTCAATTGGATTGGCTTCTTTGCCTTTAAGGTTGATATCTACTTCCTTGATTTCATCATCAGCTACCAATTATTCCTCATTTGGTATTTTATTACCTATGAGTGTGGTCCGGTTAAGCTCTCTAGCCTTTTCTTCCTTGAGCTCTTTCAGTTCATAATACTACTGATAGGCCTCTTCTCTGACCTCCGGGTAGTACCTCTCATTCTGACTCGTAGTCTCTTTTACTTCTTCTAACTCTTTGCTAACATCTAACCAAGCCTTCCTATCTCGCATCCATTTTCCCATGCAAGACTCACCTTGGCCTTTTCAGCTTTTGATTCTCCTTTCAGCTTCAGGATTTTGAGTGCATACCTCTGGATCACTCTTTGCTTATTCGTTCTATACTTCAAGTTCATTTTCGAGTTTCTTCTAAGTCCGTCCATAACTTACAATTTGGACATAACTATTATCAGTACCATATAACCCAAAGGTATATGACCATAACCATTATTTGCATAAGCAACTTAAAGTAATAACATTCTAGTGTAATCCTTCAAGTTTCATTCCCAAAGTGTTCACTTATAATCCTTTATATTCCTCTATATTCCTCGAGGAAATCTTGTCTTAGGTTCTTTCCTAAAATAGTAAGTTTCTACAAAAGGAAAGTTTCCAAACTTAGAAAGTTTCCCAAAATGGAAAGTTTCCCTATATGGCAGTTTCCCTCATACAGTGCTTCCCAAAATACATTGTTCTTATCAGAGTTCTAAAGCCCAAATCATTAAGTACTACGTCTTCCAATAGTCTTAACTTCTAAGTCTGAGTCTCCCAAGTAATCTTAAGCCGGGGCTTTGATACCAACTGTAACACCCCAACTTTTCACTACAATTAAATAATAACTTATTTGAATAAATCCCAAATTTAGAATGCCCCAACGGCTACAGATTAACCACAATTCAAACTTTAACTAACATTCAAACCCAAACGGCTAGTACAAGTCACTAGCTCAAACGGTAACTAACGGAAAATAAAGACTAGAACTTAAACGCAGCGGAAAACATAACTACTAAATAACTTCTTTCAAAGGTAACTCTTATGCCGCCAAAACTTTGCGACTCCTGACCTGCTTATTTATAACCTAGAGAGAAATAAGAATGAAAGGAATGAGCGAACAATGCCCATTAAGTTCATACGGGATCCCCTCGGGTACTAAGAGGAGATGACCGAAACGAACGGTAAAAATGAATTAACAATGAACGGATATAACTCAAGGATCAAAAAAATACCCAGTTTGAAAAGAACATTTAACAATATCCAAAACAACTCGTCACTTTGAAAACATGTGGCTACAGAAGACAGTTTTCAAAACATAACTTTTCACAAAACACTTTACTTCACTTTACTTAACTTCACTTTACTTAATTGAGGGATTAAGCACACGCGGTACCCAGGGCTCGGGTTTCTACTGACCGCACCCAATATCGGTATATCATGATAACCTACGCTACATCATCAAGCAACGCAAAGGGGTCCACATGTTTATCTTAGAACTATGGATAACTATAAGGGGTCCACTTATCCGTTTAGGGATTATGGATAACTGTAAGGGGTCCACTTATCCGTTTCGGGATTATGGATAACTGTAAGTCACTTTACTTATTACAAAACTTTACTTTAAAGAGCTTTACAAAACAAAGTTTAACTTTACAAAACTTTACTTGATCACTTTTAAAAAAGGAGGTGTACATTTCACTTTAGACACCAAGATCACAATATAAATCATACACCTGATAGCCCAATTGAACAACAATAAAATCAATAGGGCGGATAACAAGGAACGGTAACATTCGCGGAACGGAATAGTTATTTAAAATACTATCTAGCCACATAGATAGTTTACTTTTAACAAAACCAGAGATTGAGAATCCTAAACAAAGGATTGAAGCCAAATAACTACTAAGAACGTAATTCCTTACCTTATCTTTGCGATCACTAACTTGATTACTCCGCTTGCACAAATCTACAATCATGCAAAAGCCTAACTTAGACACAAGTAAACACTATTTTACTTCCGTCCCAAATTACTTCTTTTTACTTTGTTAACCCTATGAATTAGTCATCTTTATCCTCTTTCATAGTTAACCTATATCCTTATGAATTACTAAAACACCCCTAGGGTTTTATTAATCAATTCCCAACTCGCAATTTCACTTTATGAATTACACACACTGATTACACACTTTCTGCACACACATACTGAGTACACCTACATACAGACACACCCACCCACTCTGATACACTCACACACTTTGATACACCCACACACTGATACACCCACTGCTCTGATACACTCACACATACTGAATACACCCCCCCACACACACACAGATACACCCACACATACCTACTGCTTTCATCACCAAATCACCCACACACTCATCACCAGTACACACGCACACCTGCACACACACACATACATATAGTACACGCACACACACATAAAACCATGGCAGCCACTGCCGCCACAACCCACACCCAAACCATCATCTTCTTCCTTCTTAATTCCATACTACTAATGTCGCGCCCCCGAACCCCGCGGGCCCGAGATCGCGAGCTGGACGTCGACTTAAACAATAAACTCTAAAATAATGGAGATAAAAATTTCCTTTTATACCCAAAAGATGATAACACAAGGTTTTGTAAATCAACTTGAACAACAAAGTAAAACTAGTATAAACTCCATAAGCTTATACACCAAAGTTACAAAATACACAAATCCTAGTGACGTCAATGTTTGGTACAAATATCCCCAAAAGGTTACACATTGATATAATGTAAATCAACCTATAACAACTTTCCCCAAAAGAATGAATCCACACTCGACGTCCTCTTTCTCGTGATCAGCGAGACTAATCCTTAGCACCTGGGGAGGGGGGTTAAGGAAAAACAAAGATAAAAGAAAGGGGGTGAGATAAATCTCAATAAGTTACTAATGCAACTACATGACATGCTATGATGCAAGAAGCAATAAGCAATAAGCAATAATAAATATCACATAGCACATAGCAATTATCAGATAATGAACAGCAGCGGAAATAAACACATAACAAAGGATATTAGCCAAGGTTTTCAAACCGATACATCCAAATAAAGGATCGCTGCGCAGCTTCAGTAATCAACCATCAACATCTTCATAATAGCATGAAAGCTGAAGAGAATTCCCCGGTACCGGAACAATAACCATAAGAGTGTCACAAAGGACAAGAGCCATGCCACAAAGTCATGCTCGGTAGCTAGATACATTCACAAAGGAAGCTAACTTGTCTTTTCCAAGGCCAATCTGGAAAAGGGGTATAGAAGGGGGCAAAACAATGGTCAACATTATAATGGACTTGGCTTTGCCATTATAATCTTTCCCATCGCCCGATGCAACAAATATGCCAGCTGGGCTTCCAAATAAATGCTAAGTAATAATATATTAGCACGATAAACAACAAAGGATTCCAAAGTAGGGAATCATACCAAGAAGTCACCAAGAAAGTGAAATGTCCACAACGCACAATTAAAGTGTTCCAATAATCTCAATTAACACTTAATTAATTTCAAACACAAACTTGATCACAAAGGACCCAATTCTATCACTAGAGTGTACTACAATGATCACTAAGGTCAACTAGAAGGACACCCAAGACTTAGACCAAAACGCATTCTTCAATCACACAAATTAACAAATGTAAACTTTCAGAGGTCTGTGCGGCCGCCCACCAGGGACTGTGCGGTCGCCCAAAAAGGCCCTCAAACAAGAACAAAAGCTTTCAGATAGATGTGCGGTCGCCCAGACATTTTTGGGCGGTCGGCCAACCTTCTGGACTGCCGGAATTCGGGAGGGAAGAAATGGGTTCTTCATTTTCTTACCCAAATCACACAAATACTCAAAATCAAACACAACCAACAAGTTTGCTAAGGTACCCAAACAACATTTAAGTTTAAGGGAACCTAACTAACACCATTTAACAACCCAAAACCAAGATTGAATCATGACATTCATCCAATTCACCATTTTAGCCAAAAACTCAAATAAATTCCAAATCAATTCCAAACTCAACCAAACTTCAAATATAACAATTAAAGCATTGTAGAAACATGTTATGAGCATTTTAGCATAAAAATGGGGGAAAAGCAACTTACTTGAAAATAATGAAAGTTGACGGAATTCGATTCTTTTTGGTTCTACGCGATCCTATCGACGATCTAAACACATTTCGCGTTTTAAGAAATGAGAGATTATGAGAGGAAGAGGAAGTAAATGAAGAGAGAAGGAAAGAGAAAGAAAACTTACCCACAATGGAGAGAGAGAGATTGAGCTGGGAGATGGGAAGAGTGAGGGAGAAGAGGAGGAGTAGGGAGGGAGTAGGGGAAATGATTTAAAAGATTTTACACTTAGGCCCCCTCCACTACACAACACACAATTGCTTGCACTCCCTACAACAATTAAGACCCAACAATACTACACTAACCCAAATGACCCAAACAAAATGCTAGGCATAATTATTATAACACATAAAATGCACACATAAATATTTAAATAAATAATAATTTAAATAAATAATTAAGCAAATAATTAAATAATAATTATTTATTACTAATAAAATAGAGCCTAGATTTCGGGTCGTGACATTCACCCCCCCTTAAAGAAAATTCGACCCGAATTTTAACGAGACTTACCCGAATTAAAAAGCCACTGATACCTACGCTCCATCTCCTCTCGAAGCTCCCACGTCGACTCCTCGATATTATGATTCCTCCAAAGAACTCTTACTAACGCAATGCTTTTGTTCCTCAACTCTTGGACTTTAGAATCAAGGATCCGGACCGGTCGTTCCTCATATGTCATATCGGGCTCTATATCCTCCGGTATCCTCGGTAACACGTGAGATGGATCATGAACATACTTCCGAAGCATAGAAACATGAAAGACATTATGCAACCGATCCAAAGATGGCGGTAACGCAAGACGATACGCTAGAAGTCCAACCTTTCCCAAAATCTCAAACGGGCCAATAAACCTCGGAGCCAATTTACCCTTCTTCCCGAACCTTCGGATACCCACCTTCGGAGATACTTTCAAGAACACAAAATCACCGGTCTGAAAACTAAGATCTCGCCTTCGGTTATCTGCATAGCTCTTATGTCGACTCTGGGCTATTTTCAATCTATCCCGGATAACTCTAACCTTTTCAACTGAATCCTGAAGCAAATCAATACCCACGATCTTCGCTTCACCGACCTCATCCCAACAAATAGGCGATCTACACTTTCTTCCATACAAGGCCTCAAACGGTGCCATCTCGATACTAGCCTGATAACTGTTGTTGTAAGAGAACTCCACTAACGGTAGGTGAGAATCCCAAGAATCAGAAAAGTCTATCGAACACGCTCGCAACATATCCTCCAAAATCTGAATAGTCCTCTCGGATTGACCGTCGGTCTGAGGATGAAAAGCCGTACTGAATCGCAAATCTGTACCCAAAGCTTCCTGAAACGCCTTCCAGAATCTAGAAGTAAACCTCGGGTCTCGATCTGACATAATACTAACCGGAACCCCATGCAATCTAACGATCTCATCAATGTAAAGGGTCGCAAGCTTCTCCATCGAATATCTGATATCGATAGGCAAGAAATGGGCACTCTTGGTCAATCTATCCACTATTACCCAAACACTGTCATACTTCCTACGGGTACGAGGTAGTCCCGTAACGAAATCCATAGTCACATGCTCCCATTTCCACTCGGGAATCTCTAACGGCTGAAGTAGACCTGCGGGTCTCTGATGCTCGGCTTTGACCTGCTGACAAGTTAAACACTTCGATACATACTCAGCTATTTCCCTCTTCATATTAATCCACCAAAATTGTTGCTTCAAATCCTGATACATCTTCGTACCACCCGGATGAATAGTATACCTCGATTTGTGACCCTCATCTAAAACTTGCCTCTTTATCCCACCCACATCGGGTACACACAAACGACCATGGAAAGTCAACACTCCAATCGGGCTAACAGAAAAATCCTCGAAGTTCCTTTCCTTCAATTTACCCATTACCTTCACTAACTCGGGATCTTCTTTCTGAGCTTCCTTTATCCTCTGAATTAGGGTCGGAGATACCCTAATATTCGCAAAAATAGCCCCATATCTCGATTCACGAGGAGACCAATCTCGAACATCCTCAAGCATTTTCCATTCTCGAACCATCATCGAAGCCACATAAGACTTCCTACTAATCACATCGGCTACCACATTCGCCTTTCCCGGATGATAGGAAATCGTACAATCATAATCCTTCAACAATTCCATCCATCAGCGCTGTCGGTTGTTCAACTCTTTCTGGGAGAAAAGGTACTTCAAACTCTTGTGATCCGTAAAAATCTCAAACTTCGCCCCATAAAGGTAGTGCTTCCATTTGTGTAACGCAAATACTATCGCGGCCAACTCCATATCATGAGTCGGGTAATTCTGCTCACTAGGGGTCAACTTCCTCAAAGCATACGCAATTACTTTCCCATTCTGCATCAACACACAACCCAAACCCTCTTTCGAAGCATCACTGTAAATCACTAGACCATCGCTCCCATTTGGCAAAGTCAAGATCGGTGCGGTAGTCAACCTCTTCTTCAATTCCTCGAAACTCTTGTCACATTTCTCGGTCCACACAAACGGGACATTCTTCCGGGTCAACTGAGTCATCGGAGTAGCGATCCTCGAAAACCCCTCAATAAATCTTCTGTAATAACCGGCTAAACCCAGAAAGCTTCTAATCTCTGTCACTGATTCGGGTCTCTTCCAATCCACTATGGCTTCAATCTTTGAAGGATCCACAGAAACCCCGTCTTTAGAAATCACATGACCCAGAAATGACACCTTCTCGAGCCAAAATTCGCATTTACTGAACTTCGCAAATAATTTCTCCCTCGCAAGAACGGATAAAACTGTCCTCAAGTGCTGCTCTTGCTCATCTCGAGATTTAGAGTAGACGAGTATGTCATCAATAAAGACCACCACGAACGAGTCAAGATAAGGATGGAAAACACGGTTCATTAAATCCATAAACACGGCCGGCGCGTTAGTCAACCCAAACGGCATAACCAAGAATTCATAATGACCATACCGAGTGCGAAAGGCAGTCTTCGGAATATCCTCCGATCGAACCTTCAACTGATGGTACCCACTCCTCAAATCAAGTTTAGAGAAAACCACGGACCCTTGAAGCTGATCAAATAAATCGTCAATATGAGGTAGAGGATACTTATTCTTCACCGTAACCTGATTCAACTTCCGGTAATCTATACACAATCTCAAGGAACCGTCTTTCTTCCGCACAAATAAAACCGGTGCTCCCCACAGGGAAACACTAGGGCGGATAAACCCTCGATTAAGCAACTCTTGCAACTGAACCTTTAACTCCTTCAACTCTGCGGGAGCCAACCTATACGGTGCTTTCGAAATTGGAGCCGTACCCGGCAAAATATCTATACAAAATTCTATCTCACGATCGGGAGGCATATCATACTCGGTAGAGAAAACATCGGGAAATTCCCGGACTACCCGAACACTATCAAAACTAGGGGATTCCTTCCTAGTATCAAGAACACTAGCCAAATACCCCTCACAACCACTATGCAATAATTTTCTCGCTTTCATAAAAGAAATTAAGCGAACCTTTCTACTCAGAGGACTAGCCTCAAACACAAATTTAGGCACATCGGGAATAGAAAAAGTAACAGTTTTCTTACGGCAATACACGGAAGCATGAAACTTGCTCAACCAATCCATACCCAATATGACATCAAAGTCTTGGATAGGAAGAACTTCCAAATCCGCACAAAGGACACGACCACAAATAACCACATCACAAGCACGAAAGACTCGATCAGAAATCAAGCATTCTCATATAGGGGTCGACACCTCTAGCACGTACGGTAAAGACTCGAATGCAACATTTAACATGGAAGCAAATTGCACAGAAATGTATGAATGAGATGATCCTGGATCTACTAACGCTCGTGCGCTCACATTAGACACAGAAACAATACCTCCAATAACGGATGGATCATCGGTAGCTTGTTGTTGATTCATGGCATATATCTTTCCTTGAACTTTAGGCTTCCCAGCGGCATCCCTTTTCTGACCCTGATTAGTACCAACCCCTGACCCGGATGACTGACCTCGGTACCTCGTGCAATCTCTCGCAAAGTGCCCCATTTCACCACAATTGGTACACTTGCCTTGCTTTTTCCAACACCTATCCTCCGTATGGCCTACCTTCTGAAAAAAGGTACAAGGCTTCCTATTCTGAATCCCCGGAGTAGTACCCGGATTCCTCGGTGTGATTTGCCCCTTAAACTGAGATGATGCTCCCGGGTTACCTAGGTTGTCGGAACGGTGTTGAGGTTGAGATTTAGCATGGCTTCCCGGTTTACCCGCACCCACAACTTCAGTTTTCCTTTTGTGCTCCCCAATATCTTGCTCTATCAAGTAGGCTCGGTCTACCGCATCTTGGAAGGTCACAATCCGTTGTGCAATAAGTTGAGTACGGATGGAGGTCTTCAATCCCCGAATGAATCTCATAGCTTTTTGTTCCTCGGTCCTCACCAAATAGTCACAATACCGGGCTAATTCTATGAACTTAGGCGAATATTGAGCTATAGACAACAAACCTTGCTCCAGGTTGAGTAGCTCGATCTCCTTTCGGTTTTGATCAACAACCGGAATGAAATGCTCCTTGAATTTGCGCACGAACAACTCCCACGCATACACCGTGTGAGTATCATCCCAACTAGCTTTAACACCCTTCCACCAATACTCGGCGGCTCCCACAAGCTTGTAAGCCGTGAACCGGACCTTGTCCTCATCCGTGCAATCAAATACCTCATAAATCTTCTCCATCGACTCAATCCACAACTCAGCTTTCCTTACATCGGGTTCCCCATCGAATTCAACCGGTTTCAACTTCAGAAATTGCTCCAATCCGTAGCGGGGTGGTGCTTGTTCTACCCTCGGACCTTGATCATGTATGGCCTTCATGGCCGTCTCGAACATGCCTTGAAACATAGCACGTGCTTCTTCCCTTGTGTCATTCTGATTCTGTGCCCCACTAGTACCTCCTCTGTTTCTTCTTCCAGACATTGCGAGTAATTACCTGCATAAGACATCAACCGTTACTCACTCCGAACACAACTACCCACCTAGGTCATACTAGTCCATCTAGACTTATACTTAGAGCCAAACCATGGCTCTCATACCAACTGTCGCGCCCCCGAACCCCGCGGGCCCGAGATCGCGAGCTGGACGTCGACTTAAACAATAAACTCTAAAATAATGGAGATAAAAATTTCCTTTTATACCCAAAAGATGATAACACAAGGTTTTGTAAATCAACTTGAACAACAAAGTAAAACTAGTATAAACTCCATAAGCTTATACACCAAAGTTACAAAATACACAAATCCTAGTGACGTCAATGTTTGGTACAAATATCCCCAAAAGGTTACACATTGATATAATGTAAACCAACCTATAACAACTTTCCCCAAAAGAATGAATCCACACTCGACGTCCTCTTTCTCGTGATCAGCGAGACTAATCCTTAGCACCTGGGGGGGGGTTAAGGAAAAACAAAGATAAAAGAATGGGGGTGAGATAAATCTCAATAAGTTACTAATGCAACTACATGACATGCTATGATGCAAGAAGCAATAAGCAATAATAAATATCACATAGCACATAGCAATTATCAGATAATGAACAGCAGCGGAAATAAACACATAACAAAGGATATTAGCCAAGGTTTTCAAACCGATACATCCAAATAAAGGATCGCTGCGCAGCTTCAGTAATCAACCATCAACATCTTCATAATAGCATGAAAGCTGAAGAGAATTCCCCGGTACCGGAACAATAACCATAAGAGTGTCACAAAGGACAAGAGCCATGCCACAAAGTCATGCTCGGTAGCTAGATACATTCACAAAGGAAGCTAACTTGTCTTTTCCAAGGCCAATCTGGAAAAGGGGTATAGAAGGGGGCAAAACAATGGTCAACATTATAATGGACTTGGCTTTGCCATTATAATCTTTCCCATCGCCCGATGCAACAAATATGCCAGCTGGGCTTCCAAATAAATGCTAAGTAATAATATATTAGCACGATAAACAACAAAGGATTCCAAAGTAGGGAATCATACCAAGAAGTCACCAAGAAAGTGAAATGTACCACAACGCACAATTAAAGTATTCCAATAATCTCAATTAACACTTAATTAATTTCAAACACAAACTTGATCACAAAGGACCCAATTCTATCACTAGAGTGTACTACAATGATCACTAAGGTCAACTAGAAGGACACCCAAGACTTAGACCAAAACGCATTCTTCAATCACACAAATTAACAAATGTAAACTTTCAGAGGTCTGTGCGGCCGCCCACCAGGGACTGTGCGGTCGCCCAAAAAGGCCCTCAAACAAGAACAAAAGCTTTCAGATAGATGTGCGGTCGCCCAGACATTTTTGGGCGGTCGCCCAACCTTCTGGACTGCCGGAATTCGGGAGGGAAGAAATGGGTTCTTCATTTTCTTACCCAAATCACACAAATACTCAAAATCAAACACAACCAACAAGTTTGCTAAGGTACCCAAACAACATTTAAGTTTATGGGAACCTAACTAACACCATTTAACAACCCAAAACCAAGATTGAATCATGACATTCATCCAATTCACCATTTTAGCCAAAAACTCAAATAAATTCCAAATCAATTCCAAACTCAACCAAACTTCAAATATAACAATTAAAGCATTGTAGAAACATGTTATGAGCATTTTAGCATAAAAATGGGGGAAAAGCAACTTACTTGAAAATAATGAAAGTTGACGGAATTCGATTCTTTTTGGTTCTACGCGATCCTATCGACGATCTAAACACATTTCGCGTTTTAAGAAATGAGAGATTATGAGAGGAAGATGAAGTAAATGAAGAGAGAAGGAAAGAGAAAGAAAACTTACCCACAATGGAGAGAGAGAGAGATTGAGCTGGGAGATGGGAAGAGTGAGGGAGAAGAGGAGGAGTAGGGAGGGAGTAGGGGAAATGATTTAAAAGATTTTACACTTAGGCCCCCTCCACTACACAACACACAATTGCTTGCACTCCCTACAACAATTAAGACCCAACAATACTACACTAACCCAAATGACCCAAACAAAATGCTAGGCATAATTATTATAACACATAAAATGCACACATAAATATTTAAATAAATAATAATTTAAATAAATAATTAAGCAAATAATTAAATAATAATTATTTATTACTAATAAAATAGAGCCTAGATTTCGGGTTGTGACAACTAAACCCTAGTTCATCTTTAGGGTTCAAGGATATCTGATTTCGATCAACTAATATTATCAAAGATGGGGAAGAAGACATTGATTCAAGCATACCTTAAAGAACGATCCTCCTCTGATGGAGATAAGAATAGGAATAGGTTTATTTTAATTATTATACTTATTTTTATGTATTTTCGGATTTAATATTTAGTAGGTGATAATTTCATGTTTAGAAGTAGTTTTAGGGTTTATTTTGTTATTTTAAGCTTCTATTAGGTTACCATATAGATTAGGTTTGTTTTTAGTAGTGTTTGACTTGATTTACAAGTCTTAGAAGTGCTATATATATGGGTCAAAATGTAATTCCGAAAATTAGATGATTTATTGAGATTTTTATTGAATAAACTTGAGAATTTATTTCTTCTTCCTAAAAGTTGATTAAATTCCTTTTGGATGCCAATTATCGATAAAAATCTCAATAAATCATCTAATTTTCGGAATTACATTTTGACCCATATTTATAGCACTTCTAAAACTTGTAAATCAAGTCAAACACTACTAAAAACAAACCTAATCTATATGGTAACCTAATAGAAGCTTAAAATAACAAAATAAACCCTAAAACTACTTCTAAACATGAAATTATCACCTACTAAATATTAAATCCGAAAATACATAAAAATAAGTATAATAATTAAAATAAACCTATTCCTATTCTTATCTCCATCATTCTCCTCGGCTTCGAAAAATTCGTCCTCGAATTTGAAACAGTTTGCACTTGAATTTGTAGCAGCATAAAGAGAGCATGTAACATGATTTTCCTTCCGTTGACCATCGACATAAGAACATGAAAATCTTTGAATCCTCGGCGAATTTGAAATTTGCCAACTTGCGTAACAATGTCCATCCAATCCGTCCAATGCAATATAATAAACTCTTGGAGCAATAATTTTTTTATGTAACCTGAAAAATATTCCTCCGTGGGTGTGTTGTAGATGTCAAAATGATCTTCATACGAATGATAAATTTTTTCCCCTTCAAGATTCCACATCAATTCATCTTGAAATAATTTAAGGTCAACCGTGGTAACACCAATTGGATGAGAAATTATAGATTAACACACTTCACAATAGTACTCATCAAAAATTGGTGGTTTCGACCAATCAATAAAAGGATCATTACATGAAGATTCGAAAAAGAGCCAAGAAGAATCAACCATTTTTTTTTTTGGAATAAATAAAAATAAAAAATTGATAACAAAATACCTCAACCTAGAAAAGAATTCCCTGGTTTCGGCTCTGAATACCAAATGATGTAGGCAGCGGAAGGAATAAAATGGATAAAACACTATTAATCCGTTGATTGTCGCAACAATACCGGAATAATAGTATCAAACACTGTCGAATCGCGCACGATTGCCAGTGAATGATCTTCAATTATCGATAATCGTGCGCGATTCAACGAGAATTGAAGATCATTCACTGGCAATCGTGCGCGATTCAACAGTTTTTGATACTATTATTCCGGTATTGTTGCGACAATCAACGGATTAATAGTGTTTTATCCATTTTATTCCTTCCGCTGCCTACATCATCCTCTCTCTCTCTCTCTCTCTCTCTTTCTTCTTCGTCCTCCACGCCTCTCTCTCTCTCTTTGCGGCTCCTCTCTGCGCTGTCCCTTTCCCTTTTCCCGTTCTTTCTTTTCTTTTCGGTAGAACACAATAGTACTAAGGGTTTAATAAGAGAGTATTTATATAAAAGGGTTTCCCAAAATCCCTAATTAAAAAGGACTCATATTATTTTTAATTAATGAATTGGGCTTTCCCACTCATGACCCAAAACTAAACTAATCCTTTTATTAAATGCTCGCCCCAAATAATAATTAAGAGTTTTAAAATAATAAAATATAAAGGGTAATTTCGGGTTATTACAGGGTGTGGGAGGGATTTAGGGGGTGTTTCAATCCTTTGATTTCAGGTAGTGGGCAAGGGCCGAGGGACGAGCTTCAACAAATGGCAGTGCAATTTTTTAAGCTTTGACAAACTAACATTTTTTTTCCTTTTCGTTTTTTATCTTTTGATTTGAATAAAACTTGAAACTGTTTCGCAGCAAGGATTCTTTTTTCCATTTTTAGCAATACTTTGGTGTGGTTGTTGGGTGTGAACAATCTACATTCAATGTTTCTAATTTGTAGTGAGATTTTATTAATAACTAGTAGTAAGTAACCCGTCGATACTCAATTGACATAATAAAACTAATCAATTATATAGTATTTAAGATAATTGTTTAAAATGTTCTTCAAGTCTCATTACAAGTGAGATTTATTTTCTTTTTTGTCAATTCCACTACAATCGAGATTGTATAAAATAACAAAGTTTTAATAATTATTTATTTAATGGGACCCATTAATCATACTTACAACAATATTCTAATAACTATTCGTATCACTTATTCTCTCTCTTACTTACTTTTTATACTCAAAAACCTTTATCTGATATTAATATCATACTAGTTAGTAACCCGTCGATACTCGACGGGTATAATAAAACTAATTAATAACAAAATATAGTTTAAGTTAGTATTTAAACTATTATAATTTAAAAATATGTTTGTATATACACTGCTATGAATGCTCGGTTTTTTTCTTCACTAACTCGTATCACCATCATGGTCTTAAGGTTATATGTATGTAACTATCTAATACAACAAAAACCTAAATATAGTTACTCTAGTATAGACGTGGTCAACCCGGACCCGCACTCGTGACGACCCATCGAATCGCATCCGCATTTGAACTGTAGTAACCTTACTTGTACCCATGGACGAACCGTTAACCGGTTTACCCGTACCCATGGAAGAACCGTTAACCGGTTTACCCGTAACCGTGGATAGGGCATTTCGGTTTCGGGTTGTTCATCCCAAATACCCGTAGCCGTTAACCGATTTGGCTGTAACAATTAACCGCTTTATCCGTAACATATTTTATTAGTTTTCTAACATTATTTGTATTTTTTTGTAACATAATCTGTTAAAATTGTTAGAATTTTAAATGTATTATGTTACTTTATATTGATTTTAAACATATTCCAATATTCTAACATATTTTGTTAATTTTCCTTGATATCAAAAAGGAAAAAAATATACAGAAAACAGTTAATTTCTAAACATATTCAATTAGTTTTAATATGTTAACAATTTAACAGTTAAATTTTTAACCACTCGTACCCGCACCTGTACAACATGTTGTACATGGTTACGGTTAGGTTGCGGTTCCTAGGAAATGGAACCCTTACCCGCACCCATTACACCAGTACTCGCAACCGTGTTTGTCCCTGTCTACTCTGGTGTAAGAGAAGAAAAATCCTACAATATTGTTGCGAGGAAACCAATAAAATTTGTCTTTGACTATGTTTTAGGTTGCGAAGCTTGTCCTAGAAATAAAGAACATAATAAAAAAAATTGATTTACGTAAAAAAATTCTTCTAATTTTGTGTTTCTACTCTCCATCCAGAGAAAGGTTGTCTAAGCCTATTTTTTTGCAGACTCTTCATGAAATATTCTTATGTTTCAACTCCTCGTTCAATTCTTCTTTAAACATATTTGACTAACATGGATTAATCAGCTTTTTAAACTCACTAAACGTTTATGACCCGTCATTTTATAAATGTTTGCGTAAGGGTTAATCTCATCTGCAATATTTAAGTATTTGAAAATTTCACTTAAATTTTAGGTATTATTGCAATGAATAAAAGTATTCCCCCATTTCTATCAAAAAAAATTGAGGTATAATTGTCATTTCCAACAACGCTCCGCTTAGCTCTCGTAGTATTGTCATCGCCACCGCTTCCTTAAAATATTACTCTATCTTTCCTAATAAAAGATATTCCAAGTGTCATATATTTTTGATCAATTCCTTTGAAATTTGACCAAATTTTTTTTAAAAGAATATTTATCCCCATTAAATCTTAAGAAGAAAATATAATTGGTGTATCATAAAATTAATCTCATTAGCAATTTTGTAAGATGAAATCTTACTATATTTAAAATTATTTTCCAACTCATTTACCATCTTCACAAAAATATGCATTAAATGAAAAACAATTAGAACAAACCTAAAATTTAATTCATAAATTATACTCAGGTAAGCCTAAAATATAAACACACTTGTTAGGATCATTCATCTTTTTGAACAAATCAAACCTTCTATTAATGAAGTGTTATCTTAATGTAAACATAAATACTAATTCATGTATATTTTATACTCAATCAATCACAATTTAAATATCTATTTTCTCAAAAAAAAAAAAAATCCAATATGTATGTATGTATGTATGTATGTATGTGTGTCTACTTTCTAATAAACTTTGTTCCTAAGTTTTTGTTTACTAAGTACGTATTCTTCACAATTCATTAACTTTTTAAATTGAAAAAAATATACATTTGAAAATGTGGATTTAAAGATATTTGACAAATGAGTTTATGGATATTTGACATGTGAATTTAGAAGGTGAATTTATTGATATTTGACATATGAAATTATAAAATTAATATACTCATAAATCCTTTAATTAAGATAGAAACATTTATTTTGAGAAGAAATGTGAACATGTTGTCAACAAAATATTAAGGAATGCTTCATTTTGTCAATCAAATATTTTAGTTAGATCTTATCGGAATAAATTATATATATTTTTATGGCTAAACAACATCTAATTACATCAAACTGAAAATTTAACTCGTAAACACCGTCTCAAAAATAAAATAATGTAAGCATTGTGACTGAAGATGGGCATTTCGGGCCCAAGCCCGCGGGTAACCTGGGCTCGCAAGCCCGCATACCAAACCCGGCCCTCGGCCCTTGGATATTACAGGCAGACCAGACCCTATAATTTGACCACGGACCGGGTTAAGCCTGCAGGCTTAGAGCCGTAACCCGTGGGCCCATCAAGAAGCTCGTGACATCAATTTTTAAATTTTTTTTTAATTTTTTTTCCTAAAATCCTAACTATAAATAAAATAAATAAAAGATCAATATTCTATATTTTTTACACAAAATTTTCTAAAACCCCTAAAAATTCTCCATCTTTTTAGTCTTAGAAGAAATAAATAAAAGAACATTTCAAGTGTGAACAATCTACATTCAATGTTTCTAATTTGTAGTGAGATTTTATTAATAACTAGTAGTAAGTAACCCGTCGATACTCAACTGACATAATAAAACTAATCAATTATAGTATTTAATATAATTGTTTAAAATGTTCTTCAAGTCTCATTACAAGTGAGATTTATTTTCTTTTTTGTCAATTCCACTACAATCGAGATTGTATAAAATAACAAAGTTTTAATAATTATTTATTTAATGGGACCCATTAATCATACTTACAACAATATTCTAATAACTATTCGTATCACTTATTCTCTCTCTTACTTACTTTTTATACTAAAAAACCTTTATCTGATATTAATATCATATTGCTTTTACTTTAATTTCGTGTCCTAAAAGTTAGTCTCTCTCATCGTGGGACAAAGGGAGTATAAATTGGATAATACATTGCAGTTATATCTCTATCATCATAGTTGCTCGGGTTCTTTCCTTGAGTAACTTGTATAATGTCTACAGTGTTATGATAATATATACTCCCTCCGTCCCACCTCACTTGACACTCATGAGGTGGGCACAATAATTAAGGAGAATGAATAAAATAAGGAAAATGCGTGGTAGAAAATGAAGAGAGAGAATGAGTGGGTAAATAGTAGTGTTGATTGAATAAATTGAGTGTTGGAAAATAAAGATAGAGAATGAGTGGTGGGGTAGAGTGATTATAAAATTATAAAAAAATATGCTATTTTGGGAAGTGTCAAGTGAGCTGGGACAGCTAAAAATGGATGTCAAGTGAGCTGAGACGGAGGGAGTATGTGTATATCTTATACAAACAAATAAATATAATCATTTTGATGTAAAATAAAAGAAATACTTACCATTGTTGCGATGAATTAGTGGACTTGGTCATCAATTGTATTTTAGATTATGGAGATTAACACATGAATCACAAAGCTAATCGGGTAATGGATGTTACGTAAAATAATTCTTCAAACCTTGGTATTTTCACAGTCTATCGAGAGCAAGACTTTCTAAGTCTGTTCTTATCCATGCTCTTCAATTGCATTCAAATCCACGTCAACTCATTGTATTACTAAATTTTGCCTTAAATGAAAATCTCTTAAGAAAAACCAAAATTTAATTCAAAGAAATCTCATAATATAAAAGTTTGCACAATTAGTTTTGATATTGAAAAGTTAAGAATCTTTCTTTCAAAGAAAATTGAAAATTTTGAAGTAGTTATATTTCATGTGAAATTTTATGTGATGTCAACTAAAAGAATATTTAATCGTTTTTTCTAACGTGTGCTCTAAGGGCACATCTTAAGCTTCTTAAATAAGGCAACAATGTATTTATTAAACTTACTTTTAACTCTATCATTTTCATAATTATATTAATATATTTTTTTATATATGTAAACTTACATATTTATGGAATCATATATATGTGCTGATTTTCATATTTAAGAATCTTAACATGTGCCCTTTGGGCATATGTTAGAAAACCAATATTTAATTATCTGATGCAAGTCATGTGAAATTGTATTAGATTTTTCATAGTGAAATATCATAAATACAATTTTTATTTAAAATGCGAGATTTGCTATTAAATTACAATATATTATGGGGTGGATAGAGTATTATTATGTTATTATATCAAATAATATGATCAATAAATTTACATAAGTTAAAATAATATATTTACATATGGATAAATTTATTTCTTATTACAATAAATTTAATATAGACAAGCAATAAGCATATATTTTTTTAACCTATCTATAAATTAAGTCGATTCTCATCTTATATTAGCTTCTATTGAAAATCTTATAAATTAAATCCATTGTTTAGAAGATAGAAAAATAATATACTAATAATGAGTTAGATTTGAAAATCCAAGATAGAGTAGTGGATGATCATCTTTAAGATTCTTAGAATTGTCTCACGAATTAAAAGATCGGTCCTCAATTTTTCCCATTAATGACATATTAGGAATATTAAATACATTACAACATAAAATAATTATAATAGTATTATTATCATTAAATAATAATAATATAATAGTTGTAGCAACTTTAAAAATTTATCATTATTATCATTATTATTTAATTATCAGATATTTGGTAATAAATATATGATTTTTTTGATATATTAGAGTAGTAATTGGAAGGTGCTTCTTTAATTTTTTTTTATATTATTATTATGTAAGATCATAAAAATAATAAAAATTATAATGATATTTTTTTCAATATAATCACATTCATTATTGTTTTTCATTCTTATTACTTTTATTGTTAAATATATTATTAAAAACTAATAATAATAATAATAATAATAATAATAATAATAATAATTAAATATATTTGTTGTTGTTATAACTATTGTTATTGTTTAATATATCTAAGAATATTACAATTAAATTATTTTGCATTGCAAAAAGATTTTGTATTAGTAGTATGTCATTAATTGAAAGAAAAATAGTTTTTTTTATTAATAAGAATACTCAAACCTAACCGTGTTAGTCAATTGGTTAATGTTTGGGCTTTTTGGTATCAATAATTTAATTTTGAGTTAATGACAATTTAGGGCCTGAAATGTATGGGGGGCCTTCGGCGGGGGGCCTGACCTTTTTTATTCTACACAAATTCCGTGAAAAATCCCTTAACTAGAAAGAATTTGGCATGTCGAGCCTTGATGTGTAGAATAAAAAAGGTCACCCCCCCGGCCGACGACCCCCTTACATTTCAAGCCCTAAATTGTCATTAACCCTTTAATTTTAGAACTGAACGACATGAACCGAGTAGGCGGGCCTCGTCTAGGCCGAGATACCTAAAGTGCCTAATCCCTAGTCGGTCTCTGTGACGAGCCGAGCTAGATGACAGACCGACTTGCCTCAAGGCATTGTTACGCTCCTAATATCAAAAGGGGTCTACTCAACGAGTTTAACTACAACTCAAACACTTGAATCCTTATCTAAACAAGAAGATTCATATTACAATACAAATGGGATATCATCCATCCTTATCAGGAGTCTATCTCTAAGGAATACGAGTCCTACATCAATACGGGCATCCATGACTTATTTGACAAGTCAGGACTCTTTCACCCATGCCTATATAAACAGGTCCTCCATACAGGAAAAGGGTAATAGACTCTTTTGGCTCTAATATCAGTCAATTGATCTCCTTATATTTTTCATACACAAACCCAATTCTTATTCTCACGCCGGAGGGCCTTCGCCGGTGAAGCCCCGGCATAGTTTACGTTTGTTCATTGTGTGCAGATCCGCACGAGGAGTTCTTTGCTGGATTTATCCGAACAGTTGAGACGAAGGGCTGATCCGACCGATTTTTGGCATCATCAGTTTGGTTCCATTACCGGGAAATTGATCGGAGAACTTCGTTCGGATAACTCGTACACCTCATGGCTGAAATTCCAGCCGACGGCCGAACAGCCATTGTCACGCCTGGGGGCGATCTTAATCCACCACAGCCCAACGTGACCAATAATGCTGCTCAGGGACACAGACTCCCACCACCTCCACCACAGCCTTATGGGACAGGCATGCACACTCGATCTAGAGGGCCTGTACCTGAAATTACTCAACATTACAGGCGGTGTAGAACCGCTGCACGAACACAAAATATGAAGGCGGGCCCATCACGGCCTCAACTGGTAGAAAGGAGGGTACTGCTTCAACAAAACCTTAACACTCTCCAGCAGTTGGCAGATGCTCAAAGGGTTCTCTTAGAATTCGATCCTGATCACTCCCTAGCACGCCACATCCAACCCTCCAGAACGAGGACTCGTGATGACAATAGGAGCAACGTGAGGGGAATTCCACGTGAAGATGATCGACGTAACCAGGTTCCACGAGACGAACTCCAGGAAATCAGATGATCCGACTTGATGGGTGACTTGGACCCGTTAACAGAGATGAAAGGGATCTAAGAAACCACATCAACAGGATAAGAGAAGAAGAGGCAGAATCCCCGGGCGTGGAAATTGTGGGGGAAAGGCGTCGATGGCAAGACCAACGCCAACTTCCACCAAGGCAGACACCACCTCGATGTACTCCACCCAAACACCCAAACAACGATCCAGAGATCAGCCAAGTCGGAGGTGGGGACCGAGACTGAGATCAGAATCAAAGGAAAGAAAAATCAAAAAGCTCTCGTCACAGCTCAGGGATAAATGAACGGGTAATTATGGATCTACAGGAGAGGCTGAAGAACATAGAGATGAATCGGCAGAAAAGGCCCATGACTGACTACGATGCTATGCGCCCCTTCGCGAAGTGGATCAAATACTCTCCACCTAATCCCCATTTGAAGGTCCCTCATCTGGATAAATACTCCGGTAGTTCTGACGCCTTGGACCACCTTCAGTCTTTTGAAGGTATGATGGCCCTGGTATCAAATCAAGACGACGTACTTTGCAAGGCCTTTGCTAGTACATTGACAGGGGAAGCCAGGTCTTGGTTCATGGATCTGGAAAAGAAAAAGCATTAATTCCTTCTCCAAATTGAAGACGAAATTCTTGGAGTATTTTTCCACTGCAGGGGCAAGAAAGAAAAGTGATGAGAACCTTGCCCTAAACGACAAGACCCAACGATCCAAATGGAACCCTAGATCGTTCTAATTGAAGAATCGTTGATGATTGGCGGATACCTTGACCCAACGCCCCCAAGTGACACAAACCAAGGACTTTAGTGAATTGAAATGGAATGGTGGATACCAAGACCTTCGTTCCCAATGTAACGACAACCTTGGACTAAGTGAATGACGCCACAAACGGTGGTGGTGATCCGTTTGATAAGTCGGACTCGAACACAAAAAGAGACAATCTAGATGAGTTCAAAGTTTAAAGGACAAAGAGAAATCTCTCATATATTAATTCAAAATTGGATGATTACAAAAATGTTGAAGCACTTGGTTTATATAGTGCTCAATACAAAAGAAGATATGCATCATAATAAATGTATAGGAAACTCTAAAGGTGTGTCCACACTTATTCTTCCATGTGGTAAATGTATAATCAACAAAAGAGAATGAACATATAGGATGAACATACTAGAAAATGAACCAAGAGTCAAAAACTTGTCAATTCTCGTCTAGAAGGACCACCCTTGAGTAAATCACCCATAACTTCTTCTAGAGACTTCTGATTAAGGATCCGTTTGGCCCGTTGGAAACTAGACTCTTGTGGCTTTCTGAAAACGTATCATAAGCCTTATTTTCATATGTAGAACCTTATAGAAGGCCCATCAAAGTTGGAACAAAATTTCTGAAAATGCTGAAATTTCTAAAGCTTCATGAAAACCATGGCCATGGAATGAATCATGGGTTGGCCAAGGACGGGGCTGGAAATTCAACATTTAGTTTTGTTTTTGAACCTCCATTTGAACCGCAATCAACTCCAAATTATCCCCATTGCCTTTGAACACCTTTTCATTGATTTGAAAGTCACGAACGAAGTTGGAAAATAACTTTTTTGTCCACGATCTTGTTATTGGACCCTTGTACACTTGAGTTGCACCATCTTCCACTTCTAGCATTGGCATGTCCTCATCATTCCCCTCCTCTTGAAAAGGATTTGCCCTCAAATATTCAACATCTGCGATAAAAGGAGAAAGATCACTAACATTAAAAGATGAACTAACTTTATACTCACTTGGCAAGTCCAATTCATAGGCATTGTTATTAATCCGCTTCAAGACTTTGAATGGACCATCGCCTCTTGGAAGTAACTTTGAACGTCTCTCTTCGGGAAATCGTTCTTTCCAAAAATGAACCCAAACCAAGTCACCGGGTGCAAAGATCATTTCACGCCTTCCTTTGTTTGCACCTTTCACATATTGCCTTGTTCTTTTTTCAATGTTAGCCTTGACTTGTTCATGCATCTTCCTTACAAAATCTGCTTTCTTTTTGCCATCAAAATTCAAACGTTCTGTTAGAGGCAAAGGAAACAAATCCATAGGAGATAAAGGATTAAATCCATAAACCACTTCAAATGGAGAGAATTGAGTAGAAGAATGAATAGCATGATTATAAGCAAATTCAACAAGTGGCAAACATTCTTCCCAAGACTTGATGTTCTTTTTTATTATGGCCCTAAGCATAGTAGACAAAGTTCTATTTACTACTTCGGTTTGACCATCAGTTTGTGGGTGACAAGTAGTTGAAAACATTAATTTTGTTCCAAGTCTACTCCACAAGGTCTTCCAAAAATAGCTTAAGAACTTAACATCTCTATCCAAAACAATTGTCTTAGGCATGCCATGCAAACGAACTATTTCACGAAAAAACAAGTCGGCAATGTTAGAGGCATCATCCGTTTTATGGCATGGTATAAAATGTGCCATTTTTGAAAACGATCAACAACCACAAAAACGGAATCACTACCTCTTTTGGTCCTTGGCAAACCTAAAACAAAATCCATGGAAATATCAACCCAAGGTGCATCGGGAATTGGCAAGGGTGTATAGAGACCATGAGGATTAACCTTGGATTTGGCTCTATGACATGTTATACACCTTGCACAAATTCTTGTTACATCTTTTCTTTGATGGGGCCAGTAAAAACGCTCCATTAATGCCCCCAAAGTTTTGGCAATTCCAAAATGACCCATTAAACCACCACCATGGGCTTCTTTAACAAGCAATTCCCTTAAAGACCCATGTGGTACACACAATTGAAATTTTCGAAAAAGGTATCCTTCATGTTTATAAAAATCCTCAAATGCACCTTTTTCACACTTTAAAAATATGTCACCAAAATCAGAATCATTCTCATATAAATCTTTCAAATGCTTAAATCCTAGCAAATGAAAACTAAGAGATGCAATTAAAGTGTACCTTCTTGACAATGCATCGGCCACAAAATTTTCCTTACCCTTCTTGTATTTGATGACGAATGGAAATGGCTCGATGAATTCCATCCACTTTGCATGCCTCTTGTTCAATTTTTGTTGCCCTTTGAGGTACTTTAATGACTCATGGTCAGTATGAATGACAAATTCCCTCGGAAGCAAGTAATGTTGCCAAGTTTCGAGAGCTCGAACCAAGGCATACAATTCCTTGTCATACGTTGGGTAGTTTAGAACTGCACCTTTGAGCTTTTCACTAAAGTATGCAATAGGTTTCCCTTCTTGCATAAGAACCGCTCCAATCCCAACCCCTGAAGCATCACATTCTATCTCGAAAGTTTTAGAAAAATTAGGTAAAGATAAAAGTGGAGGGTTTACCAACTTTTCCTTAAGACTTTTGAATGCCTTTTCTTGCTCTTCACCCCAATGGAATCCAACACTCTTTTTGATGACTTCGGTGAGAGGGGCTGCAATTGTACTAAAATCCTTTACAAATCTTCGGTAAAAACTAGCCAAGCCATGGAAGCTTCGAACTTGTCCAACGGTGGTTGGAGTTGGCCATTCTTGAATAGCTCTCACCTTCTCTTCATCAACCGCAATTCCCTTGGAACTCACAACAAAACCTAAGAAAACCACTTCACTTGTACAAAATGAACACTTTTGAAGGTTAGCAAACAATTTCTCCTTTCGAAGAACTTCAAAAACCTTTCTCAAATGAATCAAGTGATCTTCCAAATTTTGACTATAAATCAAAATGTCATCAAAATAAACCACAACAAATTTTCCAATATAGGCTCGAAAAACATGGTTCATTAAACGCATGAAAGTGCTTGGTGCATTAGTTAAACCAAATGGCATTACTAACCACTCATACAATCCATGTTTTGTTTTAAAAGCCGTTTTCCACTCATCTCCCTCTTTCATGCGAATTTGATGGTACCCGCTTTTAAGATCTATTTTTGAAAAATAACAAGCACCATACAATTCATCAAGCATATCATCTAGTCTAGGAATTGGAAAACGATACTTTACCGTGATATTGTTGATGGCGCGACAATCAACGACCATTCTCCAAGTACCATCTTTTTTTGGCACGAGCAAGACCGGTACCGCACATGGGCTCAAGCTTTCTCGAATGAATCCTTTATCCAAAAGTTCTTGGACTTGTCGTTGAAGCTCCTTTGCCTCTTCCAGATTGCTTCGGTAAGCCGGTCGGTTTGGAATGGTAGCACCTGGAATGAAATCAATTTGATGTTCTATCCCTCGGATTGGAGGTAAACCTTGAGGTACCTCCTCGGGTGTAACATCACTAAACTCCTGTAAAAGAGAATCAATAGAAGGAGGAAGAGAAGAATCATGATTGTTAGAAAAAAATGCGCTCTCTTTGTGAACAAAGAAGAGCATAGGCTTCCTTAGCATCAAAGCTTGCCTTACATCACTTATTTTAGCATAAAAACTCACTTTTTTATTTTTTTTCCTCTTTTTTTCACTCTTCTCTTTTTTTGACACACTCTCATTTTTTTTGCTTTCTTTTATCTCACTCTCATTTTTCTCTCCTCCATTTTTTTCATTCTCTTTTTAATCTTTCTCATTTTTATCACTCTCATTTTGTTTTCTCTCACACTCATTTTTTTTACCCTCATTTTTCTCACTTGCTTGTTGCAACTTTATTTGATCTTCATGAGCTTGCTTTGGAGATAAAGGAACTAAACAAATGTTTTTGTTCCTATGCACCAAGGAGTACTTGTTGGTGTAGCCATCATGTTGCACTCGTCGGTCAAATTGCCAAGGCCTTCCAAGTAATACATGACATGCTTGCATTGGAATTACATCACAAATGACCTCATCCTCGTATCTCCCAATTTTGAATGCAATCAACACTTGTCTAGTCACCCTAACTTCCCCACTATCATTGAGCCATTGTAACTTGTATGGACTAGGGTGTTTGGTTGTGGTCAACCCCAATTTGTCAACCAAAGTCCAACTTGCTACATTTGTACAACTACCCCCATCTATTATAAGACTACACACTTTCCCATTTATATAACATCTAGCTTGAAAAATATTTTCTCTTTGAATTTCATCTTCATCCTTAATTTGTGCACTCAAAATTCTCCTAGCCACTAAGTTCAACTCCTCACGAACCCCATCTTCCGGTTCAAGATCTCCCTCATCATCATGTCTAACCTCTCCCTCATCATCGGTTTCATATTCTCCACCCCCCCTCATAATCATTACTCTTCTATTGGGACACTCACTAGATATATGCCCCCTCCCTTGACATTTAAAACACTTGATATCACGATTACGAGTAGGAGTAGGGTTTGTCTTACCAACATGATTTGATGATGACGATGGCTTTGACTCGGTGTTGGATGAAGTTGACAATTTCTCCTCCTTTTTTGGTTGATTTGATTTCCAAGAAGTCGACTCAAATGGCTTGCTTGATCGGACACCTCTCCTCTTAAGTTGCTTCTCAATCTTTGTTGCCATGTGCACCATGTCCTCTAGTTCCACATAATGATGGAGCTCCACTCGGTTGGCAATATCCGTGTTTAACCCCGCTAAGAATCTTGCCATAGTAGCCTCTCGGTCTTCTTCTACACCCGCTCGAATCATTGCTACCTCCATCTCTTGATAGTACTCTTCTACCCCTTTGCTTCCTTGCTTCAATGTTTGGAGCTTATTGTAGAGCCCTCGATAATAGTAACTTGGCACAAACCTTCTCCTCATTAACATCTTCATTTCTTCCCAAGTATCTACCGGTCTCTCCCCATTACGCCTTCTATTGAGGAGTAATTGATCCCACCATACAACCGCATAATCGGAAAACTCCACGGCTGCGAGTTGCACCTTTTTCCTTTCCGAATAATCATGACAAGCAAAAATCCGCTCCACACGCTTCTCCCAATCAAGATAAGCTTCAGGATCACTTTTTCCATGAAAAGAAGGAACCTTCATCTTGATGCTACTCATATTGTCATCCTCTCTCCTCATTCCTCCCTCATCCCTTCTTCGCCTTCTAAAAATGTTTTCCCCGAAAGGACCATCTTCCTCTTCCCCATCTTCCTCTTGATGTTGATTTACACCTCCCCGTCTTGGTCGTTCTTCACATCTTTCTTGCTCTAACCTATTCAACCTCACAAAAATTTCCTCCGTATGCTCCCTCATTAATCTTCTCAAACTTTCGTCTAACATATCCGCATAAGCCTTTAAATTATCCCCTCCGATAGTAGTATTCTCCCCTCCACTAGTAGTACCACTATTTTCATCCACCATTTTTGGAATTTTTTTTTTTTTTTTTCAAACAAAAGTTCCTCACAATTCACTCCCTTACGTGTTTCCCTCAAAGATGTTCACTCAATTCACTCGTGTATCACTCAATATAATTTGGCCTTTACCCTCTTATGAACTCACTACTAAGCCTCTTTCCTCTCAAATTTTTCTCTTTTAACTTTTGATGCCACTTTGAACCTTCTCAAGAAAGTTTTCAAGAACCGACTTAACAAAAAGAACACAATTGGAAATGAAAGAAAGTGTATAATATATATATATATATATATATACATAAATTATTTTTTTGGATGAAAAGAATATTTGAAGGAGAAAGAAAAAGGAAAATATTGATAATAGAGAATAAGAATGACTAAGAATAAGAAGTTTATGCTAGAGAAAAGAAACTCGATTTCTCGGTAAGTTGCTTCACAAATGCTATCACTTTTTTTTTTTTTTTGTTTGAAGTACTACTAGAAGGAAAAGATAGAAAGATAGAATGTAGGAGATAGAAGATATAAAAGAGATAGATAGATAAATAAAAACAAAAGGAAAAGAAGGATAAATGAAACCTCAATTAAACCAATGCTCTGAATACCAAATGATGAGAACCTTGCCCGAAACGACAAGACCCAACGATCCTTCAATTAGAACGATCTAGGGTTCCATTTGGATCGTTGGGTCTTGTCGTTTCGGGCAAGGTTCACATCAAAAAGGTTGTCAGACCTGGCAAATATTGTCCAAGGGAAAAAATGAGTCAACTATGAGTTTCTTTAATAGGTTCAGAGACTTGGCCGACTCGATTGAAGAACGAATCACTGACAGGGAAATTATAGTGTGCTTCACCAACGGGCAGAGATCAGACGATCTCACTTACGAACTCTCGGTAAGAGAGCCCCGCACAAAAACATACTTATACCATCTCGCTTATGCAACAGCAATTACTGAGGAAAAGAAGAGTTGATGTCTCGAGAACGAGATCGGGACTGAGGTCGTGAGAGCAAACCGCCCACTAATGACTCGGCCCAAGGCAATAATGGAGGTGGAAGCCGAGGAAAGAACAGAACGAGAGGGACGGAGGTCTTCACCCACCTGACTAAACCGATCTCAGAAATAATAAACCTCGTAGACCTTCCCAATCCAAAGCCTCTCAAAGATAACCCAAAGTTCCCAAGGGACACAAGCAAGTATTGCGCTTATCATAGAGATAACGGGCATGATACTGAAAACTGCTTCGCTTTAAAGAAGATACTGCAAAAGTGGGCTGATCAAGGGAAATTAAACGAGTACATCGCAAAGAAAGACAACAAGCGCACAAGAGATGAGAAGGAAGACGACAGAGAGGACAGACCTCCCAGAGCCAAGTTAATTGGCGTCATAAGAGAAGAGATCCCCTCAAATACTCGGCTGAAAGAGTAGATATATGAATTAAGCAAGGTCTATCATATCCCTCCTTGGATTCATAAGGGAGAGGAGGTGATCAATTTCTCCCCAAATAAGTTGGCCGGGAACAGATCGATGAGAGAACAACCCCTAGTCATCAAGGGCAGAATCAACAATTGTGAGTCAGATAGGCTCCTCATCGACTCGGGGGCCGCCAAAGACTTTACTACAAGACCTTCAAAGAGATGACATTGCCCGATAGCATGCTGACTCCTTACAACAGAAGGTTGGAGGGGTTCATAAATCATAAGGCCGAGGCGAAAGGAACCGTGGACCTACTGTTGGAAGTCGGTGATTATCCCTACAAGGCCTCAGAAACAATAACGTTCATCGTAATGGACTTGACTAGTGATTATCCTGCCATCCTAGGCTCCCTTAGCCAAGGCAAGTTAGGGATGGTTGCCTCCCTCCCTCACCAAAGGGTGAAGTTCCCAACACCCCCGGCAGGTGTAGGGTGTGTACTCGGCGCCCCCAAGCATTTTTTGGAGCACGTAATGAGCTCCAGAAAGAACAAGACCAAGATGGAAATTGACACTCCAGAACAGAACATCACCATATCAAAGTCAACCACGGTCACAACATTAACACCAACATCGGCATGATAGTCGTTGTTTACGCGTGGGTTTCGAGGCGGTTTCATCCTTCGCTTTACCTTTTGATTTGAGAGTCGCCACCATGTTGTTGTCGGAACACGAACCGAGATATCTGGATTCGGGGGTTAAGTTATGAATTGAGAGGGTCAAGGAGCACCCAATTCACCCAATCTAGGATTGGTCTTGCTAAGAAATCATCATCATTGTTTCGAAATTATGCAAAACTGTTAGGACCAATTGGTAGGAAAATAGGCTAGAGGGGGGGTGAATAGCCTTTTTAAAAAACTTTTGAATAATAACACTTTATAAAAGCAAAGTCACTTATCAGATTGCAAACTATTATCAGTAAGCGCAGCGGAGAAGATATGACTTAGTTTTAACTCACACAAAACAGTTTATAAAACGGTTTTGAGAGCTTGGTTTAACACAAAGTGATTTTACAAAGTTCAATGCAGTTTCAAGAGATTGGTAAATAGAAATTACAATGAATAGGTAAGAACAAGTAAGATCTGCCGGTGATAGAGTTCCAACCGGCAAGGACAAAATAAGTAACAAGGGACACAATGATTTGGAGAGGTTCACAGTGTAAATACTGCTACGTCCTCTACCAAGTTTGGTCAGAACCTAGATTTGGGTTAGAAGCACTATTAGATATCCCTAGTCTATTACAAGAGCGGCTTTGCCGGATACAAAGACTAAATTCTAGAGATCACTAATGGATCGTAGTACAAATCTGACCAAGTGTTTTTGAGCGGCAAGTCCAAGAGAACTTATCTTACTCAGGTGGGTGTGTAAATAACTCAAGCAATGTATTCCTTAAAATAATCTAGTTCGGGAATACTGACAATGTTGTTGAGTTTGTGCAGAAGTGTATGTCCTAACAAGTGATCTAATGATTATCTGGACAGAATGTTTGAGCTTCAATGAATGCTCTAAACAATCAATTCTCTTCAATGCACTGAAATCACCAACCCTCTTCAATGCTCTAAGTCCTCTATTTATAAGAGGAGTTAATGACTTTGAGTCTTGTTGAAGAGGGCTTGCAAATTCAAATTCCAGCTGGGTAGTTGAGGAGCATTAAATGCGGTATCTTCAGCATTAATGGCGAAGATATGGAGTACACGCATGTCTTGAAAAGTCTGATGGGTAAATACCTGTCGCGCCCCAGACCCGTGGTCCTACTTGGCCCCACGCTCGGGACACGAGTGGAAGACGTTATGAAACACTTTTGAAATTTTTTTGAAATGTACTTTCATAAAGTTTAACAAATTCACACTCGAAGTTCAAAGACTTCATTTAACTTTCAAACAAACTTTACAAACAACTTTCAAAACGAATGTACTTAGCCCAAAGGCTTACAAACTTTTATACAAATGTACATACACCAACATTATCCAAAATAATGGTGTTACAAAATGATGAAGTCACGGAAACTCTACCCAAAAGGTATTACATCTATGTAATGTAGCCTTTACAAAACAAATCCCAACTCTTACCACTTTAACGTCCTCCCGTGCCAAAGTGTCCTATCCCCTGGACTCGCCTTTATCTAAAACAATAAACAAATAAAGGGTGAGAATGAATCTCAGTAAGCAACTAAAATGCAACTACATTTCATGCTAAAATGATAAGTATAACAAACAATATCATAAGCATCACATAGCACATAGCATGAGAGGCAAATCCAACTTATTATACCACACATACAACGATGTAACACTCACAAGGATACTTAGCCAAGGTTTACCGAAAGAACATAACCGTCTGGGAATACCATTTAAGAAAACCATCTGAGAAAACCATTTGAGCAGCATAATTAGCTGAAGCCGGGATCCCAAAAAACAAACCATAAGAACCAAAGTAACTACGAGGGGAATATGACACAAAGTCATAACCCAAATGCTCACTCGAGGGAGCTAACTCATCCCATCCAAGGCCAATCTGGACTGGGGAAAAAGGACCAATGGAAAAGCCTTATAGTGAACTTGGTTGTGTGCCACTATAATACTTTCCACCTCCACTCGATAACACAAAACCAGCTGGACTTTCAAACAAAGCACTGTAATAAATACTTGCTTAAACAACAACCGGGGAAATGATTCCAAAGTAGGGAACCAAGCCAAACACCTCACCATAAGCACACAAAAGAATCACTCATAAAGTGTTCACAATAACATTGACATATAAGTCATAAACACAACCTTGTACACATATGAAACCAAATCATCATCTACCATTTTAGCTTCCCAAAACACTTATCTAGGCACTCTAGACTAGGACACAAAACCTAGCCCAAGATTGGGTCCTAAACCAAGTCAATGAAACAATTTATTTTCTTCAGCAAAAGTGGGCGCCCGCCCGCCCTCATCTTGGGAGACCGCCCAAGAGCCCTGTTTTAAAATTCACCTTTCAGTAGTTTTGGGCGCTCGCCCAGCCCCTTCTTGGGCGACCGCCTATAAGCCCTGCCAGGCCAAAATTGCACACTTGTTACTCCTTTCGTTTCACCGTCCCAAAAGTACTACTACACAACACTACAAATCAGACCCAGAACATCTTTAACACTTCTTTGAATCCAACCAAAACCAAATCCACCAAATACTCACTTTGTCCCAAAATTACAAGTATCACAAATATTACCCAAATCACAAAAATAACAATTACAAGTATCAAGTATAACATATATGACTATTTTAACATTTAAAGGGGAATTAGTAACTTACCTATTTCTGGAAAAAGTATCGAGGAAATATGTTTTGATCGGGTAGAAATGACCTACTCAACGCTCTGATCATTTTTATATAATTAGATTTTAAAACGGAGAAGTAATTAAAAAGATATAAAATCAAAATGGAATGAACTTACCTTTTCTCTAACCCTAGGAAGAAACGAGGAAATGTTGCTCTGGAAATATGAACACAGAGGAAGAGATATGCCTAAGTTATAAGAAGATCTTTTTATCCACTTTTTAAACTTTGGTCACCCAAGTTTCAATTGGAACAAATAAACCCCTATAGTTATAATTTCACAAAGGACCCTAAAGTTTCAACTTAATCATTTAACTCCTTTAACCATTATTACTACTAACTAAGTAAATATCACATTTACTCAAGTAAGATGTGCAAGTCATAAAATATGATGCAACACATAAAATGAACACATAATGTCAAATTAAAATTCCCAAAAATATAAAATAAATAGGGACGGGTTTTGGGGTCGTTACAATCACTCCCCCTTAAAGAAAATTCATCCCGAATTTTTAGGGTTACTTACCTAGGCCCTCAAACAACCAAGGGTACTTTCTCTCGATCTCCTCCCGAAGCTCCCAAGTTGATTCTTCCACATTGTGGTTCCTCCACACAACTCGAACAAGAGGAATACTCTTATTTCTCAATTCTTGAACCTTCGAATCAATGACTTGGACTGGGTGCTCCTCATAAGACATACTCGGCTCAATATCCTCGGGAATCTCAGATAGGACATGAGAAGGATCATACACGTACTTCCGAAGCATAGGGATATGAAACACATTATGAATCCTATCAAGAGAAGGAGGTAATGCAAGACGATAGGCACGATCTCCAACTCTTCTAAGAATCTCAAATGGACCAATATACCTCGGTGAAAGCTTGCCTTTCTTTACATACCTTCGAATACCAACCTTAGGTGAAACCTTAAAAAACATGAAATCACCCTTTTCAAACTCAAGATATCGTCTCATGTGATCGGCATAGCTTTTCTGTCTACTCTGAGCGGTACTCAAGCAAAATCCCGAATAAGTTTAATCTTTTCAACTGAATCATTAACCATCTGAACACCCCAATTCTTTGCTTCTCCCACTTCATCCCAACAAATTGGAGACCGACATTTCCTCCCATACAATGCTTCATACGGATCCATCCCAATACTGGACTGAAAACTATTATTATAAGCAAACTCTACGAGAGGCAAATGAGTATCCCACGAATCAGAAAAGTCAACAGAACAAGCTCTCAACATGTCCTCAAGAATCTGAATGGTGCTCTCTGACTGACCATCTGTCTGAGGATGAAAAGCTGTACTAAACCTCAACTCTGAACCCAAAGCCTTCTGAAACGCTTGCCAAAACCAAGATGTAAATCTAGGATCACGATCAGAAACAATGCTAACTGGAACTCCATGTAATCTCACGATCTCATTAATGTACAAGGTTACAAGCCTTTCCATAGAATAACCAATCTCAATAGGTAGAAAATGAGAAGACTTTGTCAATCTATCAACAATCACCCAAACTGCATCAAACCTTCTTCGAGTGCGAGACAACCCTGTCACAAAATCCATAGTAACGTGCTCCCACTTCCATTCCGGAATCTCTAATGGTTGAAGCAATCCCGCGGGCCTTTGATGCTCAGCTTTAACTTGTTGACATATTAATCACTTGGATACATAATCCGCTATTTCCCTCTTCATATTATTCCACCAAAAGTGTTGCTTCAAATTTTGATACATTTTAGTACTCCCGGGATGAATAGTATACCTCGACTTATGGCCTTCCTCGAGAACTTGAAATTTAATCCCATCTATATTAGGCACACACAAACGACCTCTGAATGTCAATACCCCTTCTGAACTGAGAGAGAAATCCTCAAATTTGCCTTCCTTGATCTTATCCATTATTTTCACTAACTCCGGATCATCCTTATGAGCTTCCTTTATTTGTTGAATTAAAGTTGGTAATACTCGAATGTTCGCAAAAATAGCTCCATGCTTTGATTCATAAGGACTCCAATCTCGAGCATCCTCCAACAACTTCCATTCACGCACCATCAATGAGGCCATATAAGATTTCCGGCTAATAGCATTGGCTACCACATTTGGTTTACCCGGGTGATAAAAAATAGTACAATCATAGTCCTTCAGTAACTCCATCCATCTTTTTTTTCTGTTATTCAACTCTTTTTGTGAAAATAAATACTTCAAACTTTGATGATCGGTAAAAATCTCAAATTTTGCTCCATAAAGATAATGTTTCCACTTGTGCAACACAAAGACAATAGCCGCAAGCTCCATGTCATGGGTAGGATAATTCTGCTCACTCGGAGTCAACTTCCTCGAAGCATACGCAATCACCCTTCCATTTTGGATTAGTACACACCCGAGGCCTTCTTTAGAAGCATCACTATATATCACCAAATCATCATTTCCATTAGGGAGTGCAAGAATAGGAGCAGTAGTCAATCTTTTCTTCAAATCCTCAAAACTGATTTGACATTTTTCATTCCACATATAAGGCACATTCTTTCGAGTCAACTGAGTCAAGGGAGTTGCAATCTTAGAAAATCCCTCAATGAACCTTTAGTAGTACCCAGCTAACCCTAAGAAGCTTCGAATTTCTGTAACTGATTCTGGCCTCTTCCAATTCACAATAGCCTCAACTTTAGATGGATCAACTGATATGCCTTTATTAGAAATCACGTGCCCAAGAAAAGATACTTCATCGAGCCAAAAAGCACATTTACTGAACTTTGCAAACAATCGCTTCTCCCGAAGAATAGATAATACCATTCGCAAGTGTTGTTCGTGCTCCTCCCGGGACTTTGAATAAACAAGAATATCATCAATAAATACAACCACGAAGGTATCAAGATAAGGTTTAAATACCCTATTCATCATATCCATAAAAACAGCCGGAGCATTAGTCAACCCGAAAGGCATAACAAGAAACTCATAATGGCCATATCTACTACGGAAAGCAGTTTTAGAAATGTCTTCAGAACGGATTTTCAACTGGTCATACCCACTCCTCAAGTCAAGCTTTGAAAAGAATACTGAGCCTTGAAGTTGATCAAATAAATCATCAATATGAGGAAGCGGATATTTATTCTTTATAGTTACCTGATTCAACTTCCGATAATCAATACACAGTCTCAAGGATCCATCCTTCTTCTTTACAAACAACACAGGAGCTCCCTACGGCGATACACTAGGGCGAATGAATCCTCTATCAAGTAACTCTTGCAATTGAACCTTCAACTCTTTCAATTCAGCTGGAGCCATTCTGTAAGGTGCCTCAGATATAGGAGTAGTACCTAGAAGTAAGTCAATACAGAACTCGATTTCCCGGTCAGGAGGCATAGCATACTCAGAAGAAAATACATCTGAAAATTCTTTAACAATAGGCACCTCCTCTATATCAGAGACCCTTTTAGTAGTATCAAGAACACTGGCCAAATACCCCACACAACCACGATTCAATAACTTTCTAGCCTTCACATAAGAAATAATACAAATCTCCCTACCCAAAGGAACGACCTCAAAGGTAAATTCAAGGATATTAGGGATAGAAAATGTGACCACCTTTTTAAAGCATTCAACAGAAGCATGATATTTACTTAACCAATCCATACCCAAAAGAATATCAAAATCTTGTAATGGCAAGATAACTAAATCAGCATGCAAAACATGCTCACGTATATGAACATCACAAGAAGGCAACACCTTATTGGTCATCAAACACTCCCTCATAGGAGTAGACACCTCTAACACATAAGGTAGAGATTCAGAAGACAAATGCAACTGAGAAGAAAAATACACAGACACGTAAGAATGAGAAGAACCAGGGTCTATAAGTGCTCGTGCCCTCAAACTAGACACAGAAATTATACCTCCTATCGCATTAGAAGAGTCTGAAGCCTGTTGTTGAGTAATGGCAAAGACACGACCCTGCACCTTAGGCTTCCCTGAAGAATCCCTCTTCTGGCCCTGAGAAGACCCAACTACACTTCCCGAAGACTGGTTATTAAACCTGGGACAATTCTTTTGAAAATGACCCAACTGACCGCAATTCAAACATCTACCTTGTTTCTTCCAACATCTCTCTTCAGAATGCCCTTCTTTCTAACAATAGTTACAAACCTTCTTATTCTGGCTCCCTGAAGTGTTACCTTGATTTCTGTTACCCGATTGCCCTTGAGAAAATCACCTGAACTGTGAAGATGCTCCTTGATTCTCTCTATTATCACCACGCTGTTGTTGTTGTGGTTGTTTCCCTTGTCCTCCTTGTCTTCCTCCACCCTTTTATTCCATCTTTCTCTTGTGTTCAACTATATCATGTTCCACTTGGTAAGCACGATCAATCGCATCCTGCAAGTCTTGAAATTTATGAGAAATGAGTTGTGTTCTGATCACTGTTCTCAACCCTTTTACGAACCTCATAGTCTTCCTTGCTTCAGTAGCCACCAAGTAAGGACAATGCCTAGGCAATTCAGTGAACTTGGCAACATACTCAGCTACCGTCATCATATTCTGCTCTAAGTTAAGGAATTCAACCTCCTTTTTTTCTTGGTCCACCTTGGGAATAAAGTGCTCTTTGAATTTCCTCACGAAAGTCTCCCAAACATAGGGTACATGGGTTTCATCCCAACTAGCTTTCACCACTTTCCACCAATACTCGGCTGCTCCAATCAGTTTGTAAGTTGCAAATCGAACTTTATCTTCCTCAGTACATGGTAGAACATCGAAAATTTTCTCTATCGACTCAACCCACCTTTCAGCCTTAGTGACATCAGGCTCTCCATCATACCCCATAGGCTTCATTTTCAGAAATTGTTCTAGGCCATATCTTGGTGGTACCTGTTCCCTCTCTTGCCTCTGATCATTTAAAGTTTTCACTGCTGCTTCGAACATCCCTTGAAACATAATTCGAGCCTCTTCTCTGGCATCCCCTTGCCCTGAAGAACCAGCCTGATCTCCTTCATTCTCAACCATTTTTAATAAGTACCTGCATAAGACACTCAACGTTACTCACTCTATACACTACTACCCTCCTAGGTCATTTAGTCAATCTAGACCATCTACAACCTAGCTCTGATACCAACTGTCGCGCCCCAGACCCGTGGTCCTACTTGGCCCCACGCTCGGGACACGAGTGGAAGACGTTATAAAACACTTTTGAAAATTTTTCGAAATGTACTTTCATAAAGTTTAACAAATTCACACTTGAAGTTCAAAGACTTCATTTAACTTTCAAACAAACTTTACAAACAACTTTCACAACGAAAGTACTTAGCCCAAAGGCTTACAAACTTTTATACAAATGTACATACACCAACATTATCCAAAATAATGGTGTTACAAAATGATGAAGTCATGGAAACTCTACCCAAAAGGTATTACATCTATGTAATGTAGCCTTTACAAAACAAATCCCAACTCTTACCACTTTAACGTCCTCCTGTGCCAAAGTGTCCTATCCCCTGGACTCGCCTTTATCTAAAACAGTAAATAAATAAAGGGTGAGAATGAATCTCAGTAAGCTACTAAAATGCAACTACATTTCATGCTAAAATGATAAGTGTAACAAACAATATCATAAGCATCACATAGCACATAGCATGAGAGGCAAATCTAACTCATTATAACACATATACAATGATGTAACACTCACAAGGATACTTAGCCAAGGATTACAGAAAGAACATAATCGTCTGGGAATACCATTTAAGAAAACCATCTGAGAAAACCATTTGAGCAGCATAATTAGCTAAAGCCGGGATCCCGAAAACCAAACCATAAGAATAGGGATGGCAACAGGTCGGGTTCGGGGCGGGTTTCTCCAAAACCGAACCCGACCCTAACCTCATATAGAGTGACCCGAACCCGTAATTAAAAAGATATAAAATCAAAATGGAATGAACTTACTTTTTCTCTAACCCTAGGAAGAAACGAGGAAATGTTGCTCTAGAAATATGAACACAGAGGAAGAGATATGCCTAAGTTATAAGAAGATCTTTTTATCCACTTTTTCAACTTTGGTCACCCAAGTTTCAATTGGAACAAATAAACCCCTATAGTTATAATTTCACAAAGGACCCTAAAGTATCAACTTAATCATTTAACTCCTTTAACCATTATTACTACTAACTAGGTAAATAGCACATTTAATCAAGTAAGATGTGCAAGTCATAAAATATGATGCAACACATAAAATGCACGCATAATGTCAAATTAAAATTCCCAAAAATATAAAATAAATAGGGACAGGTTTTGGGGTCGTTACAAGACCCTTTTGTCTCAACCGATTACCTGCAAAAGCAAGTAGAGACAGAGTAGAGCTAAAAATAGCTGTGTCAGACGGCGCAGTAATCATAACAGAGCAGATAAACTACTTTTAGATAAGACAGTACGAAAGGACAAAGACAATCGGTAAGGTTGACTTTAAGGTAGAGCGATGTAACCTGACGACCAGTACAGACTGTCTTTGCCGATCGGCAACTTGAGTAGTAAGTTGATCGGCAACTTGAATGCTGGTCTGCTGATTTGCTTCCTCTAACTGGTTTGCCTTGATTGAAAAGTTTTTATACACCTGTGCTGGTCACAAAGAATCCTAATGGTACCTTACAAAGGTTCTTAATAAAATTGGGGGATCCTAAGTGTTGAACATGATTGGGATTAAGCAATTCTAGGACCTATACATATATATGAACAACAATCTCCTCCTAATTGCTTAAGTCCAATCACCCTATCCAAGAACATCTATCTTAGCTTAGTAAAAGAATGTTTTCAAAAGGTAATCTATTTATTTTCGCCAAGCCACACTTGATGTCTTAGTAAAGGTAAAAGAAAAAAATACAATAAAATAAATAAGATAGAAAGAGAAAAAGGATTGTTGATAGCAATGATCAGCAGAGAAATAATAATCAGCAAAACAAAGTTAGCATGAATAGCAGTAGATATTATTATAAGAGCATAACATAAACATAAGCATACACAAAAACAAAATGTTAGCAAAGAATTTGTTGGATATATCTTTGAAGGTCTTCAGGATATCTATATCATTGCCTACATTGACTCAAGACATGGGAGGGTCTTCTTGCTGGTCAGCAGCCTTTGATGTAGATTCAGAATGTCTGGCCTTCTTCTTTGCTCTGGCTTCCTCTTTGTCAGCTTTCCTTTTCTGTCTCCTCTGAGCACTTTGTAACCTTTCAGTCAGCATCTTATTGTTGGCTTCAAGAGCAGCAATCTTCAGTTGAGCATCAGCAAGAGCAGTCTTGGTTACAGATAGCTCTTTTTCAATTTTCTCCATGTCTCTAATCTGCAGTCTATGGTCATCAATAAGTTGCTTCTGAATGGAATGTGTAGTTCCCAAGGATTCAGAAAGATTGACTAGTCTGGTTTCTCTATCGGCCAGAAGACTCTTCAAGTCTTGAATTCTTCTATTTTCCTCCTCCTGATTGGACTTAAGTATCTTAGCAGCAAGATCGTTATGAGTGTCCCTTATCAGGTCGGCAAAAGAAAGACCAATGTCGCCAAAATCAGCACGAGTGGCAGGCACTTGCTTATTTGAGAAATCTCCTTCATCAAAATGGAGGAACTCATAGAGACTGTTCACCACAACCGGTTTTTCAATGATAATCGGCTTGACAAAACTCTCTGCAGATTGGACTAGTAGAGATGGCACAAAATCTTCATTGAGTAAGTCAGCGTCTTGTACAAGCACATCGGCAGAAGCTACTATCCGCATTTCGTCATCAGAAGAAAGTATGATCGTCAATGGAGAAAGAGGCACTGGAACTGAAGCAGGAGGCAAAGGCAAAACTTGTTGAAGGAAGTCAGCAACAACGGTATGAGCATCAGCAAGAAGAAACTCAACAGAAATAGAAGTAGAGTAAATGAGAGAGTAATCAGCAGTAGAGACAACGGCACGGGGAATCGGCAAGGGAAAATCAGGATGAATAATAACAGCACGATCCTCCGGCAAATGGAATACACCATTGTCTTCCATGGATAGAAATATGGCCAAGATGAAGTTCAAGCAGGCATGACCTTCAAGAATAATGTTGACCAGATTGGCAAACATCAATCTCGAAGTGACGATATAATGGTCAGCACGTTGTCATGGGTGAAAGGACCAGGTAAATGAATTTTACCACCAACTTTTAACTTACCAGGCAAGCAGTGTAGTGGGTCATAAGCTGGTGCTTTCTTTTTCAGCTTAGAGACCTGGGGAGACTTCCCTTTCCTCCTATCAAATTTTACCTTAAACCACGACATAAAGACTAGCTTTTCACTTTCTATAGAACCAGCAATGAAGGGATGCTTAGTTACATGGGGGTGGTCTTTGCCGAATGGAGTAGGAATTCTTTGAAGAGTAGAGCGAAAGGACATGATCGGCTGATGAGGAGGGAATAATGGTCTGCCAAACCTGTCAGAAGGAATGGAGACACTGGTTGTGTACCAGTTGGAACTGATCATTTCCTTGGCATGAAGCTCAAAGTTATACTCTGGAGATGGAGTAAAATCCTTTTCATCTTCATCCTCAACTGCTGATAGCTCCACATCGTCATCAGGATCTATTTCATCTGAGCTTTCTTCTCCAGCAGTAGGAAGTTCATCAGAAGAAGCAACTTTTGACTTTTTGACTTGGGCTTTATCGGCAGCCTTGACCAGTCTTCTTTTCTTGGGAGCTGCAGGAGTAGAATCGGCAAGAATCCTATCGGTAGATGGAGCAGGAGTAGACATGTTGGTAGGAGCAACAGTAGCAACCTTAACAACTTTCTTTGCCTTTTTCTTCTTTGGAGAACCAGCAGCTTGAACAACTACTGTGCTGGTAGAAGCTTTCTTGGATATTCTGTTCCAATCAGTAAGCTTGAAAGATTTCAGTATGTCAAAGTCAAAGCTTGGAGGCGCAGGAGAAGCTCTAACAATCTCTGAGTTGTTTCTCAGGATGGTGCTTATCAGCATGTAATAACATCCCTTTCCAGGGTGAGCCTTGTTCTTTCTTCTATCTTATTTCCACTTTACTGCTGTAATTGCAATCACTCTAAATAGGTAGGCACACCAGCTGAATTCTTCTTGTAATACAATGGCTGCCATTGCCTCAAACTGAATATCAGTTACATGACTGTGGGATCCAGATCTATAGACCAAACATCTATCCACAATTTTAGCAAGAGCAAAATATCTCCTTCTATAATGAGATTTCAGATAATTATCTCCACTAAGTCTAGGACCAGCTCCCCTCATAAGGGTCCATGTCTTGTCTAAGGACTTATCATCAGATAGACTAGTTACACCTTCACTTCTAAGGAGTGGGAAAACATTAGAAATAGAGGATGGAGTGATGGAGATAGGGACGCCGGCGATAGTAGAATTGATGGAGACAGACAAAGGTAGACGGATCATTTGGGGCAGTGATGACAAAGGCGTTGGGGAAGAACTCTTGCACTTGACCCAAAAATATGAACTCAACACCAGTTGGAGTGATGAAAGAGTCCAGAAGAGAACCAATCAATAGATTTCTCAAGAAATCACCGTCAAGAGTGTCGTTGAAGAATGTGGAGTCAACGTAGCCTCCATAGATATCCTTTTCGTTACTCGACATTATCTGCAAAATCACTAAAGAAATCTCACAAGTTAGAAATCAATTAGTTCAAACTAAATGTTGTGGAACAAATGTAAATCATCAAATGGTTACCAAAGATTAGAGTAAGATCTTGTAGACTGGTAGGATATGATGATGATGAACACAAGCAACAAGGAGAGTTCAGGTGAGTGAAGAGCGAAAAGAATAAGAAGAGGTTTAAGTGAAGCTTTTATATGTTATGGAAGAGAGAGAGAGAGAGAGAGAGAGAGAGAGAGAGAGAATAAAAAGGGTTTGCATGGGGATAAGGGAAATAATGAGGAGTTTAACTTTAGCGAATAACTCAGAGAACGTGCGCACACAATACATTAAATGCACGAACCGGACGGTTGAAATTAGAAGGTTAAACTTAGGAGAGAGAAAGGGTAAAAAATGGCAACAATAATATTATAAATATAAGAGTGACCTTTCTGATTTATCACAAGGTTTTGGGATAAATCTTTGACACGATTTTGGTAATGCGGTGCACACACGTGTCAGAGAGGTGGTGTGACCGATCGTACCTTCGATTTGACATTGCTTACGTCATGTGTCAGAGAATCCTTATCCGTTAAGAATGAGGTCTACCGATGAATTTGAATTTTGAATTTTGACAAATCGGCAAGACATAATTTATCAAGATGTTGGTCGGCAATATTTTGTCGGCATAATATTCATCGGTAAGATATAGTCTCTTTGCTGATTTGATCGGCAGACTAACACAAGCAGCAAAGTCAGCACAATTTTAACCATTGTAATCAATCATACCTAGTTCACCTCTAAGGAATTCAAATATTTTCTGGTCTAAGGGTTTTGTCAGTATGTCTGCTCTTTGGAAGTCGGTATGAACTTTGAGCAGCACAACATTTCCCTTTTTTACATGTTCCTTCAGAAAGTGGTATTTGATGTCTATGTGCTTGGTTTTAGAGTGCATGACCGGATTGTTTGACACTGAGATAGCAGATTGATTGTCACAGTAAATGGGACAAACTTAAGATGGAACTTCATAGTCAACCAACTGCTGCTTCATCCAAACGATCTGTGAACAGCAACTGCCGGAAGCTATGTACTCAGCTTCAGTAGTTGAAGTGGAAATTGATGCCTGCTTTTTACAAGACCAAGACACCAACCGATCACCAAGAAATTGGCATGTTCCACTTGTACTTTTTCTGGTCACCCTACAAGATGCAAAGTCTGCATCTGAATAACCTATTAGATTAAAAGATGAATCTCTATCATACCATAATCCAAGGTTAGCATAACCACATAAGTATTTAATAATGCATTTTACAGCCTGCAGATGGAATTCCCTAGGGTCAGCTTGAAACCTGGCACATACACAAACGGCAAACATGATATCTGGTCTACTGGCAGTTAGATAGAGGAGTGAGCCAATCATACCTCAGTAGATAGTCATATCTACCTTCTTACTGGACTCATCCTTATCTAAATAAATGTTAGTGCCCATCGGTGTGCTTTGAGAATGGGCATTGTCGAAGCCAAACTTCTTGATTAATTCTTTTGCATACTTGGCTTGACTGATGAATATTCCCTCATTGGTTTGCTTGACTTGAAGTCCAAGGAAATATGTTAGTTCACCCATCATGCTCATCTCGAACTTGCTCTGCATAAGCTTCTCAAATCTTTTGCAAAGTGATTCATTAGTAGAACCAAAAATAATATCATCGACATATATTTGAATAAACAATGAATTACCCTTATGCTTGGCAACAAATAAAGTAGTATCGATTTTACCTCGAGTGAAACCTAAGCCATCGCTAAGTAAAAACTTAGAAAGGGTTTCATACCATTCCCTTGGAGCTTGCTTCAAGCCATAGAGAGCTTCCTTCAATCGGTAGACATGATTAGGCTTCTTAGAGTCCTCAAAACCAGGTGGTTGTTCAACATAAACAATTTCTTAGAGTTCTCCATTCAAGAAGGCACTTTTCACGTCCATTTGATATAGTTTGAATTCTTTGAAGGCAGTATAGGCTAAGAAAAGTCTTATAGCTTCCAATCTTGCAACAGGAGCAAATGTCTTGTCGTAGTCAATTCCTTCTTCTTGTCGGTAGCCTTTTGCAACTAACCTTGCTTTGTTTCTAGAGATATTCCCAGCTTCATCTAACTTGTTCCTGTAGACCCACTTTGTACCAATAACTTGTTGAGAAGTTGGTCTTGGCACAAGTTCCCATACTTTGCATCTTTCAAACTCATTCAGTTCCTCTTGCATGGCTTCAACCCAACCAGGATCGGCAAGAGCTTCTTCAGTCTTCTTTGGTTCTATGTTGGAAACCATAGCGGATGAGAAGAGACTTTCATCAAATTCTTTGATCAGGTTCCTTATCAGTCTGGGACCAAAGACATCACCAATCATATTTTCTAATGGATGATCACGAACTGCTCTAACTTCTCTCGGCACATCGTGTCTTACTGATTCTGTTGTAAAGATTCTAGAGGAGGATCATGATCAGCAGATGGTGGAAGAGCATAGGAGTTATGAGTGAGAGGTGGATGAGAACTTGAAGGGATAGGTCTTATAACAGAAATTGGTTGAGGGCTGGATCTGTCTTCAGGATGATCAGCAGAGTTTGCATCGGCAAATGGATTATGAAAGTTATCGGTATGATCAAATTCTGCTGATGATGGAAAATACTGAGTATCTACTGGTTCTTCTACTGAAATGACTGGATCAGCAGCTGGTACTTGACCTACAGAGTTAGAATTACTGGATTCACCTGTCTCATGAACACTAGAACCATTAGTACTATTTGGAGCTATGTCAGACTCTAACAAATCAAATTCATCAAAGGTTACATGAACAGATTCAACAATTTTCAAACGTTTCTTATTGAAAACTCGAAAGGCCTTACTGTGTTTAGCGTAACCAACAAAGATTCCTTCATCAGCTTTCTCATCAAATTTACCTCTGTGCTCCTTACCGTTGTAGAGCACGTATCATTTGCAGCCGAATATTTTGAAGAAGCCAATGTTGGGAATTCTGCCTCTCCAGAGTTCATAAGGAGTCTTGTTATGGAATTTGTTGATTAGAGATCTATTTTGAGTGAAGCAGGCGGTATTGATGGCTTCAGCCCAAAAGTATTTCGGCAGCCTGGCTTCAGTAATCATGGTTTTACCAGCTTCTATTAGAGTTCTGTTCTTTCTCTCAATGACACCATTTTGTTGTGGTGTATCGGCAGCTGAGAAGTTGTGGTCTATACCATGATCATCACAGTACTGAGTAATACCATTTTTCTTGAATTCAGTGCCGTTGTCTGATCTCATACTGATGATATCGCTTTCTTTCTGGGTCTGTAGTAGTCTGAATAACTTGGTAGCAACGGTATAAGTGTCATCTTTGTTACTGAAAGTTTCCACCCAAGTATATCTAGAGAAATCATCTACTACAACTAAGGTGTATCTACTTCCCCCAATACTTGCTATAGTTGTGGGGCCAAATAGATCCATATGTAGCAATTGGAGGCACTTAGAAGTTGACATGCAGGGCTTGCTTCGGAAGGATGACTTGTGTTGCTTTCCAAGCTGGCAGGCCTTGCACTTATTTGCTTGATCAGCAGACACTTGAGGTAGACCGGTAACTAGATTTGAACCGGCAAGCTTAGATAGATATTTGAAGTTCAAGTGACTGAGTCTCTTCTGCCATAGCCATGAGTTCTCACTGATGTTCTTAGCTACAAAACAAACATTAGCAACACCAGTAATAGCACTTAAGTCTACTGCATAAATGTTACCTTTTCTTTTGGCAGTGAGAAGAGTTTCGTTGGAAGCAATGTCTTTCACATAGCAACTGGAAGTAGTAAATACACATTGCATTCCTTTATCACAAAATTGTGATATTGATAGAAGGTTGTGTTTCAGACCATCCACAAGAGAGACCTTCTGTACAGTAACTGCACCTCTCTTGATGGTACCAATACCGATGATTTTTCCTTTGGCATTATCACCGAAAACTAATGGGGGACCTGATGCTTCAGATATATCAGTAAGTAGATCTTCAAATCCTGTCATGTGCCTTGAGCAGCCACTATCTAGAATCTACAAATCCTTGCTTGCACCTGTTGAGGCCATGAAGCATTCCTGAAATAAAACTGTATGCTTATGGTCCCCCTTATTCTTGGGTCCGAGGGTTAGTTCTTCTTTGGCAACCACATCTAGCCACCACTAGAGGATGCAACCTCAGTGCGTCCAGATAAGTGCTTCAAGAGGTATTCATGAGCCTTGTGACCATAATCAGAACAATTAGAACATCTTACTTGACTGATAGACTGTGGAGTCGGTAGAACATAATTCTGTTTAGTCAGTGCATCGGCAGAACTGGAGGATTGAGCAGGCACAAACTTAGTAGGTTTAAAGGTGCTAGTGTTGCCTTTTTTCCCATTCTGTTTACCTTTTGCTGTTACCTTTTTAGGTACTTGTCCATCGGCAGCAGAGGTGGTTAGACCGGCAGCACTTGCTCTGCTGATGTATTCACCAAGAATACCATTATCGGCAAACTCAGTGTCAGCAACCTTAACATGACTTTGTTTGTGCTTATCTTTCCTTTTGTTCTGGTTCTTAGGATACTTCATAGCAACAGCACTATATACTGGCTTGGCATCCACATGTGCTGGGTTAACAGAACTATATTCAACTTTCTCACCTTTTTTCTCGGTCGCACAAGTTTCAGTAGAGCTACTGCTGCTGGAATCGAATCCTAACCCAGATTGGTCCTTATATGACATTTGGGTCTGTAGGATTGTTTCAACAGCAACTCTAGATTTTGTGTAAGAATCAACAATCCTTGAGAGATGATTGTTTCTTTTCACAAGATCTTCGATCTGAGCTATCAATACTGCCACTTGACTTTTGAGATCTAGGTTTTCTTTTTTTAGAAGAATAGACTCAAGCTCATGTCCTTTAAGAACTTTAAGTTCAGACATAAGCGAGTCATTCTCTGCAGAAATTCTATTGAAATCAGCAGCCATCACTTTATGAATGCTACTCAGCTTCTCATGATCAATAAAAAGTTCATCCATTGTCTCTACCATTTCAGCTTTAGATATTTCAGGAAAGGGATCTGCTAAAATTTTGGTGGTAGATAGAATAGGTTTGGGAGAGAAGTCAGGTAGAGAAGAGATGGGTTTAGATAAGCTTTTGGAAATGCTTGGATGTTCAGTGAATGAGAATTTTCTGGTCATCGGTAAGGATTTAGGTTTGGTGACAGTGAATTGAGAGGAGTTATACTGCCCATAGGTGTGGTTGAGGTCTTCCAGTAGCTTCTTCTCTGACTGGAGTTCTTGGAGGAGATGGATCTCGATAGACTAAAGTCGGTAATGAGGATGTATTAGCATCTTCCAAGTCTAGGGCAACAAAACTTACATCGTCATCTTCGTCTTCATCGGCATCTTCGTCTGAGTCAGTTTCACACCAAACCGTAAGGTCTTTTCTGTGCTTTCATCGGCAACAAAGCTTTGAAACTTACGATGTCTCTTGGTAACTGATTTCCTCACATACTCATATTTTGGTTGAGGACATTTGGAAGCAAAGTGACCAGGTTTTCTGCAGTTGAAGCAGACAAGATCACCTTTGTTGTTCTTTCCGTCGGCAGCACTCGTTGAGGGTTTGTTGTAACTTGCTGGTTTTTGAAATGATGGTGTGAATGGTTTTGGTTGATGGTACCTTCCTTTATGCATTCTTTTGAAGTCTTTAAACCTTTTGTAGTTCCTAGCGAAGGCGGCAAATTCATCTTCTTCCATAGGTTGTTATGATACTAATTTCCCAAAGAACTTAGAAAATGAATATTTAGGTCTTTCATGGTATAAACCTTACCTAACGAAGCACATAAATTACTTACCTCGCAGAATCTGTCGTAGGCGCTCCTTAGTGATTCACCATCTTGTTTCTTGAAGGATTCAAACTCAGCAATGCAATCGTAGAGTTTGTTGTCCTTCACCTGCTCATCACCTTCAAAGTAAGCAAGGAGCTTGTTCCAGCATTCTTGAGCCGTGGAAAACAAGTCAATGAGTTTATATTGCTTGTCATTCAAACCACAGGAAATAATGTGGCATGCATTTCCATCTAGGGCGGCTGAAAGTTTGTCATCCTCAGTCCATTCCTTTCTTGGTTTCTCAACCAAAGTTTCTTCAATCTGAACATGGGTTTCTTGTTCAGTGTCACGATCAGCATGTTGTGTCAGCGGATTGGAGGGAATAGGTCTATAGGTAGTTGAGACTTTTAAGGGAATGATTGGACCACCTTCTATGGCCTTCATCAACCGGTCATCAATTGAGTTCATATACTTTATCATATGAGATTTCCAGACACCAAACTCGTTAACATTCAACAACGGAATGGTAGTGATGTTGAATGACTGCATGATTTTTCCTACCATGGTATCGGCAAACAAGCTGCAAAGCTTGGAAATTTCTTTCAAAATTCCAAGATATGATACCAATTGTTAGGCCCAATTGGTAGGAAAATAGGTTAGAGGGGTGAATAGCCTTTTTAAAACTTTTGAATAATAACACTTTATAAAAGCAAAGTCACTTATCAGATTGCAAACTATTATCAGTAAGCGCAGCGGAGAAGATATGACTTAGTTTTAACTCATACAAAACAGTTTATAAAATGGTTTTGAGAGCTTGGTTTAACACAAAGTGATTTTACAAAGTTCAATGCAGTTTCAAGAGATTGGTAAATAGAAATTACAATGAATCAGTAAAAACAAGTAAGATCTACCGGTGATAGAGTTCCAACCGGCAAGGGAAAAATAAGTAACAAGGGACACAATGATTTGGAGAGGTTCACAGTGTAAATACTGCTACGTCCTTGTTAGGTTTCATTGTTTGTACACCCACCTTAATTTGATTGATCCATGCCACGTGTCTTTTTATGGACTTTAGGACCGCATGTAATGAAATTCTACTTCAGTTTTTAGATAAGTCCATTTCTAGATTTTTGATTGTCTAGGCTGAGTATAGTTCGGTTGTATCATTAGCGGTTTAGTGCTTCAAGCCGTCATCTTGAGATCGCCAGCATGGAGTCCTTCAGTTTTCATCAAACTGCAGTTTGCATGTTTGATGAAACCGCTCATCAAGATCATTCTTCATACCGCCCCTACGCTTGGTGAAACCGCAGAGCAGTTATTAAAGAATTAAAGATATGTCATTTATTCCTTAGACAAACATTCCCGTTTTAACCGTAAAAGGATGTTGTTATGTCATGACAAAATAACTCTAAGTTAACTTGGAGTTTCTGCAAGGAATGTCGGTTTGTCTATCTGTTTGAATTGTTTACCGTTAGTCCTTTCTGCAACAAAGGAAAAATGTCAGGTAGTGGTGCAACAACTACCTAGGACTACAAGACAAAACCAAGGATGAAAATGACAGCTCAACCAATGGGATTTCGACAGCACTGTACCCTTCAGATTTGATTCAAATATTTACCCAACGGTCACAAGGGTGCTCTGCCTATAAATAGCCTCCATTATTCAACAATGAAGGTTGCTGAGCTTCAAGAGATTCATTCCCAAGTGTTCAAGTTTGCTTTGAAGATTCAAACCCAGATATTCATATATTCAAACCATCTCCTTAGCAAACCCAGATTTCTTCATCAAAGCTTCAAGCCTAACAACCTTTCATACTTAGCCTTTACACCAAAAGACTTCCATTTGCTCAACCATCATTTAGATACTTAGAGCATTTGATTTCTTTTCACACACACACCCGATTTATATGATCACATAGATTATATACTTTGAAAACACCGGTTGTTATTATAGCTTAGGTTAGACTAATTGTTTAGAGTTTAGATTCATCTTGTAAAACCTCCTCTAAATTAATACAAGTCTAGTAGCTATTAGAAAATCCTAGACTAACCATCTAGGTAGAGGACGTAGTTCATTTAAGAACGAACCTCTTCAATTTGTGTGTTTGATCTTCATTTTCTGTCTTGGTATTTATCTTTCTTGTTTGTGGTCTTTAACTTGTCTCCATATACGAAATGACTTGAAAGATGAATTATGTTTTCCTTTGAACTTTAAGTTTAACTATTCAGATTGCATCATTGTGTTTTCTCAACCTGAGTCAAACCTCCCAACTCTTTAATTACCTATTTGGCCAAACCACAAACTCCGCTGTGCATTTTATCAGTTCGGTTCTTGTGCTTTGAACCGCAGTTGGCCAAACTGATAAGTACTCGGTTGATTTTAAGGGTATTTTAGAAAAAGTTTTGGACCGTTATTCACCCCCTCCTCTAGCAGTTCTATACCCTTGTTGCCCTCTGGGACCAACAAGTGGTATCAGAGCATACTCACCAAACTTGTTTTTACAAGCTTAACCGCTTGGGTGCTGATCCAATGGCAAACACAAACACCCATATGATGCAAACATCCAATTCAAATCACTTACCGATTCTGGATGAAGATAGTTTTATCTTTTGGAAAGATAGGATGATGAAACACATGATTTCATGTGATCCTAGACTGTGGACCGCGGTTACTAATGGACCATATGTTCCTATGAAAGCTAATCCACGTGCAGGAACCGCAGGAGAAGAAGCTGAAGTTAAGAAGTTAGAAAGTGAATGGACTGATGCAGACCGCATCAATGTGGATTTTGATGGAAGAGCTATGTCCATGTTAGTGTCAGCTATTGACTTGAGGACTCATTCTAAAGTGCTTCACTGCAAAACCGCAAAGGCTACCTGGGATGCTATAGTTGACTTTCTGGAAGGAGATTCAGATACCAAGAAGAACCGCCTCTATCAACAGAGAAGACTCTTTGACTATTTTGTTAAAGATCCTAAGGAATCTCTTAGACAATGCTATGAGAGGTTTATTGATATTTTTAATGTGTGTTTTTCTCTTGGACATGTCTATTCTAATACAGATTTGAACATGAGATTCATGCAAGCACTTGGTAGCAAATGGCTGATCAAAACTACTAACATTGAAGATAACAAGGACTTGGAAGCTCTTGATCTTCGACACTTGTATGCCATGCTGAAGGTTTTTGAATTCAAGCTTGAAGAGGTCCATGAAACCGAAAGCAGATTTAAGACACTCTCTCTAGCTGCATTCAACAATACCTCATCTCCTATCTACAATCCAGACCATCATCAAACCGCTCCTCACCTCCACTTGCAAACCACTCCTCCTGACCCAAATATTCCTAGATACAATCCTCAAACCGCACCTCCTGAGTATTACCAGCAGTCTCACCAATCCTATCCTCAATCACATCAACCATATCCTCAACCTTATCAATCTTATCAGCAGTCTCATCAACCCTACAATCCTTCTCAAAGTTCTTATGCTCAGAGTGTAGGATCACAATCCTCAAGTTCTACTTAATTTGATTTTGATGAAATGGATGATGGAGAATTTGCTTTGTATGTGAAGAAATACACCAAGTTCAGGAAAAACAATAGATCTCAATTTCCATCCAAAGGCCCAGCAAAGTTTGTCCCTCCAACCAGATTCAACAAAACTGCAGATCCCAAGACAAGGGATGACTTGGTTTGTTATAACTGCAGACAGCCAAGCCATTTTGCTTCAAGTTGTCCCAAACCGCGTTATGAAGCCGCGCCAGCAAAGAAACCATTCAACAAGAAGTTCGTGAAAAGAAGAGGAATGGTAGCTGACCAAGGAGATCAACCGCTGACATGGATGGGTTCAGACTCAGATGAAAGTGATGATGAAGAAACTGCAAATCTCTGCCTCATGGGATTTGAAGAAAGAATTGAAATTGACGAAAGCCTTCCACTGCCAAATCAACAAATGAAGTCAGTTTCACCTAAGACTCCTGAGGCTAGATTAAGCAAAGCTCCTATAACACCAAACTACACTCCTGAGGTTCAAGCAGACCAAAGTCATGATGACCAGGTACTAGAACGTGCTAATATTATATGTCAACAACACACTGTGCTTAAAAAGGCATATAAACTAATGGCTGCGGAACTTGAAGAATCCCAACGTGTATGTAAATCCCACAAGGAGGAAATTGAAAACCGCTATTGTGGATGAAAACCGCTATCTGAAGGACAGAACCGAGGTACTTCTCACCCAAATCCATGAGCTTACCGTACAAAGGGATGACCTTCAAAAAGTGACCGATGTATGGAGTAAGTCTGGTGTCACCGTGGAACAAATCCTAAATTCACAAATACCTACTTCGGATAAAAGTGGATTGGGGTTTAAAACCGATGATGGGTGTTGTAGACACCCCGCCTTGGACCGCTCACCCCGATTGCACATTTGATCTTGTGTTTCTCCCCATTTTAAGTGTTCTCGTTAGTTTCTGTCACTTCCGTTAAGTTCCTGACTGACTTCGTTAAGTCCAGGGACTAAACTGAATGACAGGGCTGACTTTCTAGTCCATTCTGTCAAAATTGCCTTCTCTGAGTCGCGCGCCTCCGACAGGAGGAGCCAGGCGCGCGCGCCTCCCGCCCCCAAAGCAGGAAGCGCGCCTCTGGGCGTCAGTTACAGATTTCTGGCCAGGATTCCCTCCCTTGCTCAATTTACAAGATTTTGCCCGGGAAGGATTTCTTGGTGACTGAGTTTTGGCACCAAAAACACCCCTCTTTCACCTATAAAAACCTCTCTTTACCTCCATTTTCAGGGACCGGAAATTGAACTTACAAAAACTATACCAAAATCACTTTCTAAAGGTTCTCCAAGGATTTCTTCAAGCAATATTTGAAGTTCTTCAAATTGTAGGTAAAAGTCTATCTTTTCCTTTCTTTTCTACTTCATCTCATCTCTCTCTTTTACTTTAATCAAATGTGCAATCACCCAAATCATTTTGGGACATAACTCTAATGATCACCTCATCTCATTGAGGTTGGTTAAGGAGTTATCTCCTACATTCCAAACTCTATTTTAAACCCCCTTTTCATGACTTAAAGAAGAAGAAGAAGAACGTTATTATTCATGTAGATTTTGATCAAGCAAGACCAACTTTAGTTGGGCGAGATGGGTGTTTCGGTACTTCCCATCTCGTAATCTAACCCCCGAACCTCAAAACAAAGAATCTCTGCTTTCGTAATCAAACTTAGGCTACAATCTATAGGTTTTTCTTATGTTCCTCAAAACATAGGTGGCGACTCTAAAAACAAGTTAGACATCCTAGGATAATTCACCGCTCTAGCCAAGCCGTGGTTCCCCGGGGTATCTACAGGTGTAAGTGTCCTTGTCTCTGTGCCAAAGGTGGTGTGAAACCTACTGAACAAACCAAAGAAATTCCTAAGGTTAATCATGACGGTAAAAAGGGCTCAAAACAAGAAATTAAAAGGCAAAATTATTTCTTTGAGTATCCTAAAAACCAGACTGGGAGAGATTCAAAGTGGAAAGAGAAATCCATAGCGGCTGAGGCAACCAAGGAAGTATTGAGTGATGAAACCGCTCCTAGTCGGTTTAAGGAAATTCCTATCATTTTCCCTAAAGCCGCACCTAAGAGGAAGGTTGAGCTCAAGAAGGTAATCTTTTTTAAATCTAAAACCGCTGACCCAGTAAAACATGAGAAACCGAAGGTCAGTAAAGGGTTTGTAAAACCGCAACCAAAACTTGGATTTATTAATTGTGCTATTTGTGCTGATTATGGTCATGGTGCTGGTCATTGTCTTTTAAGGTTCACACCCAATGCCAAGGGACGTAAAAATCCTAAGGTCAAACAGGTGTGGGTCCCAAAAAGCTGCTAACCCTAGGACCCAAAAGAATAAGGGGGACCAAAATCTTTAATGTTTATTTTTCAGATCTTATGCTTTATGGCTGGAACCGCAAAGAAGAATAAGGATCTTTGGTACTTGGATAGTGGTTGCTCATGACACATGACCAGAGATAATGATCTTCTTTATGATTTCATCAGTATGAGAGGCCCCCCAGTAGTGTTTGGAAATAACAAGAAAGGAGAAACAATAGGATATGGGGCAATCAAACGTGGAAAGGTGACCATTGAAAATGTGTCACTAGTAGAAGGACTCAAGCACAACCTTCTCTCCATATCTCAGTTTTGTGACAAAGGAATGAACTGCAACTTTACTTCAACTAATTGTTTCATCAAAGATGCAACTTCCAGAGTTACTCTACTGACTGGCAACAGAACAAGTGATGTGTATATGAAAGATTTGAGTAATGTTGTTTCTATTGCTGACCTCTGTTTTATAGCCAAAAATGTTAGTGAAAGCAGATGGTTATGGCATAAGCGGCTCAGCCACTTGAACTTCAAGTATCTAGCAAAACTGCAAAGGGATGGTCTTGTCAAAGGACTACCCAAAGTGGCTGACCATCATGATAAGAAATGTAAAGCATGCCAGCTTGGTAAGCAGCCCAAACAGTCATTTCCAAGCAAAACCACTTCTTCAACTAACCGCTGTTTACAACTGCTTCACATGGATTTATTTGGACCTGGCCCAACCTCCAGTATAGGAGGAAACCGCTATACCTTGGTGGTTGTTGATGACTTTTTAAGATATACATGGGTGGAAATGATGGCCTCAAAAGATGATACTTATGGCATCGTAACCGCTCTATTTAGACAGCTCCAAACTCAGAAATTGGATGACATTGTTGCTGTGCGTTCAGATAATGGAACCGAATTTACAAACAATGGTGTTGCCCAATATTGTGATGATCATGGAATTGATCATAACTTCTCTGCCGCTGGGGTTCCACAACATAATGGAGTTGTAGAAAGAAAGAACAGGACTTTGATTGAAGCCGGGAAGACCATGATTGCAGAAGCAAAGCTTCCCAAATACTTCTGGGCCGAAGCTGTCAATACCGCATGTTTCACCCAGAACCGTTCCCTAATCATCAAATTTCACAACAAGACTCCTTATGAATTGTGGAGAGGCAGATCACCCAACATTTCCTTCTTTAAAATATTTGGATGCAAATGCTACATCTTATACAATGGCAGAGAGCATCGAGGTAAATTTGATGCTAAGGCCGATGAAGGTATTTTTGTTGGTTATTCAAAACACTCTAAAGCTTTTCGTTGTTTCAATAAAACTTCATTAAAAATTGTAGAGTCAGTCCATGTTACATTTGATGAACATGATCTTCTTGAGCCACATATGGCTCCAAATGTTGCTGATGATTTTAGTGGTTTTGAGATAGGTACATCTTACCCTAATCATACAACCGCAAATGACCAACCTACTCAAACCGCTCCATCAGGTTCTCCAGCCGCTCCAAATCAAACCGAAGGTGTTGCTGTAGAACCGCACTCTTCTGATCCCATTCAAACTGTTGATCCAGTTCCAAACATCACCTTCAATGAAGATTTCAATGATTATCAAGAAGAGCCTCCTCTAGAAAATCTTCAAGAAATAGTGGTTCATGAAGACCTCCCTCCAGAAATCAGTGAGCATAGAGACCATCCAACAACCAATGTTATAGGTCCTATCAGTTCTGGTGTTCAAACAAGAGGAAGCTTAACTCATAGAGATAACCACAGTTTGTTCTCAACCGCACTGTTATCTCAGATGGAACCGAAGAAGGTAGATGAAGCTCTAAGAGATCCAAGTTGGGTAGCTGCAATGCAAGAAGAGCTCAATCAGTTTGAAAGATGCAGAGTTTGGACTCTAGTTCCAAGGCCCAGAGATCACACCATAATTGGAACAAAATGGGTATACAGAAATAAGATGGATAAAAATGGTACTATAACAAGAAACAAAGCAAGGTTGGTTGCTCAAGGTTATAGGCAAGAAGAAGGAATTGATTATGATGAAACCTTTGGCCCTGTAGCCAGACTTGAAGCCATTAGATTGTTCCTGGCCTATGCCTCCTTCAAGAAATTCAAGTTATATCAAATGGATGTGAAGAGTGCATTTCTGAATGGTGAACTACAAGAAGAAGTTTATGTAGCTCAACCGCCAGGATTTGAAGACAATAAATATCCTAATCATGTCTTCAAGCTCAAAAAGGCCTTGTATGGACTCAAACAAGCTCCAAGAGCATGGTATGACACTCTATCTAAATTTCTTATTGAACAAGGCTTATCTAGAGGTAAAATTGATACAACCCTATTTATTGCTAAACACAAAGGTCATTCATTATTAGTTCAAATATATGTTGATGATATTATTTTCGGTTCTACTAATGAAACCATGTGTGTTAAGTTTGAGAAGCTTATGAAAGGTAAATTTGAGATGAGTGTGATGGGAGAGTTGACATTATTTCTTGGACTCCAAATCAAGCAATGTCATGATGGAATCTTTATCAACCAAGCCAAATATACCAAAGACTTGATCAAGAAATTTGGGCTTGAAACCGCTAAGCCAGTTGATACCCCAATGCAAAAGGCCTGCAGTTTGGATCGAGATGAACAAGGTAAGAAAGTGAATCAGACACTCTACCGAGGTATGATTGGCTCTCTTATTTACTTAACTGCAAGTAGGCCAGATATAATGTTCAGTGTGTGTGTTTGTGCTAGATTTCAAGCTGACCCTATAGAATCTCATCTTATAGCTGTTAAACGTATTATTAGATATTTATGTGGCTCTGTTAACCTTGGACTTGGTACTCCAAAGAATCTTCATTTGATTTGTTAGGTTATTCAGATGCTGACTTTGCAGCATGTAAGATTGATAAAAAGAGCACTAGTGGTACATGTCAGTTCCTTGGATCTCGGCTTGTATCATGATCCAGCAAGAAACAAGCATCGGTTTCAGTCTCAACCGCTGAAGCTGAATACATAGCAGCTGGAAGTTGTTGCTCTCAAATTCTCTGGATGAAACAGCAGTTGGAAGAATATGAAGTATTTGAAAAGAATTGCCCTATCTACTGTGATAGTACTGCTGCAATTTCTATCTCCAACAATCCAGTTCAACACTCAAAAACCAAGCACATTGACATAAGATATCATTTCCTCAAAAATCATGTTGAAAAGAAGAATATTTTTCTAGCAAAGGTGGGAACCGATGATCAAATTGCTGATATCCTCACCAAACCGCTTGAAAATTCAAGGTTTTTTCATTTACGAGGAGAAATGGGTATGCTGGAACTAACTTAATATATTTCATGCCTATTTATTTTTTAGTCTAATAATATTTGTTAAGTATATAAGTTCGGTTGAAGATTCCGGTTAAACCGAAGAGTCAAGAAGAATAATGTCAGTTTGATCCAAACCGTAAGGAGAAAGCAAACTATCAGTTTAATCTAGTGAAACCGAAGCACATCTGAGAGATATCGGTTTCATAAAACCGAGAATGAGAAAAGGTAAGTCGGTTTACTCAAACCGCTCAGGTATGATATTGCAATTTAGTCCCTACTTTATGTCACTTCATTCTTTAAGGATCTTTATGCAATTATCTTTGCCGCATTAAATGCAAATTGACAGGTACACTGACGGTTGAGTTTCCTTCAGCCGTCATGCCCGCTCCACTACCCGAGGTGGTTATTTGAGTATAAAAGACAAACTAAATTTTAATTTAACTTTTTACCTTCTTACTCTTTTCAGCAAAATCTCTTTCTTTCTCCTCTGCACTCTCTTTGTCCTCACTCTAAAAATTTCATACTTAAACGATTTTCTAAATGGCACCAAAGAAAACCATCGATCTTGCTTCTACTTCTACATAGTCCAAACCATCTAAGCCCGATATGGTATAAATTTCTGAACCCTAACTCAGTTTATTTCATTTGTCCGCCATTGTTGAAGCTTAAAAGCTTGTTCATCTTCCTTTGATCATTTTATGCTTTTTCTTCGAATTTTTGGTTGGCCTGTACTCGCATTGTCCTATATATACTGATTGATTACTTTATTTCATGATTTGTGTTCAATTTTGAGCAAAATCAATTTTTGGGTTATTTGGTGTTCTTGCGCATATTTGCAGATTCTGGGTTCTAGTGTTGTTATTTGCCTTAGCTTATTTAGAACTTTGTTAGAATCTTCCCTTTGTGATCGTTTTGATATAATTTTTTTATATTTTGGTTAAGATTTTGTTTTGCATGTTCATACTCTGTTCTTTGTGTTCTTCGTGCATTCAAACTCTTTTTCAAAATTTTCCCTCTTTGATCCATTTTATTCTTACTGTTCATTTACTGTTATGTTTTTACTCTTTTACCCTTACTTTTCTTGAACCGCATATTTTTCATTGTTAGGATTCCTCGTTACAGTTTGTAAGTCTTACTCAAACCGCGGTTTGCTTAAGGTTTCAAACTGCCATTCTTCAAATAACTTCTAACTTAGAATATCTTTCAGGATCCTTCAAACTTTGTCCCCGGTTCTAGAATTCTAAAGGAGGAATTCAAGCAAGATGCAGTTGGGAGGAAGCTACTCAAACTGCTTGGAGATGCTAAGCTTCTGCCCTTGTTCCTAATGGATGAACCCCAATTTGTAACAATTATCTGTGCTGAATTTTTTGAGAATGGGATCTCCACAAATACTGCCTTGCTGGATGTAAGAGGAGAACCGATAAGGGATCTGGAAACCGGAGAAGTGAAATTTGAAGATGCTATCAAGTCCACGGTTTGTGGCAAGCCTGTGGTCCTAACCGCTTCCAAGATCGCAGTTCTAGCTGGTCTTGAGAACTCTGGAGTTATGGGGATCAAACCAGAACTTCTGAGCAGTACTACAATGGAGCTAATTGTAGTTAATTCTTTCTCCACCAAGAATTCTTCCAAGGATTTTGGAGAGGTTATGTCACTGCTATGTGATTTGGTAGATACTGGGGTTATGTGCAAAAATGGAAACCATAACAACTTTACCAGTAAGCAGTATGCTAACTGTGTGGCAATTCTTAAAGGGAAGAAACTGCACTGGCCCAAGGTTGTGATGAAGGAGATCATCAATCCCCTAAACCGCCTCCTACCACTAAAGCCGCTGGGAAGTCTAAGATCAGGACCCACTGCAGGCTTCTGACTAAGTTTTTGCACCAAGACACTGACATCTTCAAGTTTTCTACAGAAAACAAGGACTATTGGTTGGATCCAATTGAGAAGTCTATTTTTGGATCGTCAAAGTTTGATGTATTCAGAACCGCATTTGGATGGCGGTTTGCACAGGCAGTATGGAATGAGGATCCCTTGCCTGAAGCCAAACGTGGACCTTTCCCTGAAGCTCGGCTCAACAAGTCAAACAAACCGTATGCTGGTGCCATTGCTGATCAGGCACATGCAACGATGTTAAGGAATGAAGGTCAGACTACCACTTTGAACAGAGATGGGGTTGAGTCAGTTAGCTCAAACCGCGGTACAGGCTGAGGGGGAGTCTGCGGTTGAGGGGGAGCCTACAGTTCGGTCTAAACCTGCGGCTCGTCCCAAGGAAACCGCTGCTACAAGGAAGAGAAAGGGAACCACTCAAATCCTTTCAATTATTACAAAAGCCGACTTATCCAAACCGCCCCCTAAACCCTCATCCAAACCGTCATCAAACCTTCATCTTCTTCAACCTCTTTTCCCGCTATCAGACTATCACCTTCTCTTTCTAAACCTATCACTTCTAAACCCTCCATCCCAAAACCTCAAATTAAACCTCTCTCCCCATTACATCAGAATGTGGAGAAATCCCTTAACTTTGCTATGGATGCCTCCTCTCTCAAAGCTGCCAAAGACAAATCCATTCCAGAACTCATTCCTTCACCTCATCTTTTCCTTCCTATCTCCTCTCCTCCTAAACCTTCAACCTCTAAACCGCCCTCTGTTCAGTTCTCTAAAGAACAGTTGGCTGAGATCTATAAAGCCTTTCCCAATCTTAAACCTTCTACTCAAACCGAGCCTGAGCAGACCGAAGAGTCTGAGGCTGCGGTTCGGCCTGAACAGACTGAAGTGTTTAAGGCTGCAATTCAGATTGATCAAACCGAGGTGTTTGAGACTGAAATTTTGCCTGAACAGACTGATGCGTCTGAGGCACTTGGTGAACCTGAGCAAGATGTTGAAATTCTTGAGGTTCAACCGCCAAAGAAGAAAAGAAAGTTGATAAAGAAATATGAGTTTGTGGAACACTGGCAGACAAGGCCACCGTGTGCAGTTGACTTCAGTGAGGCTCATGACAAAAAGGATCATTCACCTCTTGAAGGTGCATTTGCAAAAGAATTAAGAGAAAGAGCTGAGATGAGAAACGCAGGTATTGACCCAATGATGGTTGAGGTCTCCCCTCCTTCACTTAAAAGAAAACTGAACTTTGATTCACCAGAGCATACTCCATCCTCATCTCCTGATTTACCATATGCTCCTACAACGGTTTTGCCATCTACTTCTTTGTCGGTTCAACCACTGCCTCTTCCTTCAGTTCAATCACAGGTTATGACTTCGGTTCAGACTTCAGTTTCCTTCATAAAACCGACACCAAAGAAAAGGAAGAGTGCCACAGAACTGGCATCTTATCTGAAGAGATTCAAGGCTGAAACTTCTAGGGAACGAAGGGCTGGAGCTCGTGCCCGTGCCGCCGCCAAAGCCGAAGACCGATTTTTGAAGGCTGGCCGCCCCAACCCTTATGCAATTTTTCCCAAAGATGATATGGAAGCTATTGTGGACCAAATCATTCTAGCCGCTGCAGAATAGCTCTTGGCTGAAATAGCCTATCAGGTAATGAATGATCCCACTCTTGCCTCCCAATTCTTTCTATTCTTTAATTGTCTTTGCATTCCCAATCTCTATAGAATATTCACTGTGCCTTCTCCTTCCATCTTTCTCTATGATGACTATATGAGATATGATGCCCCTCCTCCTCCTCCTCAAACCGAAGTTATTCCTTACTATTTTTCCCTTCCTTTTGACCCCATAGAATTTGAAACCGCCATTAGGGTGTCTATGGGTGAAACCTTAGAAGATGCATATACTCTCCTGAAAGGCAAATCTAAACTGCATTCTTCTCCTTCCCATCAAACCGATGATACCATCTCTCTTTTTTCCGATGATGAGTCTGTGCCAGACTATACTCCTTCTGATGAACCTCCTCCTTCATTTTCTTCCTATCCGGTTTTACCACTTCGTGCCTCGACCGCCGATTTGATAGATGCGGTTAGAAACATTCAGTTTCATCAGCAAGCCACCACTTCTCGGTTTGACACTCATCTCCACACTATTCAGTCTGATCTTGATGCCATTAAGGGGGAGAGAGTGAATGATATCTTTGAGATCAAAAATATGTTGAAAGGAGTTTTAGAAAATCAACTTGCCCTTCAAGACATGGTCAGAACCAACCATGAGATTTATTCCTTAAAGCAGCAGGCAGTTGATACCAGGATGGATTCTCTAGAAGGAAAACTTGACATTCTGGCTCAACATTCTTTTGACAGCACTGAGCACTTAATGCTTAGAACCGGCAGATTAGTCAGACAAACTGCTGCTATTTAAACTAGAATCAACGAACCTACTGTGGTTCGGCTTCGTGTAGCAGATTTGATTATTGAAACCGTTCATGCCTCCGGTTCAGGAAACGCTGTTCCAACCGACAATGCCAATGTTGATCAAGCCGCCCCAGATCAAGCTGCAGTTGATGATCAAGCCGCAGAGGCCAATATTGCTGAAAATGCTGAAGAAGTTATAGCTGCTGATGCCGGTGATGAGATAGACTGGATTGTAATTTCTAAGTCTTTTGTGTTTTCTTTTATAATTCATGTACTTTGTAAGTTTCAAACCTTTATGATTGAATTATAATGAGAATGACTGCATAGCATTCTGTTTCCAAAACTTTGTTTATTCAAACTGCTTGTTTGTGAAACAATGCTTGCATTTCTTAAAACCTCATGCAAATATATTCATCATGAAAATACTTTTAAGTGCATTGTGTTTTAAACATTCAGTTTAAACATGCATTTCTGATTCTCAAAATCATATCATTCTATATGCATCTGAATGTATTTCTTTTCTATCTTTTCTTCATTTCCTTTGTTTTTGATAGATTAGAAATCTATGATCTAGCATAGTGTGTGCATTGACTTGGGACATGCAATTTCATGAAATTTATTTCGGACATGTTCTTACCAAGTACAATGTTTTGCTATTATCATAGTGTGGTAATGGCATCAATCAAATAGGGGGAGATTGTTAGGTTTCATTGTTTCTACACCCACCTTAATTTGATTGATCCATGCCACGTGTCTTTTTATAGACTTTAGGACCGCATGTAATGAAATTCTACTTCAATTTTCAGATAAGTCCATTTCTAGATTTTTGATTGTCTAGGCTGAGTATAGTTCGGTTGTATCATTAGCGGTTTAGTGCTTCAAGCCGTCATCTTGAGATCGCCAGCATGGAGTCCTTCAGTTTTCATCAAACTGCAGTTTGCATGTTTGATGAAACCGCTCATCAAGATCATTCTTCATACCGCCCCTACGCTTGGTGAAACCGCAGAGCAGTTATTAAAGAATTAAAGATATGTCATTGATTCCTTAGACAAACATTCCCTTTTTAACCGTAAAAGGATGTTGTTATGTCATGACAAAATAACTCTAAGTTAACTTGGAGTTTCTGCAAGGAATGTTGGTTTGTCTATCAGTTTGAATTGTTTACCGTTAGTCCTTTCTGCAACAAATGACAAATGTCAGGTAGTGGTGCAACAACTACCTAGGACTACAAGACAAAACCAAGGACGAAAATGACAGGTCAACCAATGGGATTTCGACAGCACTGTACCCTTCAGATTTGATTCAAATCTTTACCCAACGGTCACAAGGATGCTCTGCCTATAAATAGCCTCCATTATTCAACAATGAAGGTTGCTGAGCTTCAAGAGATTCATTCCCAAGTGTTCAAGTTTGCCTTGAAGATTCAAACCCAGATATTCATATCTTCAAACCATCTCCTTAGCAAACCCAGATTTCTTCATCAAAGCTTCAAGCCTAACAACCTTTCATACTTAACCTTTACACCAAAAGACTTCCATTTGCTCAACCATCATTTACATCCTTAGAGCATTTGATTTCTTTTCACACACACACCCGATTTATATGATCACATAGATTATATACTTCAAAAACACCGGTTGTTATTATAGCTTAGGTTAGACTAATTGTTTAGAGTTTAGATTCATCTTGTAAAACCTCCTCTAAATTAATACAAGTCTAGTAGCTATTAGAAAATCCTAGACTAACCATCTAGGTAGAGGACGTAGTTCATTTAAGAACGAACCTCTTCAATTTGTGTGTTTGATCTTCATTTTTTGTCTTGGTATTTATCTTTCTTGTTTGTGGTCTTTAACTTGTCTCCATATACGAAATGACTTGAAAGATGAATTGTGTTTTTCTTTGAACTTTAAGTTTAACTATTCAGATTGCATCATAGTGTTTTCTCAACCTGAGTCAAACCTCCCAACTCTTTAATTACCTATTTGGACAAACCGCAAACTCCGCTGTGCATTTTATCAGTTCGGTTCTTGTGCTTTGAACCGCAGTTGGCCAAACTGATAAGTACTCGGTTGATTTTAAGGGTATTTTAGAAAAAGTTTTGGACCGCTATTCACCCCCCCCCCTCTAGCGGTTCTATACCCTTGTTTCCCTCTGGGACCAACAGTCCTCTACCAAGTTTGGTCAGAACTTGGATTTGGGTTAGAAGCACTATTAGATATCCCTAGTCTATTACAAGAGCGGCTTTGCCGGATACAAAGACTAAATTCTAGAGATCACTAATGGATCGTAGTACAAATCTGACCAAGTGTTTTTGAGCGGCGAGTCCAAGAGAACTTATCTCACTCAGGTGGGTGTGTGAATAACTCAAGCAACGTATTCCTTAAAATAATCTAGTTCAGGAATACTGACAATGTTGTTGAGTTTGTGCACACGTGTATGTCCTAACAAGTGATCTAATGATTATCTGGACAGAATGTTTGAGCTTCAATGAATGCTTTAAACAATCAATTCTCTTCAATGCACTGAAATCACCAACCCTCTTAAATGATCTAAGTCCTCTATTTATAAGAGGAGTTAATGACTTTGAGTCTTGTTGAAGAAGGTTTGCAAATTCAAATTCCAGCTAGGTAGTTGAGGAGAATTAAATGCGGTATCTTCAGCATTAATGGCGAAGATATGGAGTACACGTATGTCTTGAAATGTTTGATGGGTAAAGACCCTTTTGTCTCAACCGGTTACCTGCAAAAGCAAGTAGAGACAAAGTAGAGCTAAAAATAGCTGTGTCAGATGGTGTAGTAATCATAACAGAGCAGATAAACTACATTCAGATAAGACAGTACGAAAGGACAAAGACAATCGGTAAGGTTGACTTTAAGGTAGAGCGATGTAACCTGACGACCAGTAAAGACTGTATTTGTCGATCGGCAACTTGAGTAGTAAGTTAATCGGCAACTTGAATGCTGGTCTGCTGATTTGCTTCCTCTAGCTGGTTTGCCTTGATTGAAAAGTTGTTATACAGCTGTTCTGGTCACAAAGAATCCTAATGGTATCTTATAAAGGTTCTTAATAAAATTGGGGGATCCTAAGTGTTGAACATGATTGGGATTAAGAAATTCTAGGACCTATACATATATATGAACAACAAAAACTTACACAAAAGGGGCCAAATAAATAATTTCTTATTTATTTGGAATGTTGGATCATATGCTTCGAGACCATCTCTATGAATTAGAGAGGCTCTAGGCTGATCTTTTAATGGAATCATACTACTTCAAAGACAAAGAAGGAGATGAGGAGATAGAAAGCAAAGAGTTTTACCTAATCGTTCTTCAAGAATCCTATGGATGGCCTTGACTAAAAGCCTTGATGGTCCGATGAACTTGGCTTGAATGGTGTTGTGATGGCTTGAATTTCGTGGGTGAGGGAGAGAGGCTGATTATAGAGACCTCTTTGATCAGATTTGGAGTAGTTTTGGGTGAATGATTGTTCTAGAGGCTTTTTGGTTCAAGAACCTCTTTATTTATAGGAGTTCTAGACCTAGGGTTTTGGCCAAGAAGGTAAGTTGTGATGGGAATCCAAGGCTTGATTCCCACAGAGGTATTTTTGGACTCTAGGATCTTCCATTAGGTTTTCCAGGATTGCCTAGGTGTTTGCCAAGGAAAGGGGTTGAGATCAATAAGGAAACTGACCAAAACCCGCCTGTCAAGGGGGGATATCTCGTACGAGACATCAATGTCTCGTACGAGACATCCATGTGCTGGAATCACAAATTTGCCCTCTACATTAGTTTTATTGTTCATTTTGGCCCCTGACTAACGGAGTCAGTCAGAAACTTAACGAAACATGTCCAACTTAACGAGTTTCGACCCAAGTCAAAGGCGAGACACAGAAGTAGTGTGACTATGAATGAATGTCCAAAATGGGGTGTCTACAGAGCCCCTCGGCGACGATACTTATGGATGAAGTAGCGTCGTCGAAAGAAAAGACACCATTTTGAACTAGGGGTATGGTCGTGCTAAAAATCTGCCTACGTATTCCTTGGAAGGAAATCAGACCAAACGTAGTTCGACTCTGAAAATACGCAAAAACTAAGGTTTAAGGTATTTTGAAAATCGTTTTCGAAAACAATACTTGCGGTAAGTAAAGTCTAGAGTTTAGAGAGTACCCATACTGAGGAATCAATGGCCTTAACCCAATTCTGAATATACTCCTTTTTGTTGATGACGAACCGTCTCCAGTTGTAATCCATACTGAGGAACCAATCTCTTTGACTCCAATTCTGAATATACTCTGTTGTTGATGACAAACCGCCTTCAGCTCTGGTGAGGAATCCTACGTTATGATAACAATTGTTGGATTCTGGTTTTGGAGACGCCAATTATTTGGATCCTTGCTTCTCCTTCCAACGAGACTACCATGTTTGTCGGAAAATGTGAATCCTATGCCATTAGCTTACACTTGATGACAATTATGGGACTCTGAGGGGTGTGAATCCTATGTTATTGGCGTACGCCTCGATAACAATTGTGGGATCACTGGTTGTGGAGATGCCAATTACTTGGATCATTTGTTGGGTATTGTAGATACCCCGGGAAACCATGGCTTGGCTAGAGCGGTGAATTACCTAGGATGTCTAATTGATTTTAAGAGTCGCCACCCACGTTTTAGAGGAACGCGAGAAAACCTAAGAAAATAGCCTTTTTTATTGATTACGAAACCAAAGATTCTTGAGATTAGGGGTTCGGGGGTTACGTGATGGAGTGGGAAGTACTTAAACACCCACTCTGCCCCGCTTACCCGGGTCTTGCTACTTTAGGTGTTCTAATACTAAAAAGAAAAGTCCTTCAATTATTAATGTAAGAAGTGCTAACAATTACAATGGAAAGGAAGGGGAAAATTAAAAGGAAATAAAAGAGAATTGTTTTTATTTATTAATCTATGCTAAAAGATTACATGTACCAATTATCCCAAACAATTACATGAAGAAATGAAATGAAAATTGAAGTGGAATTTGGAATGTTGGGATGTAACCTTGGCCAAACTTCAATAGTGAAGTGGCCTTTTGGTTGTATCCCTTTTATGGAGATTACATACACATTAAAGATGAAGAGTGTAATAAAAATATTTTAACAAGGAGAGAAATTAAAGATAAGATTAAAAGTTTATAAGAGAATGAACATTGCACCTTTTGCTTGAATGGGGAAGAACCAAATTGTCTATAGTGACCACTCATTGAAAATGGATTTTATGTGTTTTAAAGTGTTTTTGATTCAAGAATTCTTCCTCTTTTTGTTAAGAGAGTGAAAAGAAAAGTCCCCCTTCTAATTATGGATTGGAGGGGTTTTTATAGGTGTTAGGTAAGGTCTTTGTGGTCACAAAGGTCCTTCCCCGAATCAAGCCAAGCCATAATGGCTTTGGGGTTACAAATCAGAAAAGGTGGGAAATCTGGCAAAATCTGGGATTCTGGAGGTGGGAAGCGCGCACCTCCCGCCCCCCTATGGGAGGCGCGAGCATCCCATAAAGGATGGCGGAGGCGCGCTCCTCCCATCTTCAGGAGATCCAAAATTCAACCCAAAAGTTAACCCCGTTATGCAGTTAAGTCCCAAAACTAACGAGATCAGTCAGAAACTTAACGAACACCATGAAAGTCAACGAAAAACAAGTGAAACAGAGACTCAAGGTTGACTTTGTCACTTAGTCAAATCCAAGACTAACGGATTAAGTCGAGAACTTAACGAAAAGTAACGAAAGTTAACGAAAAGTAACAAAACTTAACAGAAAAGAGGAAGACAAAGAAATGTGTATGCAAGCGGGACGTGAGAGGTCCAAGGTGGGGTTTCTACAGAGCCCCTCGGCGACGTGGATTGCGAAGCAAAACGCGTCGACGAAAGAAAGACAACCGCCGAGGACATCGACAAGAGAAAACAAAGACTCGATAAAACATGAATTTGAAATTTGCGAAGGATAGGGGTGCGCTCCCTGTGTGAGCGGCTTTATTGATATAGAAAGGATATGGCGGGATCCGTTTTGCCGAAGCGGGATCCGTTTGCTGAAGCGGGATCCGTTTGCTGATGCGGGATCCGTTTGCTGAAGCGGGATCCGTTTGCTGAAGCGGGATCCGTTTGCTGATGGCAGGATTCGTTTGCTGATGCGGGATCCGTTTGCTGAAGTGGGATCCGTTTGCTGATGCGGGATCCGTTTGCTAATTCTTGCTAAGGCGGGATCCTTTTTCTGATGCGGGATCCGTTTGCTGATGTGGGATCCGTTTGCTGGAGGCGGGATCCGTTTGCTAAGGCGGGATCAGTTTGCTAAGGCGGGATCCGTTTACTGATGCGGGATCCGTTTGCTGAAGCGGGATCCGTTTGCTGAAGCGGGATCCGTTTGCTGAAGCGGGATCCGTTTGCTGGAGGCGGGATCCATTTGCTGGAGGCGGGATCCATTTGCTGGAGGCGGGATCCGTTTGCTGAAGCGGGATCCGTTTGCTGATGCGGGATCCGTTTGCTGATGCGGGATCCGTTTGCTGGAGGCGGGATCCGTTTGCTAAGGCGGGATCCGTTTGCTAAGGCGGGATCCATTTGCTGATGCGGGACCCGTTTGCTGATGCGGGATCCGTTTGCTGAAGCGGGATCCGTTTGCTGATGCGAGATCCGTTTGCTGGAGGCAGGATGTGGAGACCTTTCGGTGTGAAGCCTCAAATTTTCTTGGAATCGGCTTAGCATTATGTTGGGAGCGGGTGGCGCTTGCTTGGAGATGGATGGCCCTTTTTGTGGTTGATACCCAAATGGCGGAAGGTCCATGTTGAAAATGTAGTACGGTCTTCGGGAGACGTCTCGTGGGAGATGGTGATGTTGTTGCAGATGATAAGGTCTTGGTGTGATAAAGTCTCGAACGGTATGTTTGCTTGAGTCTTCTTGAGTTGAACCGACGGCGGATCTTCGGATGCAGCCTGTGCTTTTGATCTTGGAGAAGGGGGTGCTGTATTGCAGAAATATTGGGATTGGCCGTAACTCTGCTTATAGAGTTAACATATTGGCATTGCCCTCTATAACTCAGCCGGGTGAGTCTAGTATATTTAATCTTTTTCCTTTTCTCTAAGACTTCCTTCAGAATCTCGCTGTGAGTTCTAACAAGAATCATCAAATTCATTCATATCATCGGAGCCTTTATTTAAAACCAGGAGGCCTTTTTACTGGAAGTGTTGAGGGACCATTGAAGCTTGATCCCTTTCATGGAGCCATAAGACTACTTCCAAATTGCATTGCTCGGGTACCACTGCCCAAAAGCTTGTTTATTGTGAAGCCCCAATATTGCCCTTTGCTTGTATCACTGTATGCCATAGCCCAAAAGATTGTAGATTGCGAAGCCCCTTGAGACCTTTGGTGCTGAATTGAGGAAGCTTCCAATGTTGCACATGACTCGGCTGGGGACACTGAAGTGAATTTCTTCTTGCCGAGGGAGCCTTTAAAACTTGATCGTAGCCCCAAGAGTGACACCATTGATTAGGAGTGGAACGAGAAGGGCCTATCCTTGATCGGGGGAACAAGTATGAGCATACATGACAAGAAGGTGCTTCTCAACATTCCTTTTGAGAGACTTTGAGGATAGTCACACACATCTTTCTCGAGCATAGCCCCTAGGGCTTATTGATAATCAAATGAAGCAAAAAAAAGCCCTTGTTCTTGAGTCACATAGCCCCTAGGGCGTCACCATTTGTTGAGCAAAGCAAGAGTGACTCATCCTCGTGCGAGGGAACAAACATGAGAGGACATGGCAAGAGCTACTCCATTTCTCAGGAGCCTTTCGGCGTACTTTAGAAGCACATACTTGAAGAAGCTTTGAAAACTGAGACACATGTTGTTGCTATTTGCTGCCCAAGCCAATCGACTAGCTAGGGATTATTTGTGCAACCTCGTGCCTTTTTATGATGGGCTCGTTCTTGGATGGGTCTTGGTTACCACGGGCCTTCTTTTCATGAACCCAAATATACACACTGCTGGAGAATGATGCCAATAACCCAAGACAACCTTTGATGGTGCCATATCTTGTCGAGCCTTTTGCAATCCCAAAGTTGACTCGGTGGGGAATTGACTTGCTGAGGAGACCCAATGTAGAACTTGTGCAGTTGTCTTCCTTAAAGGCCGGAGATCTCCATTTATCTTTCCCTTCTCTCTCTCACTCTCTCATTCATCTTTTTTTATGACGCACTATGTTTTTTGCCTAGACCACCCTTTCGGGTTTTCAATCTAGCGGGCATCTCTTTTGCGTCTTCATTTTTTTTTTGACTCAATTTATTAGGAAGTGTGCATTGACTCTAGCGGAGGATGAGAGACATGTGATTTTGCGGTGGAGACCTTTTGTCACTAATGATGAGTGACATTGACTCGACTAGGGAAGTGGTCCCTAGTATTGACATGTATTTTTATTTGTTGAATGACTCACGAAGGCAAGTAAGTCATTAAGAGAGAAGAGAATGAAAGCCCCAGTTTGATTGCAAGAAACTGGGAGTATCGCAAAAAGAATAGAAACCCCTAGACTCGACAAGGAACGTGAAGCAATTCCAATTCTAAGAAAGTTGTTCAATCTTGAGGTGATTAATTCATTGGCAAATGAATCGTACAAAGATGTCATGACAAGTTCGAGAGGAAGGCCTATCACCGTAACGCGCTAGGGCTAAACATATCTTCTTTCTTGCATGAGACCAGACCCGAAGGTTGCCTACGTTCCTCCAGTGAAGAGGCTTAGGTCACCGTAGTTCTTGTGGATTCTCCTTTTGTTGTGATGGTTGATGTTGATTCGTCCTTCGTTGGTGGAATGATATTGTTGTTGTGAACTTCTTTGAATGAAGGGGGATATTTTTTTTTTTTTTTTTTTGTGCACTACCTTTTGCCTAGGTTGATTTGAGGATTTCAACCTAGCGAGTTTTTTTTTTTTTTTTTTTTTTTTTATCCCCTTTTGAAAACTTTGCTTCATGATTGTTGCTCCACCTTTCTTTGTCTTGATTTCGTCGTTGTTGATGTCTTCGTTGTTGATGTCGTCGTCGATGTTTAGCCTCTAGGCGTTCAAGCGATGGCCTTCGTTCTAAAACGTGTTTAGACATCTTTTCATCATTTTGCCAAGAATTAAATTGAACAACTTGGAAGAGTGTATGAGGACAAGAACGACTTTAATTTGATAATTGACTCGAACATTCACACAAGTGGGACGAAAGAAAACTTTAATGCACACTTAAGAGGACTTTTGACTCTTTCTTTCTTTTTTTTTTTTTTTTTTTTTATATCCTATTTCTAGGTAGAGAAAGAGAAACGGAGATTTTTGCTGTAGTCCCCATTGTCATTGTAGCCTTCCTTGCGGCATGATCTCTTGTTGAGGCCCCATTTCAAATCTGAGCCCCTTCCTTGATGAGTTCTTTCATGTTCTCACTCTCTGACTGTTATTCTTTACCCACGGTAAATTCACCATTGTCAATCGAATCTTGGATGATGTCGCGGAGGGAGAAGCAATCCTCGGTGAGATGACCGCTGCATTGGTGATAGTCACACCACTTGTGGTGGGCATGGTTGCGACGTAACGGTTGTGGTTGCTTGTACCCTTGGAGAGGAGAAACTTCTCTCTTGGTTTTGAGAGCTTCGTAGGCTTTGGTGATGGTCATGCCATTGAGAGGGGTATAGACATGGTCGTTGGTGGCACCTTTGTGACTTTTGAGGGGTGAGCCACTTGAGCGTGCTTTACTGTGGACCTTTGCCTTGCTGTCGGTGAGCTCTTGCAAATGAACCTTAAGTTCGGACACTTCTTCCTTGTGAATTTTCCTCTCGAGATCAAGACGGTCTTGCCACAAATCATCCTTGTGGCGGGCATCCTCGACAAGTCTATCCATTTGTTCCCCCAAGGCTCTTATTATGTTGAAGAGCCTTTCGTTGGACACGGAGATGTTCTCACCCTTGTTGTTGTTGCCGTTTGAAGCCATTGGACCTATGGAGAGAACACGATCGATCTTAGGTTGGCCCCACAAACATATTTTGAGTAAAATAATTAACCCACAAACAAAGGAAAAAGACTCAACCACATAAGAAAAATGACTCTTTTTTTTTTTTTTTTTTACAAAAGTAGGAAGGACGTGGTCCTTTTTGGGGTTTCTAGAAAGAATAGTGGAATCGTCACACTAGTATATAGACCTTCTCACGGTCCCATATACTCATCGGATTCCACCACGTTTGTGAATCCTACATGTGTCGGGATTAAACTAAAATAATGTAGTAAATCATACATGCGGGGACGGATTTTTTTATTTTCGTCCATTATAACCACTTTGGGGACGGAGTTTTCTTTCGGCCATTGCAACAAGTTGGCATGTATGATTTGAAGACATTAGTTTAGGGAAATCTCGGTACATGAAAAACCAACTTGAGTCACGGAGTGTTAGACCCTAACTAGAATTGTGTGGTTTGTGCTCGGCTAAATAGAGGCTTAAAGTCACCCCCGGCATGTAGTCATGAACTACGCCACGGGCTGAGGTTGACCGCTTCGGAAGAGTCAAGGTCGGGTGGAGCTTGAAACTTCCTAGGACGGGCCTCGACGGGTTTGGGGTTGGACTTGTGCGACTCGATAGTGAGCAGTTGATAAGAATTGTGCGCGTAGTGTGAGGTCTAACAAGTGACAAAAAAAAAATTCAAAGGAAATAAAAAAAACAAATAAGCACGTAATTTACAACTTTCGAATCACCCGTGTGACCGATAAAAATGAATAAACAAAAGTAAAAGGGGGTGTATGCAGGACCGGTGCCCACACACTGTCAAAACTGCCCATTCTGTTCACTGTTCTGTTTACTGTTCTGTTCTGGAAAATGGCCCAGAAGCGCGCGACTCAGGGCAGTTACGTGGGAAGCGCGCGCATTGCGCCATGAATGTGGGAGGCGCGCGCATCTGGGGTACCTGTTAGAATGTCAGAAGAAACCGCGGACTCAGGGGATTGCACTGGTCCCAAATTATGTAACTTTCCCCTGCAGAAACTTGTTAGCATAGAAATATGAAATTTGAAGGACAAGATGGAAGGTGGGCGATTCTGGTAATAAGGGTCGGACGCGAGCGCTTTAGGCCAAGAAGGCCGGAGGCGCGCGCTTCCTACCCTTATTACCAGAATGCCCAGAAAACAGATATAAGAACACCAAAAGCAGAAAATGCAAGTTTAACCCTCTATATCCCCAGCGGAGTCTCCACTGTAGATACCCTGGGGAACCACGGCTTGGCTAGAGCGGTGAATTACCTAGGATGTCTAATTGATTTTAAGAGTCGCCACCCACGTTTTAGAGGAACGCGAGAAAACCTAAGAAAATAGCTTTTTTTATTGATTACGAAACCAAAGATTCTTGAGATGAGGGGTTCGGGGGTTAGGTGACGGAGTGGGAAGTACTTAAACACCCACTCCGCCCCGCTTACGCGGGTCTTGCTACTTTTGGTGTTCTAATACTAAAAAGAAAAGTCCTTCAATTATTAATGTAAGAAGTGCTAACAATTACAATGGAAAGGAAGGGGAAAATTAAAAGGAAATAAAAGAGAATTGTTTTTATTTATTAATCTATGCTAAAATATTACATGTAACAATTATGCCAAACAATTACATGAAGAAATGAAATAAAATTGAACTGGAATTTGAAATGTTGGGATGTAACCTTGGCCAAACTTCAATAGTGAAGTTGCCTTTTGGTTGTATCCCTTTTATGGAGATTACATACACATTAAAGATGAAGAGTGTAATAAAAAGATTTTAACAAGGAGAGAAAATAAAGATAAGATTAAAAGTTTATAAGAAAATGAACATTGTACCTTGTGCTTGAATGGGAAGAACCAAATTGTCTATAGTGACCACTCTTTGAAAATGGATTTTATGTGTTTTAAAGTGTTTTTGATTCAAGAATTCTTCCTCTTTTTGTTAAAAGAGTGAAAAGAAAAGTCCCCCTTCCAATGATGGATTTGACGGGTTTTTATAGGTGTTAGGTAAGGTCTTTGTGGTCACAAAGGTGGCCCTTCCCCGGATCAAGCCAAGCCATAATTGCTTTGGGGTTACAAATCAGAAAATGAGGAAAATCTGGCAAAATATGGGATTCTGGAGGTGGGAAGCGCGCACCTCCCGCCCCCCTATGGGAGGCGCGAGCATCCCATAAAGGAGGGCGGAGGCGCGCTCCTCCCATCTTCAGGAGATCAGAATTTCAACCCAAAAGTTAACCCCGTTATGCAGTTAAGTCCCAAAACTAACGAGATCAGTCAGAAACTTAACGAACACCACGAAAGTCAACGAAAAAGAAGTGAAACAAAGACTCAAGGTTGACTTTGTCACTTAGTCAAATCCAAGACTAACGAAGTAAGTTGAGAACTTAACGAAAAGTAGCGAAAGTTAACGAAAAGTAACAAAACTTAACAGAAAAGAGGAAGACAAAGAAATGTGTATGCAATCGGGATGTGAGAGGTCCAAGGCGGGGTGTCTACAGGTATGCCCACATATATCTCAGATTCAATGTAATAGGATTGATTAGATTTGATTGATCCATCACCTAAGTTTTATTTCATGGACTTTAGACCCACATGTAAGAAGTATTTATACTTCATTTTTTAGGTAGTCCATTGTAATAGAATAGACTTAGGAATAGGGCTAGAATGTCAGGATTGAAGAAAATCACAATGTTGATTTAAGGCTCGCGCCAAGCGCTCTTAGCATGCGCCTATGCGCCTCATAAGCGCGCGCTATGCTACGCGCCCTAAAGACTCAACGCGCCTACGCGCCTCTTTGATATTAAATCAACACTTGGTGATTTATTGAAGACTTGAAGAAATTCAAACTACGCCAATGATCCAACGGTGGTTAAATAACACGTATGCACCCGCATCTAAGGACACCTGTCCATAACGGTCATATTTGTGTTATATGTCTAACGGCTATAAAAGGATACGTGCTCCACTCAATGAGCGACAGCACATCTGTCCTTTAACCTTATCCTCAAGGGATTTCCAACGGCTAGTTTTTTGGACTCTACTATAAATACCCCATAACTTCAAACGTTTTGAAGTTGCTAAGAATCTCAGAATTTCTCTCTCAAGCATTTGTTGAAGATTTGAAGATTGCCTTTGATTTTCCAGAATTCTCAATTTAATTCCGCTGCGAAACCCTTTACATCATCAGGGATGGGAGGTGGAGGTGGAGGTGAGGCGGATGAGATGAGATGGGATAAGGAAGAAAGAGAGAGATGGGTTTTCAAATGTTCCACATAGAGAGATTTTTATGTGGTTTATGTTTAGTTGGGTATGTGGGTTAAATAAGTATTTTTTTTTTTTTTTTTTTTTGAAGCAAAAGAACATATGATTTATTAAGAGATAACATTTAGTAGGCACTTCACATTAGTTGAAGGATCTACCCAAATACATACTCACTCCGTCCCACCTCACTTGACACCCAAGAGGTGGACACAATAATTAAGGAAAAATAAGAAAATAAGGAAAATGTGTGGTAGAAAATGAAGAGAGAGAATGAGTGGGGTAAATAGTAGTGTTGGTTGAATAAATGAGTGGTGGAAAATGAAAATAAAGAATGAGTGGTAGGGTAGAGTGAATATAAAATTATAAAAAGTAGGCTATTTTGGGAAGTGTCAAGTGAGCTGGGACAGACCAAAATGGAAATAAGTGTCAAGTGAGCTGGGACAGAGGGAGTACATTACAAATTCGTTAAGAATCTCTTGAAAACCAATATGCTACATCTTTGAATATTCTAAGGACACGAAGAACCATGATGATATCAATCTTATACCAAACCCCCATTTGAATTCGCCTTAAGGACACACAGACGCTCCGCCAAAAACAATTTGGCCACCGCCTACAATTGGCATTTACATAAACTGCTTCACAACACGATGTAACTTTCAAAATATGAGAAAATCGAGCCTCTGAGTTGACGGAAAAATGCCAACCAAATTTCCCAAGCAAGTCAAACTTGAGTAGACATAAGATCTGAAATCGAATCCTTCTTACATTTTTGCACTTACAAAAACGGGACAATGGCCTCCAATAAACATACCTAGCATTATCCTTGGACTTAACCAACCCAATTGAAGATATGAAAAGTGCCAATAACAAGTCCAAAAACATCAATGGAAAATCAAAAATAAAGCAAAGGCTCTCACCAAGGAGAGAAATCAACACGCTCTCACTAAGGAGAGAATTCAACGGGCTCTCAACAAGGAGGGAAATCAAAAGATCCTCAACATATGGAGGAAAACAAACAAACATACAATGAAAAAACAACCAAATCAAAAATTACGAAAATAAAATTCTGACATAAACCTCTAATTTCACAATTATTAATTGATAAAATGACAACTAATAAATGTGAAATTAAGGTAGAAGAATACAAAAAAGATGTATCAAAGGAAAATAATCACCGGAATTGTTGAGTAGAAACAGAGAAAGGAACGGAGAAAAGGTGGAAGGGGAAAAAAATATTAAGATGCTATTGTGGGTTAAATAAGTTATTTAGACTAATTAAGAATGTTCATCAATTTCTTAGTGGGTCAGCCTAATAACGAAAAAATAAAGACTTACCCAAAATGATATCTTTTTTTGGCAATTTTTAATGAGAATGAGAATTTTCTTTTAAGATGGGTGAAATGAAGGGATTTTCTCCATATTATCCGACCACAACATAAATCGGCCCACTAATTAGTCTACTAAAAACTACTGTAATTTCTATTTTAGGGTTTAAAATTTAATACTCCATAATATCCTAATTTCATTATCTATTCACATTTCATAATTCTAAGAATAACTCCTTTTTTGTTTATTATATTTTTGTAATAACGGTTGCAAATAAAGTTAGTTTTATGAACAACCTGTTTTACAGTAAGAGTTTTACAGTAAGAGATGTGTGAAACATGTTTTACATTAAAATATTATATTTTACATTAAGAAATGAAAACGTATTTTACACTAAATCAAGTGTAAAATATATTTTTTTAAAAAGATTTTTACTTGCGAATATAGATCAAATGGTATAAAATACAAGTTGAAGGGTGGGAGGGCGTAACTTGGGGTTACAGAACCGAAGGTATTTAAGGGAGAGGTTCAGAGGTGGAGGAAATAACAAAGAGTATATTTTGGAAAGATTGTAGTGCGAGATTGTAAGATTGAAAATTGAAATGTACTTTAAATATAACAAGTGTAACACCCCAAATTTTCTTACTGTATCTGAGCATTAAATGGCATTAAATACCAATAATTAAAATACCTCAAATTAGGGTTCTCAAACCAACCCTTTATTACATCATCAGTTCATCATAAATGCGGAAGCGTAACCATCAAAACTTGTCTCGGCAGGTAAACAACCCTAGCCATTAATGTATTTCAACTTAAACAGAGTAATTAATTATTCTTAAAATAACTAAATAATAAATCTTCAAATCTGCCGTTCCTTCTACGGCTGCTCTCCTTCCTTTTCCTTCTACATAAATCTTGAAATAGAAATTGTAGAGAAGGGGTGCGCGAATGAATGCTCAGTAAGTTCATACGTGACCTCTCCGGTTACTAAGGAGAGACGACCAGAACGAATACTATGAATGACTTTTGCAAGGATAGGTTCAATTACTTTTGATTTAAGACTGCAGAGCAATACAGTCATAATACTCTTAAGATTTTACCTTCAAAGGATTATGGCACTACGATCCAAAGGGATTCATTCTAGTTCCGTCAATTCCAACGTACATTATATCCTCAATGCCAAAGGTACAATTTTTGTACACCTAGCTTCTTCAAGCCATTAGTGTAGGTCGTAACATATATGGTATCCACACTTTGCGGTCATTGTGTATATCCTACCACGGCCTCCACCGTTTCCTCCACCGTTGCCCTTAGTTCCCGCAGCTGGTTCTTCTTTCTTAGGTTCCGGGCATTTCCATTTCGGGTGTCCCACTTTCTTGCAGTTATAACACTGTCGCTCCTTGTAGTAACAAATCTCCGTCTTGTGAGCTCCATCACAGATTGTACACTTATCATCGCTCGTAACACTTCGGTTTTTGCCCTTATTCCATTCTCGTCTGTTGTCATTGGAGTTCCGACTGTTGCCGTTATGGCTGTTCTTGGAGTATTTATTTCCATAATTGCCCTTATCGCGACCGTCATCCACTGCTTTCCTCTTGTTGTTATTGTGGTCCTTACTGCCTTTGTTTCCTTCTGAATTCTCGGTCACTATCTTTCCTTTCTCCTCTTGTCGGTTACGATAATTATCCGATTCCTTCTCCACTATCTTAGCTCTGTCCAGCACCGCCGAATAAGTAGTCAACGCCAACGGTGTGATTCTGTACCTGATCCTATCACTCAATCCTGCCTCAAATTTCCTTTCCTTTTTGTTCCTCGGTATCGAAGAACCTCGGCGCAAACTTCAGTAGATCGGTGAACTTCTCACCATACTCCGCCACTGTCTGATTCCCTTGCACTAGAGTTAAGAATTCCGCCACCTTAGCGTTCCTTGTACTCGCAGGATAATACTTCTCGTTAAAGATAACCTTAAAGATGATCCACGTAAATGCAGCGTCACCACGAGCCACAGCAGCTCGCTTCTCTGCCTCCCACCGCGATTGGGCCTTACCTTTCAGCATGAACGTTGCAAACACTACCTTCTGCTCTTCTGTGCAGTTCAACGTTTCGAAGATACGTTTTGTACTCTTGATCCAATCCTCGGGTTTCTCCTTTGCTGTATCCGAGAACGAATCTGGGTTTCTCCTTTGAAATAACTCCAGTGGGTCTCCTAATGGAGCTTGTGGTGGTGGTTGAGCAATTCCAGCCACAGTCTGGCCTATTCCAGCTACCATCTGCGTGAGCGTCTGCAACTGCCCGCCTCCATTACCGTTGTTGCTGCCGTTACCATTTCCGTTTTTGTTGTTTCCACTTCTTGTATTCGAGGCCATCTGCAATTTTTTTCTTTTACTTTTAGAACAGGTCTGTGTCCTAGTAATGTTTATCATTACACAATATGTACGGTGTCCATAGTATAATTAACATTACTATTCTTTTACTAACAGTTTACTTGTTAGTTTTATCTTGTTCGTAGGTCTTTTGTACTAGACCATTATTCTGATTTGGTTAGTTTACTTAACCTTTATTCTCCGGTTCAGGAGTTATTGTACTTCATAATTAGCAACCGTTTTACTTGGTTGACTATTACTGACTTTTATTTCACTAGTTTTTATTACTTAACTAGCTTTGACTTACTCTAATGGTCGTCTTACTTCGTACCATGGTTTCGAAGATTGTTTTAATCAATCCGACGTTTTCCCTTGTCTTTTCTCAACAAGTTAACTTTTAATTTAAACGGTAATAGTGGATTTATAACTCCGGTATTTAAACTAAAATAACTAACTTTATTCAACTAGGGTGTGAGATAAAACTTCTCAAAATCCACCCAAAATTCAACTAACATAATCAAAGTCTGACTGAATTATTCCACTAATCATAATGAGTCTAACTCAATAATCATTAAATAATCACTTGAACTAAGTTCCACATTGTGCGTGCTCTTCCACTAGTTGATCGTACTTTGTCTGAAGTTCTAGCTTATCTGCGTAGATCTGATAACCTGAAGCTCTGAGTTCCCGCTCATACTTTTCCTGTTCATCCACTTTCTTTTCGAGATCATAGACACTCATTTGCTCATCCAATAAATTAACACTTAGCTTGTTCCACTCTCTATTGGCTCTAATAGCGTGATTCTTCGTATCTCTAGCCTTCTGGATTTTCTCTGCTAGTCTTTCTTCTAAAACCTTGATGTCATCATCACGTGTTTTGAGAGTGTACTGTAAACCCTCTATTCCCACTTTCAGTCTACGGATCTCTTCATTAGCTTTGGTCAGTTCAGTAGTATTCTTAACCAACTCTTCCTCCATACTAACATTCTTTGCCTTTTCTTGAGCCAATTCCTCATTCATTAGCTTGATTCGGTTCTCCTTGGCTTCTATGTTCTCCTTCAGTGTAGCACTGTACCTTACGGATTTCATCGGTTTCCTTGTCATGATCCTACACACACTAGACAATAAACTTAATTAGTACACAACCCCAAGATTTCATTATAACATTTTTTTTTTAAATTGAGTAGACATGTAACAAGGATGAACAGATTTCTACTTCCTCAAATGCATTCATGCTTTACGTGCACCCTTAGTACTATTCCTAGAGATAGATTTTATCACTTGAAAATCATCAAGTAAACCTTATTCAAGGTCAAGTATTAAGTCTCCCATTAATCTTAATCTTCAACTTCTCCCATAGAACCTAAAGCCATTGCTCTGATACCAACTGTAACGCCCCAAATTTTCTTACTGTATCTGAGCATTAAATGGCATTAAATAACAATAATTAAAATACCTCAAATTAGGGTTCTCAAACCAACCCTTTATTACATCATCAGTTCATCATAAATGCGGAAGCGTAACCATCAAAACTTGTCTCGGCAGGTAAACAACCCTAGCCATTAAGGTATTTCAACTTAAACAGAGTAATTAATTATTCTTAAAATAACTAAATAATAAATCTTCAAATCTGCCGTTCCTTCTACGGCTGCTCTCCTTCCTTTTCCTTCTACTTAAATCCTGAAATAGAAATTGTAGAGAAGGGGTGAGCGAATGAATGCTCAGTAAGTTCATACGTGACCTCTCCGGTTACTAAGGAGAGACGACCAGAACGAACACTATGAATGACTTTTGCAAGGATAGGTTCAATTACTTTTGATTTAAGACTGCAGAGCAATACAGTCATAATACTCTTAAGATTTTACCATCAAAGGATTATGGCACTACGATCCAAAGGGATTCATTCTAGTTCCGTCAATTCCAACGTACATTATATCCTCAATGCCAAAGGTACAATTTTTGTACACCTAGCTTCTTCAAGCCATTAGTGTAGGTCGTAACATATATGGTATCCACACATATATGCTCGGGGTCTAGAATTATCCTTGTAATCAGACAATTCCTGAGAGAAGGCATGTGATCATTCATGCAATCCCTAGTTTAAGGACGAGTCTTTTCTAACTGGACTGTCCCGACAATGTCTTTTCTAACTGGACATTGTACATTCCAACAAGTAAGTGATTAACTTACGAGTTAGGATGTGAACATACCAAGGTACAAGTATGTGATAACAAGTTTCAATCTTTGATACTTAGTGGATCAATGGGGACATCACTAAGTAAGGATTCTTCCAAAAGAACGTTCAATAACGCGGAGTTTATTCAAATACTATCATGCCATATTGATAGTCTAACTTATAGAAAGAAATATAGAGTTCCAATCAACGGGAGTTCAAATAACAGTAAGGAACGTAATCCCTTACCTTGATTGCTTTTCCTTGCAGTGTTCTCCTCGTACGAATCTACAAGGCATCGAATAGTTTACTTTAGTACTCTCTTATGATGTTAACTACTTCTACTTAGTTAACTGAGAGATGTGTTTTTACTTCTTTATTTCGTTACTCCTTTACTTACGTTTAAGTCTCTGACTTTTGATTTACGAGTCAGTCCTTCAACTTTAATATAATTGCAATTAAGTCCTCCAACTTTGGATTAATAACAATTTGGTCCTTCAAGTTTGGATTAATTGAAAATTCGTCCTTCAACTTTGGATTAATTGCAATTTGGTCCTTCAACTTTAGATTAATTGCAAATTGGTCCTTCAACTTTGGATTAATTGCAAATTGGTCCTTCAACTTTGGATTAATTGCAGGAAGGTCCTTTGACTTTGGTTTTGTTCGTAAAGGTCCCCCAAGTTTCTTTTTAACCACTTAGACCCCTTTAATCTCAAAGGTTTCCTTTTCATTCCTTTTAACTTTAAACTTTATCAGTTTAATCATTTTTCGTTAGGAAACTAACTGAAATCTTTTAATCTTCCCTCTTCTCGTTAACTTTCTAACTTTCAAGGTCTTCCAAGTACTTATTACATTCTTCCAAGTTAGTTTTCTAACTTTCCAATAACTCTCTTAAGGATCATGTTCTCTTTTCATTATAAGTCTAACGAAAACACTAACTTTTCCGTCCAAACTATTAACATCCTAAATCAAGAATTAATACCCAATTCATATAGCTTTTTAGGCCGAATTTTATAGCATCAAGATTCATAGATTTAGTCAATTTTTCTTGTTCTTAATTTTCCTTGTGAATTTCTAACATACATTTATTCAATAATCGATAACAATATTAAAAGAAATCAACAAAACAATTCCCAACATCAAATAGGCCATTCGGCCGAGCCTCTCATAGGGTGTAATTCCATATTTTTCCTTTTTTTCGTTAAACCCTATTTAACTTCAATCCCATATTGTCCAATTCCCATACATTATAAAATATAGATTCATCCATTTCATGATCATAGAATCAAACTTAAAAATAAAGCTAAGCATGGAATCATCATTTATCATAGCATTTCGATTTAAGCCTTTGACCATTAAAATTTCACCATTAATTTACTAGCATGCAAAACCCTAATGATTATTTCTTTTAACATGCCTAGATTAAGATTTATTAATCCAAATCCAATGAAATAAATTTTAGAAGATGGGGTTTGACATTACCTTGAGAATGATCGGATTAAACTTCAAAAAAAATGTCGAACTCTCCTCCCTCTTCTCCTCTTGGCCGGCGGCTACTTTGGTGTGGGTAGGGTTTTGTTTGTTTTGTTGTTTTGATAATTAAGAGTAAAAACCTAAAATTTACTAACTAAGGTTTTTATATTTTGGGTAATTATTATTTGGGTTTGACCTATTTATTTTAAGTTCGGGCTAACCCATTTCAAGCCCATTACAATTTTGGTCAAACTCTTTAATTACCTAGCCCACTTCCTTAGTTAACCCATTAACCTTAATTGTCATTTAATTAAAATGAGTTAACATAAATAAAATAAACTAATAAAATAAAAATAAAAAAATATCGGGTCATTACATTCTTACCCCCTTAAAAGAAGTTTGTCCTCAAACTTTAACCAATCTTAATCTGAGAAGATGTCCGGGTACAATTCACGCATTTCACTTTCTAGTTCCCATGTCGCTTCTCTTTCTGTGTGATTACTCCATCTTTCACATAGGGAACCGCACGCTTTCTTACAACCTCGTCTTTTCTGTCCACGATTTTGATTGGTCGCTCGTCGTAAGTCAAATCTGCCCGAACTCTTAACTGCCTGTACTCGATCACATGACTCGGATCATGAATATACTTTCTTAGCATGGAGACATGAAACACATTATGTACTCCAGCTAACACTGGCGGTAACGCCAATCGATAAGCTACTTCCCCGATCCTATCGAGAATTTCGAACGGCCCCATATATCGTGGACTTAGCTTCCCTTTAATTCCGAAATGCATAACTCCTTTCGTAGGCGATATCTTTAGGAATACTCGATCCCCTGGCTGAAATTCTAGCTCCCTCCTTCTGTTATCTGCATAGGATTTCTGTCTACTCTGCGCAGTCTGTAGCCATTTCTGAATCTGTTGTACCTTATCTGCCGTAACTTGTACAAGTTCCGGTCCACTTAACTTTCTCTCACCAACTTCATCCCAACAAGCCGGTGATCTACACTTCCTCCCATATAATGCTTCATATGGTGCCATCCCAATACTTGCATGGAAGCTGTTGTTGTATGCGAATTCCACCAATGATAAATGTTCGTCCCATGCATTTGGCCAATCTAACGAAGTAGCCCTTAGCATATCTTCTAGTGTCTGGATAGTCCTTTCTGACTGACCATCTGTCTGCGGATGAAACGCCGTGCTCATGGTCAATTCTGTTCCCAGCGCCTCCTGTAAGCTGCTCCAAAATTTTGAAGTGAACCTTGCGTCTCGGTCAGACACTATTGTGACCGGTATCCCATGTAGTCTCACTATCTCATCGATATACAATTTGGCCAACTTCTCTAACGAATCAGTCTTCTTAATTTCTAGAAAATGTACCAACTTAGTCAATCGATCTACGATAATCCATATCGCATCACACTTTCCTGCCGTCTTCGGCAATCCACTTACAAAATCCATGGCAATGTTCTCCCACTTCCACTCAGGAATTGGTAATGATTGTAGTAATCCTGCTGGCTTCTGATGTTCGCTTTTCACTTGTTGACATGTCAGACACCTGTGCACATACTCTGCCACATCATTCTTCATATTATTCCACCAATACGACTCCCTCAGATCCCTATACATTTTAGTACTTCCCGGATGTACAGAGAACTTCGAACAATGAGCTTCCCTCAGTATTTCTCTCTTAATTTCGTCATTATTTGGCACCCATATTCTCTTTGGGTACCTCAAAATTCCATCTTCGCCCATGTGAAGTTCTTTTACCCGTCCTTTTCCGATTAGAGCTTCTCTCTCCTCGTCCAACTCTTGTGCCTCTTTAATTCTCCCCAACAGCGCAGGCTGTAACGTCAATCGAGCCAAATATCCATTTACTCTTACTACCAAGTTCATTTCCTTGACATCCTTCCCCATACTTACCCCCTTAGAGATCAACGTTGCCAACATCCCGTGGTTATTTCTACTTAGGGCATCTGCCACCTTGTTGGCTTTCCCAGGATGATACAATATTTCACAGTCGTAATCCTTGAGAAGTTCTAGCCATCTCCGTTGTCTCATGTTCAACTCTTTCTGGGTGAAAATATACTTAAGGCTCTTGTGATCTGTAAAAATCTGACATTTCACGCCATACAAATAATGTCTCCAAATTTTCAAAGCAAATACCACTGCCGCTAACTCCAAATCATGGGTCGGGTAATTCTTCTCATGTATTTTAACTGCCTAGATGCATATGCTATCACCTTTTCATTTTGCATCAATACACAACCTAGTCCTTTCAACGATGCGTCACTGTAGATAACAAAACCTTCCGTTCCCATCGGTAATGTTAACACTGGAGCAGATACTAATCTATTCTTCAATTCTTGAAAACTTTTCTCACATTCTTCTGACCAAATAAACTTGGCTGCTTTCTGCGTCAACTTCGTCAATGGTCCCAATAACTTCGAAAATCCTTCTACGAATCTTCTATAGTAACCGGCTAAACCCAAGAAACTCCTTATTTCGGTTACCGTAGTCGGTCTTTCCCAATCCATTATTGCCTCCACCTTCGTCGGGTCCACTGAAATTTCTTTCTTCGACACCACGTGCCCCAAAAATGCTACTTTCTCTAACCAGAATTCACATTTCTTAAACTTAGTGTATAATTTCTGCCTCCTCAAAATTTCCAACACTAACCTCAGATGCTCAGCATGTTCTTCCTTTATCTTCGAGTATACCAAAATATCATCAATAAATACTATCACACATTTGTCTAAGTACTCCTGAAATATCCTATTCATCAACTCCATGAATGCAGCTGGTGCGTTAGTTAAACCAAACGGAATCACGACAAACTCATAATGTCCATACCTTGTCCTAAACGCTGTCTTTGCCACATCCACATCCTTGACTCTCAACTGATGATAGCCAGACCTAAGATCAATTTTTGAAAAATGACAGGCTCCTCTCAGTTGATCAACCAAGTCATCAATTATTGGAAATGGGTATTGGTTCCTCACCGTCACTTTATTCAATTCCCTGTAGTCAATGTACAACCTCATAGATCCATCTTTTTTCTTTACAAATAGCACCGGTGCACCCCATGGTGATACACTCGGTCTAATCAAACCCTTGTCCAACAGTTCTTGCAACTGCTCTTTTAGTTCTTTCAGCTCCGTCGGAGCCATCCTGTACGGTGCTCTCGAAATAGGCGTGGTGTCTGGTGCTAAGTCGATAGAGAACTCTACCTCCCTCACTGGTGGTATACCAGGTAAATCTTCTGGAAACACGTCTTGAAATTCCCTCACTACTTCAAGTGACTCTAAGGTTACTCCATTCTCTTCTGCCTCACCTATGTGTGCCAGAAATCCTACACATCCCTTCTTCAACATTTTACGGGCCTTCATCACTGAGATTAAGCTTATCCTTCTCCTCGGTCTTGAACCCACAAATCTGTGTTCTTTACCTTCTTCTCCTATGAACGTCACTATTTTCTCCTGACAGTTCACGTTAGCTTGATATAGAGCCAACCAATCCATTCCCAGTATTACGTCGAATTACGACATATCCAGTTCAATGAGATCGATCCTTACATTCGTACCTCCTATTCCTAAGGTGAAATTTCTATAAGTGGTGGTGATAGGGATAGGGTCTTTAGCAGGTGTATCTATCACTAAAGGTATCTGTAATGTTTCTGGGTGTAGTTTTAACTTTCTTGCTACATCATTACTAATTACCGAATGGGTAGCGCTAGTATCTACCAATACATATACATCATGAGAATTTAACTGCATCGTACCTGCCACAAGGTCTGTGTTTACTCCTGCTGCCTTTGCGGTCATTGTGTATATCCTACCACGGCCTCCACCATTTCCTCCACCGTTGCCCTTAGTTCCCGCAGCTGGTTCTTCTTTCTTAGGTTCCGGGCATTTCCATTTCGGGTGTCCCACTTTCTTGCAGTTATAACACTGTCGCTCCTTGTAGTAACAAATCTCCATCTTGTGAGCTCCATCACAGATTGTACACTTATCATCGCTCGTAACACTTCGGTTTTGCCCTTATTCCATTCTCGTTTGTTGTCATTGGAGTTCCGACTATTGCCGTTATAGCTGTTGTTGGAGTATTTATTTCCATAATTGCCCTTATCGCGACCATCATCCACTGCTTTCCTCTTGTTGTTATTGTGGTCCTTACTGCCTTTGTTTCCTTCTGACTTCTCGGTCACTTTCTTTCCTTTCCCCTCTTGTCGGTTACGATAATTATCCGATTCCTTCTCCACTATCTTAGCTCTGTCCAGCACCGCCGAATAAGTAGTCAACGCCAACAGTGTGATTCTGTACCTAATCCTATCACTCAATCCTGCCTCAAATTTCCTTGCCTTTTGTTCCTCAGTATCGAAGAACCTCGGCGCAAACTCCAGTAGATCGGTGAACTTCTCACCATATTCCGCCACTGTCTGATTCCCTTGCACTAGAGTTACGAATTCCGCCACCTTAGCGTTCCTTGTACTCGCAGGATAATACTTCTCGTTAAAGATAACCTTAAATATGGTCCACGTAAATGCAGCGTCACCACGAGCCACAGCAGCTCGCTTCTCTGCCTCCCACCACGATTGGGCCTTCCCTTTCAGCATGAACGTTGCAAACACTACCTTCTGCTCTTCTGTGCAGTTCAACGTTTCGAAGATACGTCCTGTACTCTTGATCCAATCCTCGGGTTTCTCCTTTGCTGTATCCGAGAACAAATCTGGGTTTCTCCTTTGAAATAACTCCAGCGGGTCTCATAATGGAGCTTGTGGTGGTGGTTAAGCAATTCTAGCCACAGTCTGGCCTATTCCAGCTACCGTCTGCGTGAGCGTCTGCAAGAGATTCACTAGTGCCGGGTCCAACTGCCCGCCTCCATTACCGTTGTTGCTGCCGTTACCATTTCCGTTTCTGTTGTTTCCACTTCTTGTATTCGAGGCCATCTGCAATTTTTTTCTTTTACTTTTAGAACAGGTCTGTGTCCTAGTAATGTTTATCATTACACAATATGTACGGTGTCCATAGTGTAATTAACATTACTATTCTTTTACTAACGGTTACTTGTTAGTTTTATCTTGTTCGTAGGTCTTTTGTACTAGACCATTATTCTGATTTGGTTAGTTTACTTAACCTTTATTCTCCGGTTCAGGAGTTATTGTACTTCATAATTAGCAACCGTTTTACTTGGTTGACTATTAATGACTTTTATTTCACTAGTTTTTATTACTTAACTAGCTTTGACTTACTCTAATGGTCGTCTTACTTCGTACCATGGTTTCGAAGATTGTTTTAATCAATCCGACGTTTTCCCTTGTCTTTTCTCAACAAGTTAACTTTTAATTTAAACGGTAATAGTGGATTTATAACTCCGGTATTTAAACTAAAATAACTAACTTTATTCAACTAGGGTGTGAGATTAAACTTCTCAAAATCCACCCAAAATTCAACTAACATAATCAAATGTCTGACTGAATTATTCCACTAATCATAATGAGTCTAACTCAATAATCATTAAATAATCACTTGCACTAAGTTCCACATTGTGCGTGCTCTTCCACTAGTTGATCATCTTTGCCTGAAGTTCTAGCTTATCTGCGTAGATCTGATAACCTGAAGCTCTGAGTTCCCGCTCATAGTTTTCCTGTTCATCCACTTTCTTTTCGATATCATAGACACTCCTTTGCTCATCCAATAAATTAACACTTAGCTTGTTCCACTCTCTATTGGCTCTAATAGCGTGATTCTTCATATCTCTAGCCTTCTGGATTTTCTCTGCTAGTCTTTCTTCTAAAACCGTGATGTCATCATCACGTGTTTTGAGAGTGTACTGTAAACCCTCTATTCCCACTTTCAGTCTACGGATCTCTTCATTAGCTTTGGTCAGTTCAGTAGTATTCTTAACCAACTCTTCCTCCATACTAACATTCTTTGCCTTTTCTTGAGCCAATTCCTCATACATTTGCTTGATTCGGTTCTCCTTGGCTTCTATGTTCTCCTTCAGTGTAGCACTGTACCTTACGGATTTCATCGGTTTCCCTGTCATGATCCTACACACACTAGACAATAAACTTAATTAGTACACAACCCCAAGATTTCATTATAACATTTTTTTTTAAAATTGAGTAGACATGTAACAAGGATGAACAGATTTCTACTTCCTCAAATGCATTCATGCTTTACGTGCACCCTTAGTACTATTCCTAGAGATAGATTTTATCACTTGAAAATCCTCAAGTAAACCTTATTCAAGGTCAAGTATTAAGTCTCCCATTAATCTTAATCTTCAACTTCTCCCATAGAACCTAAAGCCATTGCTCTGATACCAACTGTAACGCCCCAAATTTTCTTACTATATCTGAGCATTAAATGGCATTAAATAACAATAATTAAAATACCTCAAATTAGGGTTCTCAAACCAACCCTTTATTTGATCATCAGTTCATCATAAATGCGGAAGCGTAACCATCAAAACTTGTCTCGGCAGGTAAACAACCCTAGCCATTAATGTATTTCAACTTAAATAGAGTAATTAATTATTCTTAAAATAACTAAATAATAAATCTTCAAATATGCCGTTCCTTCTACGGCTGCTCTCCTTTCTTTTCCTTCTACTTAAATCCTGAAATAGAAATTGTAGAGAAGGGGTGAGCGAATGAATGCTCAGTAAGTTCATACGTGGCCTCTCCGGTTACTAAGGAGAGACGACCAGAACGAACACTATGAATGACTTTTGCAAGGATAGGTTCAATTACTTTTGATTTAAGACTGCAGAGCAATACAGTCATAATACTCTTAAGATTTTACCTTCAAAGGATTATGGCACTATGATCCAAAGGGATTCATTCTAGTTCCGTCATTTCCAGCGTACATTATATCCTCAATGCCAAAGGTACAATTTTTGTACACCTACCTTCTTCAAGCCATTAGTGTAGGTCGTAACATATATGGTATCCACACATATATGCTCGGGGTCTAGAATTATCCTTGTAATCAGACAATTCCTGAGAGAAGGCATGTGATCATTCATGCAATCCCTAGTTTAAGGACGAGTCTTTTCTAACTGGACTGTCCCGACAATGTCTTTTCTAACTGGACATTGTACATTCCAACAAGTAAGTGATTAACTTACGAGTTAGGATGTGAACATACCAAGGTACAAGTATGTGATAACAAGTTTCAATCTTTGATACTTAGTGGATCAATGGGGACATCACTAAGTAAGGATTCTTCCAAAAGAACGTTCAATAACGCGGAGTTTATTCAAATACAATCATGCCATATTGATAGTCTAACTTATAGAAAGAAATATAGAGTTCCAATCAACAGGAGTTCAAATAACAGTAAGGAACGTAATCCCTTACCTTGATTGCTTTTCCTTGCAGTGTTCTCCTCGTACGAATCTACAAGGCATCGAATAGTTTACTTTAGTACTCTCTTATGATGTTAACTACTTCTACTTTGTTAACTGAGAGATGTGTTTTTACTTCTTTATTTCGTTACTCCTTTACTTACGTTTAAGTCTCTGACTTTTGATTTACGAGTCAGTCCTTCAAATTTAATATAATTGCAAATAAGTCCTTCAACTTTGGATTAATTGCAATTTGGTCCTTCAACTTTAGATTAATTGCAAATTGGTCCTTCAACTTTGGATTAATTGCAAATTGGTCCTTCAACTTTGGATTAATTGCAAGAAGGTCCTTTGACTTTGGTTTTGTTCGTAAAGGTCCCCCAAGTTTCTTTTTAACCACTTAGACCCCTTTAATCTCAAAGGTTTCCTTTTCATTCCTTTTAACTTTAAACTTTATCAGTTTAATCATTTTTCGTTAGGAAACTAACTGAAATCTTTTAATCTTCCCTCTTCTCGTTAACTTTCTAACTTTCAAGGTCTTCCAAGTACTTATTACATTCTTCCAAGTTAGTTTTCTAACTTTCCAATAACTCTCTTAAGGATCATGTTCTCTTTTCATTATAAGTCTAACGAAAACACTAACTTTTCCGTCCAAACTATTAACATCCTAAATCAAGAATTAATACCCAATTCATATAGCTTTTTAGGCCGAATTTTATAGCATCAAGATTCATAGATTTAGTCAATTTTTCTTGTTCTTAATTTTCCTTGTGAATTTCTAACATACATTTATTCAATAATCGATAACAATATTAAAAGAAATCAACAAAACAATTGCCAACATCAAATAGGCCATTCGGTCGAGCCTCTCATAGGGTGTAATTCCATATTTTTCCTTTTTTTCGTTAAACCCTATTTAACTTCAATCCCATATTGTCCAATTCCCATACATTATAAAATATAGATTCATCCATTTCATGATCATAGAATCAAACTTAAAAATAAAGCTAAGCATGGAATCATCATTTATCATAGCATTTCGATTTAAGCCTTTGACCATTAAAATTTCACCATTAATTTACTAGCATGCAAAACCCTAATGATTATTTCTTTTAACATGCCTAGATTAAGATTTATTCATCCAAATCCAATGAAATAAATTTTAGAAGATGGGGTTTGACATTACCTTGAGAATGATCGGATTAAACTTCAAAAAAATGTCGAACTCTCCTCCCTCTTCTCCTCTTGGCCGGCGGCTACTTTGGTGTGGGTAGGGTTTTGTTTGTTTTGTTGTTTTGATAATTAAGAGTAAAAACCTAAAATTTACTAACTAAGGTTTTTATATTTTGGGTAATTGTTATTTGGGTTTGACCTATTTATTTTAATTTCGGGCTAACCAATTTCAAGCCCATTACAATTTTGGTCCAACTCTTTCATTACCTAGCCCACTTCCTTAGTTAACCCATTAACCTTAATTGTCAATTAATTAAAATGAGTTAACATAAATAAAATAAACTAATAAAATAAAAATAAAAAAAATATCGGGTCATTACATTCTTACCCCCTTAAAAGAAGTTTGTCCTCAAACTTTAACCAATCTTAATCTGAGAAGATGTCCGGGTACAATTCACGCATTTCACTTTCTAGTTCCCATGTCGCTTCTCTTTCCGTGTGATTACTCCATATTTCACATAGGGAACCGCACGCTTTCTTACAACCTCGTCTTTTCTGTCAACGATTTTGATTGGTCGCTCGTCGTAAGTCAAATCTGCCCGAACTCTTAACTGCCTGTACTCGATCACATGACTCGGATCATGAATATACTTTCTTAGCATGGAGACATGAAACACATTATATACTCCAGCTAACACTGGCGGTAACGCCAATCGATAAGCTACTTCCCCGATCCTATCTAGAATTTCGAACGGCCCCACATATCGTGGACTTAGCTTCCTTTTAATTCCGAAATGCATAACTCCTTTCGTAGGCGATATCTTTAGGAATACTCGATCCCCTGGCTGAAATTCTAGTTCCCTCCTTCTGTTATCTGCATAGGATTCCTGTCTACTCTGCGCAGTCTGTAGCCATTTCCGAATCTGTTGTACCTTATCTGCCGTAACTTGTACAAGTTCCGGTCCACTTAACTTTCTCTCACCAACTTCATCCCAACAAGCCGGTGATCTACACTTCCTCCCATATAATGCTTCATATGGTGCCATCCCAATACTTGCATGGAAGCTGTTGTTGTATGCGAATTCCACCAATGATAAATGTTTGTCCCATGCATTTGGCCAATGTAACGAAGTAGCCCTTAGCATATCTTCTAGTGTCTGGATAGTCCTTTCTGACTGACCATCTGTCTGCGGATGAAACGCCGTGCTCATGGTCAATTTTGTTCCCAGCGCCTCCTGTAAGCTTCTCCAAAATTTCGAAGTGAACCTTGCGTCTCGGTCGGACACGATTGTGACCGGTATCCCATGTAGTCTCACTATCTCATCGATATACAATTTGGCCAACTTCTCTAACGAATCAGTCTTCTTAATTGCTAGAAAATGTGCCGACTTAGTCAATCGATCTACGATAATCCATATCGCATCACACTTTCCTGCCGTCTTCGGCAATCCACTTACAAAATCCATGGCAATGTTCTCCCACTTCCACTCGGGAATTGGTAATGATTGTAGTAATCCTGCTGGCTTTTGATATTCGCTTTTCACTTGTTGACATGTCAGACACCTGTGCACATACTCTGCCACATCATTCTTCATATTATTACACCAATACGACTCCCTCAGATCCCTATACATTTTAGTACTTCCCGGATGTACAGAGAACTTCGAACAATGAGCTTCCCTCAGTATTTCTCTCTTAATTTAATCATTATTTGACACCCATATTCTCTTTTGGTACCTCAAAATTCCATCTTCGCCCATGTGAAGATATTTTACCCGTCCTTTTCCGATTAGAGCTTCTCTCTCCTCGTCCAACTCTTTTGCCTCTTTAATTCTCCCCAACAGCGCAGGTTGTAACGTCAATCGAGCCGAATATCCATTTACTCTTACTACCAAGTTCATTTCCTTGACATCCTTCCCCATACTTACCCCCTTAGAGATCAACGTTGCCAACATCCCGTGGTTCTTTCTACTTAGGGCATCTGCCACCTTGTTGGCTTTCCCAGGATGATACAATATTTCACAGTCGTAATCCTTGAGAAGTTCTAACCATCTCCGTTGTCTCATGTTCAACTCTTTCTGGGTGAAAATATACTTAAGGCTCTTGTGATCTGTAAAAATCTGACATTTCACGCCATACAAATAATGTCTCCAAATTTTCAAAGCAAATACCACTGCCGCTAACTCCAAATCATGGGTCGGGTAATTCTTCTCATGTATTTTTAACTGCCTAGATGCATATGCTATCACCTTTTCATTTTGCATCAATCCACAGCCTAGTCCTTTCAACGATGCGTCACTGTAAATAAGAAAACCTTCCGTTTCCGTCGGTAATGTTAACACTGGAGCAGATACTAATCTATTCTTCAATTCTTGAAAGCTTTTCTCACATTCTTCTGACCAAATAAACTTGGCTGCTTTCTGCGTCAACTTCGTCAATGGTCCCGATAACTTCGAAAATCCTTCTACGAATCTTCTATAGTAACCGGCTAAACCCAAGAAACTCCTTATTTCAGTTACCGTAGTCGGTCTTTCCCAATCCATTATTGCCTCCACCTTTGTCGGGTCCATTGAAATTCCTTCCTTCGATACCACGTGCCCCAAAAATGCTACTTTCTCTAACTAGAATTTTCACATTTCTTAAACTTAGCGTATAATTTCTGCCTCCTCAAAATTTCCAACACTAACCTCAGATGCTCAGCATGTTCTTCCTTTGTCTTCGAGTATACCAAAATATCATCAATAAATACTATCACACATTTGTCTAAGTACTCCTGAAATATCCTATTCATCAACTCCATGAATGCAGCTGGTGCGTTAGTTAAACCAAACGGCATCACGACAAACTCATAATGTCCATACCTTATCCTAAACGCTGTCTTTGCCACATCCACATCCTTGACTCTCAACTGATGATAGCCAGACCTAAGATCAATTTTTGAAAAATGACAGGCTCCTCTCAGTTGATCAAACAAGTCATCAATTATTGGCAATGGGTATTGGTTCCTCACCGTCACTTTATTCAATTCCCTGTAGTCAATGCACAACCTCATAGATCCATCTTTTTTCTTTACAAATAGCACCGGTGCACCCCATGGTGATACACTCGGTCTAATCAAACCCTTGTCCAACAGTTCTTGCAACTGCTCTTTTAGTTCTTTCAGCTCCGTCGGAGCCATCCTGTACGGTGCTCTCGAAATAGTCGTGGTTTCTGGTGCTAAGTCGATAGAGAACTCTACCTCCCTCACTGGTGGTATACCAGGTAAATCTTCTGGAAACACGTCTTGAAATTACCTCACTACTTCAAGTGACTCTAAGGTTACTCCATTCTCTTCTGCCTCACCTATGTGTGCCAGAAATCCTACACATCCATTCTTCAACATTTTACGGGCCTTCATCACTGAGATTAAGCTTATCCTTCTCCTCGGTCTTGAACCCACAAATCTGTGTTCTTTACCTTCTTCTCCTATGAACGTCACTATTTTCTCCTGACAGTTCACGTTAGCTTGATGTAGAGCCAACCAATCCATTCCCAGTATTACGTCGAATTCCGACATATCCATTTTAATGAGATCGATCCTTACATTCGTACCTCCTATTCCTAAGGTGCAATTTCTATAAGTGGTGGTGATAGGGATAGCGTCTTTAGCAGGTGTATCTATCACTAAAGGTATCTGTAATGTTTCTAGGTGTAGTTTTAACTTCCTTGCTACATCATTTCTAATTACCGAATGGGTAGTGCCAGTATCTACCAATACATATACATCATGAGAATTTAACTGCATCATACCTACCACAAGGTCTGTGTTTACTCCTGCTGCCTTTGCGGTCATTGTGTATATCCTACCACGGCCTCCACCGTTTCCTCCACCGTTGCCCTTAGTTCCCACAGCTGGTTCTTCTTTCTTAGGTTCCGGGCATTTCCATTTCGGGTGTCCCACTTTCTTGCAGTTATAACACTGTCGCTCCTTGTAGTAACAAATCTCCGTCTTGTGAGCTCCATCACAGATTGTACACTTATCATCGCTCGTAACACTTCGGTTTTTGCCCTTATTCCATTCTCGTCTGCTGTCATTGGAGTTCCGACTGTTGCCGTTATGGCTGTTCTTGGAGTATTTATTTCCATAATTGCCCTTATCGCGACCGTCATCCACTGCTTTCCTCTTGTTGTTATTGTGGTCCTTACTGCCTTTGTTTCCTTCTGAATTCTCGGTCACTATCTTTCCTTTCTCCTCTTGTCGGTTACGATAATTATCCGATTCCTTCTCCACTATCTTAGCTCTGTCCAGCACCGCCGAATAAGTAGTCAACGCCAACGGTGTGATTCTGTACCTGATCCTATCACTCAATCCTGCCTCAAATTTCCTTTCCTTTTTGTTCCTCGGTATCGAAGAACCTCGGCGCAAACTTCAGTAGATCGGTGAACTTCTTACCATACTCCGCCACTGTCTGATTCCCTTGCACTAGAGTTAAGAATTCCGCCACCTTAGCGTTCCTTGTACTCGCAGGATAATACTTCTCGTTAAAGATAACCTTAAACATGATCCACGTAAATGCAGCGTCACCACGAGCCACAGCAGCTCGCTTCTCTGCCTCCCACCGCGATTGGGCCTTACCTTTCAGCATGAACGTTGCAAACACTACCTTCTGCTCTTCTGTGCAGTTCAACGTTTCGAAGATACGTTCTGTACTCTTGATCCAATCCTCGGGTTTCTCCTTTGCTGTATTCGAGAATGAATCTGGGTTTCTCCTTTGAAATAACTCCAGCGGGTCTCGTAATGGAGCTTGTGGTGGTGTTTGAGCAATTCCAGCCACAGTCTAGCCTATTCCAGCTACCGTCTGCGTGAGCGTCTGTAAGAGATTCACTAGTGCCGGGTCCAACTGCCCGCCTCCATTACCGTTGTTGCTGCCGTTACCATTTCCGTTTCTGTTGTTTCCACTTCTGGTATTCGAGGCCATCTGCAATTTTTTTCTTTTACTTTTAGAACAGGTCTGTGTCCTAGTAATGTTTATCATTACACAATATGTACGGTGTCCATAGTATAATTAACATTACTATTCTTTTACTAACGGTTTACTTGTTAGTTTTATCTTGTTCGTAGGTCTTTTGTACTAGACCATTATTGTGATTTGGTTAGTTTACTTAACCTTTATTCTCCGGTTCAGGAGTTATTGTACTTCATAATTAGCAACCGTTTTACTTGGTTGACTATTACTGACTTTTATTTCACTAGTTTTTATTACTTAACTAGCTTTGACTTACTCTAATGGTCGTCTTACTTCGTACCATGGTTTCGAAGATTGTTTTAATCAATCCGACGTTTTCCCTTGTCTTTTCTCAACAAGTTAACTTTTAATTTAAACGGTAATAGTGGATTTATAACTCCGGTATTTAAACTAAAATAACTAACTTTATTTAACTAGGGTGTGAGATTAAACTTCTCAAAATCCACCCAAAATTCAACTAACATAATCAAAAGTCTGACTGAATTATTCCACTAATCATAATGAGTCTAACTCAATAATCATTAAATAATCACTTGCACTAAGTTCCACATTGTGCGTGCTCTTCCACTTGTTGATCGTACTTTGCCTGAAGTTCTAGCTTATCTGCGTAGATCTGATAACCTGAAGCTCTGAGTTCCCGCTCATACTTTTCCTGTTCATCCACTTTCTTTTCGAGATCATAGACACTCCTTTGCTCATCCAATAAATTAACACTTAGCTTGTTCCACTCTCTATTGGCTCTAATAGCGTGATTCTTCATATCTCTAGCCTTCTGGATTTTCTCTGCTAGTATTTCTTCTAAAACCTTGATGTCATCATCACGTGTTTTGAGAGTGTACTGTAAACCCTCTATTCCCACTTCAGTCTACGGATCTCTTCATTAGCTTTGGTCAGTTCAGTAGTATTCTTAACCAACTCTTCCTCCATACTAACATTCTTTGCCTTTTCTTGAGCCAATTCCTCATTCATTAGCTTGATTCGGTTCTCCTTGGCTTCTATGTTCTCCTTCAGTGTAGCACTGTACCTTACGGATTTCATCGGTTTCCTTGTCATGATCCTACACACACTAGACAATAAACTTAATTAGTACATAACCCCAAGATTTCATTATAACATTTTTTTTTTTAAATTGAGTAGACATGTAACAAGGATGAACAGATTTCTACTTCCTCAAGCGCATTCATGCTTTACGTGCACCCTTAGTACTATTCCTAGAGATAGATTTTATCACTTGAAAATCCTCAAGTAAACCTTATTCAAGGTCAAGTATTAAGTCTCCCATTAATCTTAATCTTCAACTTCTCCCATAGAACCTAAAGCCATTGCTCTGATACCAACTGTAACGCCCCAAATTTTCTTACTGTATCTGAGCATTAAATGGCATTAAATAACAATAATTAAAATACCTCAAATTAGGGTTCTCAAACCAACCCTTTATTACATCATCAGTTCATCATAAATGCGGAAGCGTAACCATCAAAACTTGTCTCGGCAGGTAAACAACCCTAGCCATTAATGTATTTCAACTTAAACAGAGTAATTAATTATTCTTAAAATAACTAAATAATAAATCTTCAAATCTGCCATTCCTTCTACGGCTGCTCTCCTTCCTTTTCCTTCTACTTAAATCCTGAAATAGAAATTGTAGAGAAGGGGTGAGCGAATGAATGCTCAGTAAGTTCATACGTGGCCTATCCGGTTACTAAGGAGAGACGACCAGAACGAACACTATGAATGACTTTTGCAAGGATAGGTTCAATTACTTTTGATTTAAGACTGCAGAGCAATACAGTCATAATACTCTTAAGATTTTACCTTCAAAGGATTATGGCACTACGATCTAAAGGGATTCATTCTAATTCCGTCAATTCCAACGTACATTATATCCTCAATGCCAAAGGTACAATTTTGGTACACCTAGCTTCTTCAAGCCATTAGTGTAGGTCGTAACATATATGGTATCCACACATATATGCTCGGGGTCTAGAATTATCCTTGTAATCAGACAATTCCTGAGAGAAGGCATGTGATCATTCATGCAATCCCTAGTTTAAGGACGAGTCTTTTCTAACTGGACTGTCCCGACAATGTCTTTTCTAACTTGATATTGTACATTCCAACAAGTAAGTGATTAACTTACGAGTTAGGATGTGAACATACCAAGGTACAAGTATGTGATAACAAGTTTCAATCTTTGATACTTAGTGGATCAATGGGGACATCACTAAGTAAGGATTCTTCCAAAAGAACGTTCAATAACGCGGAGTTTATTCAAATACTATCATGCCATATTGATAGTCTAACTTATAGAAAGAAATATAGAGTTCCAATCAACAGGAGTTCAAATAACAGTAAGGAACGTAATCCCTTACCTTGATTGCTTTTCCTTGCAGTGTTCTCCTCGTACGAATCTACAAGGCATCGAATAGTTTACTTTAGTACTCTCTTATGATGTTAACTACTTCTACTTAGTTAACTGAGAGATGTGTTTTTACTTCTTTATTTCATTACTCCTTTACTTACGTTTAAGTCTCTGACTTTTGATTTACGAGTCAGTCCTTCAACTTTAATATAATTGCAATTAAGTCCTCCAACTTTGGATTAATAACAATTTGGTCCTTCAAGTTTGGATTAATTGCAAATTCGTCCTTCAACTTTGGATTAATTGCAATTTGGTCCTTCAACTTTAGATTAATTGCAAATTGGTCCTTCAACTTTGGATTAATTGCAAATTGGTCCTTCAACTTTGGATTAATTGCAGGAAGGTCCTTTGACTTTGGTTTTGTTCGTAAAGGTCCCCCAAGTTTCTTTTTAACCACTTAGACCCCTTTAATCTCAAAGGTTTCCTTTTCATTCCTTTTAACTTTAAACTTTATCAGTTTAATCCTTTTTCATTAGGAAACTAACTGAAATCTTTTAATCTTCCCTCTTCTCGTTAACTTTCTAACTTTCAAGGTCTTCCAAGTACTTATTACATTCTTCCAAGTTAGTTTTCTAACTTTCCAATAACTCTCTTAAGGATCATGTTCTCTTTTCATTATAAGTCTAACGAAAACACTAACTTTTCCGTCCAAATTATTAACATCCTAAATCAATAATTAATACCCAATTCATATAGCTTTTTAGGCCGAATTTTATAGCATCAAGATTCATAGATTTGGTTAATTTTTCTTGTTCTTAATTTTCCTTGTGAATTTCTAACATCCATTTATTCAATAATCGATAACAATATTAAAAGAAATCAACAAAACAATTCCCAACATCAAATAGGCCATTCGGCCGAGCCTCTCATAGGGTGTAATTCCATATTTTTCCTTTTTTTCGTTAAACCCTATTTAACTTCAATCCCATATTGTCCAATTCCCATACATTATAAAATATAGATTCATCCATTTCATGATCATAGAATCAAACTTAAAAATAAAGCTAAGCATGGAATCATCATTTATCATAGCATTTCGATTTAAGCCTTTGACCATTAAAATTTCACCATTAATTTACTAGCATGCAAAACCCTAATGATTATTTCTTTTAACATGCCTAGATTAAGATTTATTCATCCAAATCCAATGAAATAAATTTTAGAAGATGGGGTTTGACATTACATTGAGAATGATCGGATTTAACTTCAAAAAAAATGTCGAACTCTCCTCCCTCTTCTCCTCTTGGCCGGCGGCTACTTTGGTGTGGGTAGGGTTTTGTTTGTTTTGTTGTTTTGATAATTAAGAGTAAAAACCTAAAATTTACTAGCTAAGGTTTTTATATTTTGGGTAATTGTTATTTGGGTTTGACCTATTTATTTTAAGTTCGGGCTAACCCATTTCAAGCCCATTACAATTTTGGTCCAACTCTTTAATTACCTAGCCCACTTCCTTAGTTAACCCATTAACTTTAATTGTCATTTAATTAAAATGAGTTAACATAAATAAAATAAACTAATGAAATAAAAAAAAAAAATATCGGGTCATTACAACAAGTGTATTCAAGAACTATTTTGTAAATAAACAACTTTCATACCCGAAAATAAAATTATTTTGAAATAACAGGATTAAGACTTTTTAAAATTTTATCCGTTGATGAATATAATTCTTCATAATTTAGATAATTTATTATTTTATTTAAATTTTACACTATTAATTTAAGGAATACGAAAGAGCTTTTAGAAAGGAAAAACAAAACTATCAAGCTTTTGTTTTAATTGAAAAACAACTTTCGTACCCGAAAATAATACTATTATTTTGAAATAACGGGATTTAGACTTTTTAAAATTTTATCCGATTAAGAATATGATTCTTCATAATTTAGATTATTTATTATTTTATGTAACTTACACTATTTATATAAGGAATACGAAGAGCTTTTAGAAAAGAAAAAAAAATCAAGCTTTTGTTTTAATCGAAAACTGAAATGAGTTCTATTTATGTGGGAAAAGTTGTTTTAAAAATTGGTTAAAAAGTAGGGGCTATAATTGAAATTTTAAACGACACCCATCACACTTTCCATCTATTTTGTTAGCTTTCGTCAGATGCCATCCATTTTTGCCTTGAATTGCAACAAAATGTGAAAATAATGTACTAAATTGCAAAAATTGGAACATTAGATTCTACATTGCAATTATATGTGAACTTAGTGGCAGTAAATTGCTATTTCCCCTAATTTGGCAGATAGAAGGGGTGAAATTGTTTTTTCTATTCTACGATGTCCACGTCTGGAAACGGAATGTAATTTTCAATCCCATAGCCAACCAAATGAGATATCTACAAATAACTTTCAACTTAACATTTGTTTGACCTACCCCAATTTTCTTATATAACTTCTTAATCAATTTTTTGTACCTCCATCGAGTTTTTGCTTTAAGTGTACATTTCAGCCCCTGGTCAAAATGACTACCTTCAAACGGGTGTTCATCATCTCCTCCCCAGTAGCACATGAAAATAAGTGGAACTCCACTCATATTTACACCTAAACAAATGAATTCGACAGTCAAAATCCTAATTTATTAACAATGCCTATACATAAAAACCAACTAATAACTCTAAATTTAATTTACCTTATACAAATTAAAACATATAACAAAGATTAAAATGTACCTTAAGTGCTTTGATTGATTCACCAAATATCGTAGAGATTTCTAGCAAAAAATTTTTAGCACTTAGACTGTTGTAATTGGGGTAAGAAATGGAGAGACAGCTGAAAATAATGAAAGGGGGTGAGAAAGAAAACGGGTGGTGTGGTTATATATGAAGATGAAAACGTCATTTCCAAAAACGTTTTTAGTATTTTAAGCCTAACTGAAAACGTCATTGGCAATGCCGTTTTTAGAATTTTCCTAATTAAATACGTGTTCGCCAATAATGTTTTCTGGCTGACTTTTTTAACCCTAATAAAAGTTGGCATTGCCAGTGCCGATTTCATCTTTTCAAAACCCTAATCCTAATTACCATTAAGCAGTTTTAATTGAGCCGGTTTTTCAACCTAAAAACGTCACTGGTAGTGCCGTTTTCAGCCTAAAAACATCACTACCAGTGGCGTTTTTATCCAAGGATGTTATTTTGGTACATAGTTGAATTTGGGTGTTACTTTGGTACATATCTATCCAAAAGGCAATTATTTTAAAAAAAAAATCCAGAAAATAAGGGGTGAAAGTGTTACATGTCAATGTTTGTAATTTTACATGTCCTTCTATTAAGTTTTTTTCTTTTTTCTTTTTTTATTTATTTGAATTTTTTTTCCTGATTTTTCAAGTGATGTTAAGGAGAGGAATATGTCATTTTGTTGTTGGAGTTTTGCGCAGTGATTTACGTTAAAACTAGTGGGTAACCCGTGCTCCGCATGGAAAACTAATTTACCAATTTTAGTATCTTTTGTTTCTTTTATATTTTTATCTAATAGTATTAGTTAATCTTAAATCATAATAATTGTATAATTTTTAACTATAATAATATATAACTATAATAATTAATTATTGATAGTTAAATATAATTGTTAAAACAAATAATTAACTATTAATAGTTAAATAATTAACTATTTATAGTGAAATATAATAGTTAACTGTAATAATTAACTACCATAGTAACTTAATAGTTAACTATAATAGTAACTATTATAGTTAATTATTATAGTAACTATTAGAGTGCTACTATTCACACCCGTAAAATTGCTTAATAAACCCACAATTAATAATCTTTCAAAAATGCCATTAATGAAAATGTCTATACTAATCTTCTACTAAATACACTCATTAACACTAACTCCCTCATCCATCTACCCTAATTTTTACCCTATTGTTTTTACATTTCTTATTTAAAAATCAAAATCAAAATCTCTTTATAAAAAGAATTCTTTCAAAATTCAATTATGTTGAAAGATTAAGAATCATGAATATGAATGAAACCCTAATCTCGCATGAGTTTGAAGTACTAAAACACTGATTCCAAACGCAAAAGTAACATTGTTAACATTATACCCTTTCTAAACTCCATCATTGTGGGAACACCGCAAATAGCCATCCTCTTTAGTGGAAGTACAGTAGTCTTAATGAGTGCCATGATCAAATGGAATTCTATCTTTCATACATAAATGGGGTAAAGCCATGTCATGTTCAGCAAGAAGGCACCGAAAGATAAGGATGTGTTCAGCCCCACCAGGCCGATTGATAAAGATATGTTCGGCCAATAGAATATGCACCGAACAACTTACAAGATATTCGAAACTCGAAACGCTCGCTGAAGAAAGTTGTTAAAATGATCGGTCTCTTTTAACCGAACAATGAGAAAATGGGTCTCAAGAAGAACTGCAAACTCTTGAATTGTATTGAATATGAAGTGGGTCAAAAGAAATTGAGGAAGAGTGAGAGTGAGAAGCTCACCTGCGTTTCTTCTCGGGTCGTGCGTGTTTGTCTGTGAAGCAGGTTGGAGCGTGGGTGTGTGTGTATAATTTTGGGTTTTAAAGGGTATAATTGGAATACACATGGTATAGTAAATAATAATGTTAAGTGAGCTTAGTATTGCGGGTTTATTCAGCAATTGTGCGAGTGTGAATAGTAGCACTCTAACTATTACTATTATAAGGATTAGTTAACTATAATAAACTATATTTTTAACTCTTGCAAGATTTTTCCACTTTGAACAGTGGCTTATTCTCTCTAAATGGGAGCACCACTAAAATTCTACAACCAAATATTACTTCCACCGACAGCCACTTTCCCAGCCTCCTCCTTGTCTAATCAACTTAAACCACAACCACTGACTTAACTCCCACCTCTCACAAATCAATTCACCACCCCAACTACTATTTTCAGATCACTTACCCACCCTAATTAGCCACCAAAATTAAACACTGGTCACCTCCTTTTGGCCAATCCAGTAACACCGCCGCAAAAAACAACCATAACAGTATCCAAATTAATCACAAAATAGAACCCTTTCTACTCAAAACAACCCCTTTTAAATAGTAATTCCTTCATACACACCACCACAGCATCAAAATGTATGATTTCTCAAACCATAAATAAAGAGGATACCTCCTGGCCGTATGATGTTGTTCTGGAAAGGAAACAAAAGGTCTACCAGTAAACAAAAACCGATCTTCGACCCCTAATCTTAACCGTCGTCGTAGTTTCTTCACTAGAGTTGAAGAAGAAGAAGAAGAAGATAACTTTGAAGCTACCCGGAACAAAAACCAATCTCTGATCGGATATATGGTGGATAATAGGAAATTTAGCACCCAAAGTGTAATAACCGGAATTTTTTTTTTTATTTAATTATGTAATTTTCGGTTTTTACTAATTTAATTAAATGATAATTAGAGTTACAAAGTAATTGAAAGAAGTGGGCCCAAGGAATTTGCATTGGCCCAAAATTTGTATTAGTAAACCCAACCCAATTAGGAATCAACCCAAGGTATAAATTAATGAGTTAGTCAACTTAGGAATTCCTTATTATCATAAACTCAAAAAAAAAAAAAAAAAAAAAACCCTAGTTCTACCTAGCAGCCGGCCGAACCTAGGAGGGAGGAGAAGAAAATTTCCGGCCATTGTTTTGGGGATACAATCCGATCATTCTCAAGGTAATGCTAAATCCTACTCTCCAAAATTTGTTTCATTGAATTTGGATTAGTAAATCATGAATTATGCATGAATTAAGAATACAAATACTAGGGTTTTGCATGCTAATGATTAATGATAAATTTTAAAGGGTTAATGAAGTTGATCTAAATACTATGAAAAAAAATATAGTAATCTTGATACTAGTTTATTTTTAAGATTGAGTTTTATAATCTTGAATTGAATTGATTTATATTATGCAAGGCTTGGGAATTGAATATATAAATCATTGAGGTTGAATTGGGTTTATCAAAAGAAGAAAAAATATGGATTTCCCCCCCAAGAACAAGTTTCGGCCGAATGGCCCTAAGCCATGGAAAATCGATTTTGTTGATTTAATTGATCCTCGTTAAGTGTATTGTAAATAATATTGATGTTTGGGAATTTAGAAAAATTTAAAGAACTAGAAAATTGATCAAATCAATGGATTTTGGATCATGCATATTTCGGCCATGATGAGGAATTATGGGTGTTGATTCTTGATTGAAGATGTTAAGAATTGGGACGGAAAGTTAGTGTTTCCGTTAAGTTTCTAATGGAAAGAAAACAAAAATCGTTAAAAGGATTGTTGACAAGTTAGAAAAATTAACTTGAGAAAATAGAATAGTACTTGGAAGACCTTGAAAGTTAAAAGGTTAACGAGAAAGAAAAAGATTAGAAATTTCAGTTAGTTTCCTAACAGAGAAGGACTAAACTGAAAAGAATTAAAGTTAGAAGAAAGAAAAAGGGAAACCTTGAAGTTAGAGGGGCCTAAGTGTTTAAAAAGAGAAACTTAGGGGACCTTATGAACAGAACCAAAGTCCAAGGACCTTTCTGTAATTAAAAGAAAGTTGAAGGACTAATTTGCAATTAATCCAAAGTTGAAAGACTAAATTGTAATTGAACTAAATTTGAAGGACTAAATTGCAATCAATCCAAAGTTGAAGGACCAATTTGCAATTAACCCAAAGTGGAGGGACCAAATTGTAATTAACCCAAAGTTAGAGGACTTAATTGCAATTATATCAAGTTAAAGGACTGACTAGTAAATCAAAGTCAGAAACTTAAACGTAAAGAAAAAAGTAACGAAGTAAAGAAGTTAAAACGCATCTCTCAGTTAACTAAGTAGAAATAGTTAACAATGTAGAGAGTACTAAAGTAAATTACTCCGTGCCTTGTAGATTTGCACAGGGAGGAGATTGCGAGGAAAAGCAATTCAGGTAAGGGATTACGTTCCTTACAGTATTTGAACTCCTGTTTATTGGAATTCGGTATTTCTTTCTAAAGTTAGCTATCAGTATGGCATGATAGTATTTGAATGAACTTTGCGTTATTGAACGTTCATTGAAAGAATCTATACTTAGTGATGTCCCCATCGATCTACTAAGTATCGGAGTTTGAAACTTGTATCACATACTTGTACCATGGTATGTTCTAAATTTTAACTTGTAAGTTAACCACTTACTCGTTAAGGCATCCAATGTCCAGTTAGAAAAGACATTGACGAACAGTCCAGTTAGAAAAGACTCGTCCTTAAACTAGGGATTGCATGAGTGATCACATGCCTTCTCTCAGGAATTGTCTGATTACAAGGATGATTCTAGACCCCGAGCATATGTGTGTGGATACCATATATGTTACGACCCACACTATTGGCTGAAGAAGCTAGGTGTATGAATTGTACCTTTGGCATTGAGGTTATAATGTACGTTACCAATGAATTGACGGAAACTTGAATGAATCCCATTGGATTGTAGTGCCATAATCCTTTGAAAGTAAAATTTTAAAAGTAACACGACTGTATTGTTCTGCAGTCCTGAATCCAAAAGTAACTGAACCTATCTTTGTAAAAGTTATTCGAAGTATTCGTTCTGGTCGTCTCTTCTTAGTAACCGGGGAGGCCACGTATGAACTTACTGAGCATTCGTTCGCTCATCCCTTCTCTATAAATTTTGTTTTCAGGATTTAAGTAGAAGGACAAGACGAGGAAAGCAGCCGTAGAAAGACGGTGGAATGAAGATTCATAATTTAGTAGTTTAAGTACGTTATTTATTTGATGTAAGTTGAAGTACATTGATGGTTAGGGTTGTTACCTACCAAGACAAGTTTAAGTTACGCTTCCGCTATTGTTTTGAATTTATGGTTAATTAAAGGGCCGTTGTGAACCCTAAATTGAAGTATTTAATATTGTTATTTATGGATATTTAATGCCATTAAATGCTCAGATATTATAAGAAAATTCGGGGTGTTACAGTTGGTATCAGAGCAATGGCTTTAGGTCTTATGGGAGAAAACTGAAAGTTAGGACTAATGGGAGAACTTAGTACTTAACTTGAATAAGATCTTACTTGAGGAAGTTCAAGTGATAAAGTTTAACTCTAGGAATGATACTAAGAGTGTGCATAAAGTATGAATATACATGGAGAAATAGGAACCTCTTCATTGTATGTCTATTTACATTCTATTAATATGTTATAATGGAATCTTGGGGCTATGTACTAATTAAGCTTACTATTGGTGTGTGTAGGATCATGCCGAGGAGACCCATGAAGTCGGTAAGGTACAGTGCTACTCTAAGGGAGGAAATAGAAGCCAAAGAGGAGGTTATTAAGCAGCTAACTAAGGAACTTCGCTCAGCTAAAAGAGAGCTTAGGAAGGAGACTCGAGGAGTCGATAGTTTACAGAATGTCATCAGAGAACGCGATGAGGACATAATGTATGTGGAAGGAAAGTTAGCAGTACAGCTGAAGAAGGTCAACAGCCTAGAAAGCCATATGGTTAGAGCTAACCGCGAATGGAATCGAATCAGTGTACAACTGGTGGATGAGATAGAACAAAATAATGAACTGAAAAAGAAGATAGATGAGCAAGAAGCTTATGAGGAAGAGCTTAGGGATTCAGGCTATCAGAATTGGGCTGAGAAGTTAGAATTGCAAGAAAAATATAACCAACTTGCAGCAGAACATGCACACTGTAGGAAGTGATGCAATTAATGACAGATAGTTATAAGAATAGATTCTTTTACTTTATTATTAGTGGAGTAACACAGTTAGAATTTTCCTTATGTTAAGTTGAATTTTGGGTGTATTTGAGATGTTTAAATCTCACACCTTGGTTGAATAAAGTTCGTTATTTAATTTAAATACCCAAAATTTTGAATTTACTATTGTTATGTAGACAAAAGTTAACTTGTCGAGAAAAGACAAGGGAAAACGTCGGAGTGAATTGAAATAATCTCCGTAACCATGGTACGAAGTAAGACGACCATTAGAATAAGTTAACACTAGTTACGTAATAAAAACTAGTGGAATGAAGAGATAATAATCAACCAAGTAAACCGGTTGTAAATTATGAAGTACGAAAACTCCTGAACTGGAGAAGAAAGGTTAAGAAAACTAACCAAATCTGAATCATGGTCTAGTACAAAAGACCTACGAACACGATCCAAACTAACAAGTAACCGTTAGTAAAAGGATAGTAATGTTAAGTATACCATGAACACCGCACATATTGTGTAGTGATGAACATTTCTAGAGCACGAACTTGTTTTAAAGTAAAAAGGAAAACTTGCAGATGGCCTCGAATACCAGAAGTGGAAACAACGGAAACGGTAGTGGTAACGGCCAAGTGAAATTAGTTTTGGTCTAGTGAAATGATCGAAACAAGAATAAAGTGACCTATTGAAACGGTCAAGTAGGAAAGAATAAATTGACCTATTGAAACGGTCAAGAGAAAGTATTTGGCTTAGTGAAACGGCCAAGTAAAGTTAATTTTGATCCATTGAAGCAATCGGAACAAGAATAAAATAACCTATTGAAACGGTTAAGTATAAGAGTAATAGGCTTAGTGAAACGGCCAAGTAAAGTTAATTTTGATCCATTGAAGCGATCGAAACAAGAATAAAATAACCTATTGAAACGGTTAAGAGTAATAGGCCTAGTGAAACGGCCAAGTGTGAATGAGAGTAGGTCTAGTGAATCGACCTATGATTAATAATTAAATTCTAGTGAAATGACTTCCCTAAGTAGAACTGGTCTATTGGAATGACCAGAAATCTAGTAGACCGATCTTTTGTAAAAGTTACGTCTTTTGGGGACGGCATATTTATGTGAAAGTATTAGGCATAGTACAATGCTTGGGTTGACGTGAGTAATAGTGTTAAATGTGCGAGTTAACCTGGAACAAGTAAGAATGGTTTATTGAAATGACCAATGAAAGTGATTATGGTCTATTGAAATGACCTATGAAAATAGAAATGGTCTAATAAAGCGACCCATACGTCTAGTAAAGTTGACTAATGAAGATAGTGATGGTCTGTTGAAACGACCAGTGGTTTAGTGAATGACCTATAAATTGAATGTTAGTCTGTAGAGACGAGTTATAGTATGAGAGTGCGTGAAAAAGTCTTGTATTCATGATAACTAATGATAGTATCATATTATCCGGCAAGTGTTCGAAACGCCAGAGAGGCTAAGTTTATGATGCTAACTCAAGGAAGTATGACGGTGAACGACTATGGTGCTAGATTCACCGAATTGCTAGAAGTTTCCCTAACGCTCTTCGATGATGAAGCGCAAAAGGCTCGAAAATTTGAAGCTGGTTTGAGCAACCGAATCAAATACAGAATTACTCCATTAATTCTACCAACCTATGACCAAGTGTTGGATAGGGCAAGGATAGTAGAGAAAGAATCAGAATAGTTATCGTGGTAAGCGAGAAGAGAAGAAGAGTCAACTGAGAAAGAGTCGACTGAATCTAAAGGATGGGAATAATAATAAGCGGATGGCTACTGACGATCGTGAAAAAGAAGGTAGTACAAGTAAGTACCAGAATGAAGACTGCGGCAATAGAAATAATGATAATAAGAACGACGCCAAAGGGCAATGTTCTGATAAGAAGTGCCAAATGATTGCTTGGCTAGGAATGTGAATTTAATTCCTGATGTGTTAGAGAATTCTTTAGTTATGGATATTCAAACTAGAGAATTGATCCCTATTACGTCTATATCTAGGAAGTGTCCTTTGAAAATGGACGAGGAAGAACTTGAGGTTGATCTCATTAGTTTAGGACTTCGAAGAATTTGATGTAATCTTGGGAATGGACTATAGTTGACTGCATACCATGCCCATGTGGATTGTTTTAAAGAAAGAAGTCCACTTTAGATTACTATCTAGAGAAGAGTGATGTTCTCAAGGAACGAAACATAGAACCCGATCGAACCTTATATCGGTAATGAAGGCTCTTAAAGAAAGGATGTGAAGGATTCTTGGCGTACATTGGTGATACGAGCAAGAAGGAAGTAACCGTAGAATCACTTTCTGTGATTAGATATTTCAAGGATGTGTTTCCTGAGGATTTACCGGGAATACCGTCATAAAGAGAAGTAAAATTTTCTATCGATTTGGTACCTGAGACTTCACCAATATCGAAGGCGCCGTATAGAATGGCTCCGTCGGAATTGAAGAATAAAAGGAGCAACTGTAAGAGTTGTTAGATAAGAGCTTGATTAGAACGAGTGTATCACCATGGGGTACACCGGTATTAATTGTGAAGAAGAATGATGCGTCGATGAGGTTATGTATCGACTATCGTGAATTGAACCGTGTGACGGTAAGGAATCAATACCCGTTGCCCAGAATAGATGATTTGTTTGACCAACTTCGTGGAGCGTGTTATTCCTTGAAGATAGACTTGAGGTCTGGTTACCATCAACTAAGAGTGAAGAAGGATGATATAGTTAAGACAACCTTTAAAACAAGGTATAGTCATTATGAGTTTGTAGTGATGCCGTGTGAGTTGACTAACGCACCGGCAGCGTTTATAGAACTTAAGAATAGGATATTTCAGAAGTTCTGGATAAGTGTGTGATTGTATTCATTGATGATATCTTGGTGTATTCGAGGACCAAGGAAGAACATGAAGAGCATTAAGGTTAGTACTGCAGATTTTAAGAGAGCAGAAGTTATATGTTAAATTCAAGAAGTGTGAATTCTGGTTGGAGGAAGTAGCATTCTTAAGACATGTGGTGTCAAAGGATGGGATTGTCGTGGATCCAACAAAGATAGAAGCTATTGTGGATTGGGAAAGACCAATTCCAGTAAGTGAGATCAGAAGTTCTTAGGGTTGGCTGGCTACTATAGGAGATTCGTAGAAGGTTTCTCGAAGTTGTCAGTGCCATTGACGGGGTTAACTCAGAAAGGAGCAAAGTTTGTTTGGTCAGAAGAATGTGAAAGGAGTTTTGAGGAATTGAAGCGACGATTGGTGTCCGCACCAGTTCTTGCTTTACCGTCTGGATCGGATGGATTTGTAATATATAGCGATGCCTCGCTTAAAGGGATAGGCTGTGTGTTGATGCAGAATGATAAGGTTATATCTTATGCATCTAGGCAGTTGAAAGTATATGAGAAGAATTACCCGACCCATGATTTGGAGTTAGCGGCAGTAGTATTTGCCTTGAAAATTTAGACATTATTTGTATGGCGTGAAATGCCAGATTTTTACAGATCACAAGAGCCTTAAGTACATTTTCACTCAGAAGGAGTTGAACATGAGACAACGGAGATGGTTGGAGCTTCTCAAGGATTACGACTGTGAAATATTGTACCATCCTGGGAAAGCTAACAAGGTGGCAGATGTCTTAAGTAGAAAGAATCACGGAATGTTGGCGACGTTGATCTCTAAGGGGGTAAGTATGTGGAATGATGTCAAGGAGGTGAACTTAGTGGTGAAGGTAAATGGATATTTGACTAGATTGACGTTACAGCCTGCACTGTTGGGCAGGATTAAAGAGTCATAAGAGGTAAACGAGGTGAGAGAAGCCCTAATCGGAAAGGACTATCCAGACACTGGAAGACATGCTGAGGGCTACTCCGTTAGATTGGCCCAATGCATGGGACGAACATTTACCGTTGGTGGAATTCGCATACAACAATAGCTTTCATGCCAGTATTGGGATGGCACCATATGAAGCATTGTATGGGAGGAAGTGTAGATCACCGGCATGTTGGGATGAAGTCGGTGAGAGGAAGTTAAGTGGACCGGAACTCGTACAAGTCACGGCGGATAAGGTACAACAAATTCGAAAGTGGCTACAGACTGCGCAAAGTAGGTAGAAATCTTACGCAGACAATAGAAGGCGGGAACTGGAATTTCAGCCAGGGAATCGAGTATTCCTAAAGATATCGCCTACAAAGGGAGTTATGCGTTTTGGGATTAAGGGAAAGTTAAGTCCACGATATGTAGGACCGTTCGAAATTCTTGATAAGATCGGGGAAGTGGCTTATCGATTGGCGTTACCGCCGGTATTAGCTGGAGTGCATAATGTGTTCCATGTCTCCATGCTAAGGAAGTATATTCACGATCCGAGTCATGTGATAGAATACAAGCAGTTAAGAGTTCGGGCGGATTTGACGTACGATGAACGACCAATCAAGATCGTCGACAGAAAAGACGAGGTCATAAGAAAGCGTACGGTTCCCTATGTAAAAGTGCAATGGAGCAATCACTCAGAAAGAGAAGCGACATGGGAACAAGAAAGTGAAATGCGCGAATTGTACCCGGACATCTTCTCGGATTAAGAATTGTCAAAGTTTGAGGACAAACTTCTTTTAAGGGGGTAAGAATGTAATAACCGGAATTTTTTTTTTTATTTAATTATGTAATTTTCGGTTTTTACTAATTTAATTAAATGATAATTAGAGTTACAAAGTAATTGAAAGAAGTGGGCCCAAGGAATTTGCATTGGCCCAAAATTTGTATTAGTAAACCCAACCCAATTAGGAATCAACCCAAGGTATAAATTAATGAGTTAGTCAACTTAGGAATTCCTTATTATCATAAACTCAAAAAAAAAAAAAAAAAAAACCCTAGTTCTACCTAGCAGCCGGCCGAACCTAGGAGGGAGGAGAAGAAAATTTCCGGCCATTGTTTTGGGGATACAATCCGATCATTCTCAAGGTAATGCTAAATCCTACTCTCCAAAATTTGTTTCATTGAATTTGGATTAGTAAATCATGAATTATGCATGAATTAAGAATACAAATACTAGGGTTTTGCATGCTAATGATTAATGATAAATTTTAAAGGGTTAATGAAGTTGATCTAAATACTATGAAAAAAATATAGTAATCTTGATACTAGTTTATTTTTAAGATTGAGTTTTATAATCTTGAATTGAATTGATTTATATTATGCAAGGCTTGGGAATTGAATATATAAATCATTGAGGTTGAATTGGGTTTATCAAAAGAAGAAAAAATATGGATTTCCCCCCCAAGAACAAGTTTCGGCCGAATGGCCCTAAGCCATGGAAAATCGATTTGTTGATTTAATTGATCCTCGTTAAGTGTATTGTAAATAATATTGATGTTTGGGAATTTAGAAAAATTTAAAGAACTAGAAAATTGATCAAATCAATGGATTTTGGATCATGCATGTTTCGGCCATGATGAGGAATTATGGGTGTTGATTCTTGATTGAAGATGTTAAGAATTGGGACGGAAAGTTAGTGTTTCCGTTAAGTTAGGATTGTTGACAAGTTAGAAAAATTAACTTGAGAAAATAGAATAGTACTTGGAAGACCTTGAAAGTTAAAAGGTTAACGAGAAAGAAAAAGATTAGAAATTTCAGTTAGTTTCCTAACAGAGAAGGACTAAACTGAAAAGAATTAAAGTTAGAAGAAAGAAAAAGGGAAACCTTGAAGTTAGAGGGGCCTAAGTGATTAAAAAGAGAAACTTAGGGGACCTTATGAACAGAACCAAAGTCCAAGGACCTTTCTGTAATTAAAAGAAAGTTGAAGGACTAATTTGCAATTAATCCAAAGTTGAAGGACTAAATTGTAATTGAACTAAAGTTGAAGGACTAAATTGCAATCAATCCAAAGTTGAAGGACCAATTTGCAATTAACCCAAAGTGGAGGGACCAAATTGTAATTAACCCAAAGTTAGAGGACTTAATTGCATTTATATCAAGTTAAAGGACTGACTAGTAAATCAAAGTCAGAAACTTAAACGTAAAGAAAGAAGTAACGAAGTAAAGAAGTTAAAACGCATCTCTCAGTTAACTAAGTAGAAATAGTTAACAATGTAGAGAGTACTAAAGTAAATTACTCCGTGCCTTGTAGATTTGCACAGAGAGGAGATTGCGAGGAAAAGCAATTCAGGTAAGGGATTACGTTCCTTACAGTATTTGAACTCCTGTTTATTGGAATTCGGTATTTCTTTCTAAAGTTAGCTATCAGTATGGCATGATAGTATTTGAATGAACTCTGCGTTATTGAACGTTCATTGAAAGAATCTATACTTAGTGATGTCCCCATCGATCTACTAAGTATCGAAGTTTGAAACTTGTATCACATACTTGTACCATGGTATGTTCTAAATTTTAACTTGTAAGTTAACCACTTACTCGTTAAGGCATCCAATGTCCAGTTAGAAAAGACATTGACGGACAGTCCAGTTAGAAAAGACTCGTCCTTAAACTAGGGATTGCATGAGTGATCACATGCCTTCTCTCAGGAATTGTCTGATTACAAGGATGATTCTAGACCCCGAGCATATGTGTGTGGATACCATATATGTTACGACCCACACTATTGGCTGAAGAAGCTAGGTGTATGAATTGTACCTTTGGCATTGAGGTTATAATGTACGTTACCAAGGAATTGACGAAAACTTGAATGAATCCCATTGGATTGTAGTGCCATAATCCTTTGAAAGTAAAATCTTAAAAGTAACACGACTGTATTGTTCTGCAGTCCTGAATCCAAAAGTAACTGAACCTATCTTTGTAAAAGTTATTCGAAGTATTCGTTCTGGTCGTCTCTTCTTAGTAACCGGAGAGGCCACGTATGAACTTACTGAGCATTCGTTCGCTCATCCCTTCTCTATAAATTTTGTTTTCAGGATTTAAGTAGAAGGACAAGACGAGGAAAGCAGCCGTAGAAAGACGGTGGATTGAAGATTCATAATTTAGTAGTTTAAGTACGTTATTTATTTGATGTAAGTTGAAGTACATTGATGGTTAGGGTTGTTACCTACCAAGACAAGTTTAAGTTACGCTTCCGCTATTGTTTTGAATTTATGGTTAATTAAAGGGCCGTTGTGAACCCTAAATTGAAGTATTTAATATTGCTATTTATGGATATTTAATGCCATTAAATGCTCAGATATTATAAGAAAATTCGGGGTGTTACACAAAGAGTTCAACTCGCAGTCAACCGTTGTTGGATTCTAAGAGGACAAGTCATCGTGGTCGGAAACCAAGGTAAAGTCTACTTTTTTCGCTTTCAATTTGTTGAAGACCATGTTTATGTACTAGTTAATGGACCTTGGGCAATAGAAGGAGCTTTCTTTGCCTTTGAAATGTGGAAACCCTACACTATTTACGAACACAATCTAGTTCCTGATACACCCATTTGGGTACAATTCCATGGTCTCCCTCAAGAGTTTTTCAACCCTAATGCGGCTAGCAGAATGGCTCAGTACTTGGGCCAAGTTACTGTTGCTGATTGGGAACATTTTGTCCCCACAAATACTCGTTTCTCACAAGTCAAAATTCGTATAAACCCCCTCCAACCCTTTGTCCCTGGATTTTATCTCCGAATGGGTAACAATTCAACATGGACTACTTGTCGGTATGAAAGTGTTTTCAAGCATTGTAGAGATTGTGGTCTTATCGGACACAACTACCCATCTTGCCCTTTTCCTACCCAAAACCGCATCTTGGACGTTGATGAAATGTTCCAAATCATTAGTGTAACACATGATCTTCAACTCCACCAAGAGCAAGAAGAGTTAGCACCTAATCTCTACGAACCCCGAAACCGAGCATACTTACACATGCCACAAAAAAGGAAAAACAACTTAACCTCAACCCTCCAGAATATACACAACATGCCACCACAAAACCACCTATACGACCCACCACCACCACCACCACCACCAAATAATCCCCAATCTCGTATACCATCTGAAAATCAAGATTCTAAAACACTCAAAGATGTAAAACAAAACTCCAGGAAGCAAAAACTACAACAAAGAACAGACCTTCTTCCATGGAAAGTCTCAAGAGGAAGTCGTTCAAGAGAGGCAGGAATTGCAATCAGTACATCCTCACCACCTCCCCGCCGCCGAAAACAAAACCCGAAGACTCTTTACAAGGAAAAAGGTAAAAGAAAAGCCAAAGAAATAGATAAAAAAAAAAAAAAAAATCCAGGTACAAAAGTGATAAAGATGATAGAATCCATTCTTACCTTTGGACACTCCACTTTGGAGAAACATCCAACCCTAGTCAGCAGCACCAAATTCAATCTGATAACCCCGGTCCTCTATCACCCAAACCCACCATCTCAGAAATAACGAAAACCACAAGATCTATGCTAGAACAATCCTCTGAACTCCTAAAACCTGATACATCCGACCAAATTTCTTTACAAAAGACCAAACAACCGAACAAACTTGAAAAACCTTCTAAAGATGAGGACTCAGGAGAACAGGAACAAGAAGAAACACTGATAGCCAAACCCGAGAAGAAGAGGATCCAGGGGAAAATACAGAAAATGACCCAGAGGAATGTGAAGATGAGAAAAAGAAGGCTCCAAACTTAGACCACAATCCTAACAAAAGATCCCCAAAGCAAACATCCTCAAACCGCACACGAGTACAAGGAATTAAGTGGAAACCAACAAACAAACTTTCTCTAGACGGTTCTCAAGCAAAAAGTTGCCAATTCTCCCATGTTCCTGAAAGACAACCAGAAGATGGCCAAACTCACAAAGAAGACAAACAAGCCAAAAAAGAAGACAGCCCAAATGAAATCTCGAATGACACCATGCTCTTAGGCAATCAATCTCAAAAGAGATCACCAACCGAAAACATCCAGTTACAAGGAAGCCAATGCCAGAGGCTTAACACCCTAGAGTCGGATGGATCTCCCTCCAAGATTTTCAAATACATTATCACCTCAGACTCTACTATGGAAGGAAACTTGAACTCTAGTGAGTACTCAATCTCGTGCCCAAATTTCAATGATGTTATGCATGTTATCCTTGGGGAAATAGGACCGGATGATGAAAAATGGTTTGCAGAGATTGACCAAGATCAATATCCTTCACCCCAATGAGTACACTCTCCTGGAACTGTAGAGGACTTGGCCAGCCTACTACTACTAAAGAAGCCTACTACTACTAAAGAAGTTTCCCGTTTGGTCAATCTTTATAAACAAGATTTTCTAATTTTATGTGAAACTAAAATGCCACTCCCTTCAGTTTTTAAGCTAGGTACTTCATGGCACTTTCCCTCTGGCTATGGAGTGAACCCGAAGGGTCGTAGTGGTGGTATTAGCTTATTTTGGACTTCTTCTTATAGCATTTCTGTTATTATCGCTACGAAGCGCTATATAATAGCACGTGTTACTTCTTACTCTGGTGGGTGGTGGTGGAGTGTTATCTTATATGGACAACCCAAACAACACAAAAGCAAGAAATTTTGGTTACTTTTCGCAACAACTATTCATAGGCTTCAAGGCCCGGTTAGCATAGTAGGGGACTTTAACCAAGCCCTATATCCAACGGGCAAAATTAGTGATAGAGTTATTGGTTAGCAACATCTCAGATCATTTACGGATAATACAAACTGTATCAAAATACCGAATCGGGGATGTCATTTTTCTTAGACGAACAACCACACCTTTGTCAAACTAGATAGAGCCATTTGTAATATAGACTGGTTCGATCTTTTTCCTGAAAGCTATACCTATATCCTTCCTATATCCCGCTCTGACCACAGTCCTCTTATTCGAAACACTCATGAAAAGAAATAAGTACCCAAAAAGACTTTTATTTGAGAATTTTTGGTTACTTTTAAGGAGAGCAAGAGCATCCTGGATAAAGTATGGAAACTCGGACCATCTCCGAAACATCCTCCAAAAACAAAATATCCTTATTCGCCACTACAAAAATTGGGCTTAGGGTACGATAGGTCAACTAAGAATTAGAGTCCATACACTTACCCAAACATTTTATCTCCATCAAAAAAAAAAGTTATCAAATTTTACCATCAACCAAAACTCTAATGACCTAGAATCCCTCAAGAGAATCATCCGAGAAAACCGAATGGAATTAGATCAGCTCCAAGAAGCCATCCATGAATATTGGACGCAAAGAGCAAAGCAAAATTAGTACATTCTGGGAGACAGAAACACGGGCTATTTCCATAGATGTGCAACCATAAAATCGAAAACATCTGGCTTTTTTCGGATCCAAAACCAAAAATGAAGATTGGATTGAAAATGAAACAGAGATTCAAAATATCTTCTGCAACTATTTCAAGTCTCTGTTGGCACCTACGTAGACAGAAGAAAGGTCTCAAGAAAATATTGCTAACAACACTTCCTCAATCAAACCGGACATTGACTTGATATCACATATAAAGCACAGACTCACAGAGGATCAAAGTAGGACCCTTGAGGAAGAGTTCAGTCAGATAGAAGTGGAAAATGCAGTTTTTCAAGTGGGACACAGGAAATCACTGGGGCCTGATGGTTTCACAGCTGCATTCTATCAACAAAGTTGGCCAACCATCAAGTTTGAGGTAACTAACTCTCTTCTCAATATCTTAAATAATGGTTCCCCTCCTCTTATCCTTGGATGAAACGATTCTAGCCCTAATCCCTAAAGTACCCTCCCCTGCAACCCCTGATCAATTCCGACCAATAAGCCTTTATAATACGCTCTATAAAATCCTTTCCAAAGTCATGGTGAATAGACTTAAACCTCTCATTTCTTCATTAGTCTCCCAAAATTAAAACGCCTTCATTCCTGGTCGAAGTATTTTTGACAACATCATCATTGGCCATGAAATTTCTGAACACGTCAAAAAGTATAAAAATCCTACAAATCCTCTCTGTTTCACCAAATTAGACATTAGAAAAGCTTATGACAGACTAGAATAGAATTTCCTCCTAAAAGTCCTGACCAAAATGAATTTTCCTCAAACATTGATTGAACTTATCTTCTCGTGTTATTCTTCTGTCTCCTACTCAATCCTTCTTAATATGTCCATTTCTCCTCAATTTCTGCCTAGTAGAGGCATCAGACAAGGAGACCCTCTATCCCCTTACCTTTTTATACTCTGTGCAGAAGCTTTATCTTCAACCCTCCTACACCTTAACGAGGCTAAAATCATTAAAGGTATTAAAATAAGGAGATAGGCAAACCCTATCAAACATCTCCTATTTGCGGACGACTGTCTCATATCCTTTTTTAAATTCAAATGCTTGTTTCTTTCTCAAGTAGACCTTAGATGCTTTTAGCTCGCAGGCGGGAGAAAAAATCAATTTCCATAAAAGTGATATGTATTTTTCCCCATGAACTTCTGATATTCTTAGACACCAAGCGAAAGAAATCTTATCACTTCAAAATTCTACCTTAGATGGGAAATATTTAGGTCTTAGACAAATGTTTTATGGATCTAAAGCTCTTATTTTCGAGGATATCATCACAAAAGTTCGAGATAGACTCCAAGGATGGCAACGCAAATTTCTCTCTCTAGCTGGTAGAGCAACTCTCATTAAACATGTCATAGCCACAATTCCCAATTATGCTATGTACTGTTTCAAATTTCCCATCTTTCAAATCAAAGAACTACACAAAAAATTTAATCGCTTCTTGTGGTTTGGCCTTGAGAAAATTAAAGGAATACACTGGATGGCTTGGCATAAAGTCTGCCTTCCTAAGAACTTGGGAGGGCTAGGTCTTCGACACATGGAAGCTCTCAACTACGCTTGCCTAGCAAACACTACCTGAAGAATTTATTCAAAACCAGATTCCCTCCTCAGTCAAACTCTGAAAGCCAAATACTTTAGCCCCAAAGATTTCTTATCTTCTACTCTTTCTAATAAAGCTAGTTGGGGGTTGGAGAAGCATACATTGGGGGAAAGAACTTTTACAGCCAAATCTCCTATGGGTGGTAAAATCTGGTACTAGCATAAAAGCTTTATCTGACTTTTGGATTCCAGAACGAACAACTTATCAACCCCCAACCCTCCTCCAGCAAAGTCTACCAAACCTCTTAGTAGTGGATCTCTTCAATCAATCCACAAAAAATGGGAACGCCTCTTCTCAAATCTCTTTTTCCCCTTGAGATTGTGGATGTTATCCCCTCCATTCACATCCCCAGATCTGGTGAAGACAAGATTGTTTGGAGACACACAAAGAATGGAAACTAGTCAATAAAAACAGGATATTAGATAGCCCTCTCAACTCACAAAGACACAACAAATATCATTTCAGAGAGAGCCATCTCCAACCATACCAAAACCTGGAAAACCCTATGGAATCTCCCGTTAGAACCCAAAATAAACTTTTTCATCTAGAGAGCTCTAAACCGGAACCTCCCCACCAAAAACGCTCTAGAAGTCTGACACTGCACTCATCACAATTCTTACAACTGATCCGGCTCTCCATATGAAACAGAAACCCATCTTTTCCTATCCTGTAGACTTGCCCATCTAACCTGGAATCTCTCACCAGTACACCTCCCAGCCCCAGCCCTTCCTGAACACCAAAATGCCAACCTGATGGAATGGTTCACTTCTTGATCTCTAAGCCATTACCAACTACTGATTTGTGTTTTATTATACATCTGTTTTGGGAAATCTAGAAAAATAGAAATGACATCATCTTCAGCAATGGATACCCAAACATAAAAAACACCATCTCCTTAGACATCTAAAGTTCTGAAAAAAACAAAACCTTAACCCCTCAAAAACCCACAACTGATATTTCTAGAAGAACCCCAGAAAACCGCAGCCCCTATCAAAACAATCCACAATTCCCAACATCGAGTCTTGATTCGTTGAATGGAAAGACTCTTGAAGAGTACCTCCAAAACCAAGATCTCGTTTCAAATAACCATCAAATCTTGATCACAGATGGTGCCTGGAAAAAGGAAGCCAGACGGGCTCGTCTTGGATGGGAACTCTGGGATACAACACTTGGGCGCATTGCTTCAAGTAGCATCTCATGCAAATCTAACTCAAGCATACAGACGGAATGTCTGGCGATTAGCAAGGGACTAGAATGGGCAACAAGCAACAATTACCCCAATATCAGTGTTCTAACGGACTCCACCCAAGCACGTGACTACATCAGAACAAAAGCAAATGAGAGTTTTTGTTTAGAATCTATACTGTCTGATATATATTTGTTCATGTCCTTGTGTAATAATTTTAATATTTATAAAGTAGATAGGAACATGGTCAAGCTAGCACATAAAAGTGCTATTTACGAGCGCAATATGTATCACAACTTTATAGGCCATGAGCCTACTTTTCTAATAACATAAATAATTAATTGTTGGAAAAAAAAACTATAATAAACTATTAAAGTTAACTAATATAGTAACTATTACTATTATAAGTAATATTTAACTATTATAGTAACTATTGATATTATAAGTATTATTTATTATAATAGTTAACTATAATAGTTACCCTATATAGTAACTAATACTATTATCTAATACTATTAGTTAATAGAAAAAATGAAAAGTCGCTTATTTATCATTGTGGAATTGATGTGGCATCACCAAATGCTTCCTTTGCCCATAACTTATACACATGTCAACACCATTGCTCTCTTCACCAAATTTAATATATAAGATACCCTGATTTTTCTATGTGTGCTTGAATTTATATAAGCACCAATGCATCATGTTTCCATTTTGAAGTAATTAGTTGTTATCCATTATCTCTTGATATTCTGCAAAGATTTTTCCTCCTAATATGTTGCAAATCGATTTAGAAAGATAGTGCATCGAATACTCTCTCCTACTATTGGATAAATTTTAAACTACTTTTATATATGGTTCATTTATTAATTTCTACTTTAATGTAAAATTATCTTTGTTTATGTATTTAAAATTGAGCAACATATTAACTTTTTATTTATATGAACATTTTATGATGATAAACAAATGCAAATGCATGAGACAATGAGACACAATAGAGAGTAAATGTATTATCGCTACTTATTTTTATCATGTATGATGTAGCTACTTTATTATTATTATTTTTCAGTATATATGTAATACAATATATGAGAAGTTAATTTATGAAAATTTATTAGATACACCATATGAAAAGTTGATTTATAAATATTATGTACAATGGAAATCAAAATAAGAAAATTTAAGATATTGATAGTGGGTTGTGTTAGGGATACTATTCAAATTTGAAAGAAGACAGTTGTGCTAAAGGTCTTATACATAATTTTCAAAAACAAAATTGATGGTCGCTTTGTTTTTATAGTTGGAGTTATGCTAAATAAATATCTTATAACAGTTAAACTTTTAAATAAGTTAAGTATATCGAATAAATTGTGAGTTGTGATGCACTATAAAGGATGCCGATATTTGAATAAATATAATTTAAATCGTAAGCAACAGTAATTTTGAATTTGAAAAAAAACAGATAAAATTAAAATTTTAGGAATCGTATTACCCAATATAATTTCAAGAGTATAAGAAAAAATTGATTTTTTATTTTTTTGAACAAACGACAAATTAAATTCATTCACAACAATAAAAGAGATGATACTCGACAAAGATTGAAGGTTCATCTCAAATATGAGTAGATGTTTTATTTCCTAAACTACAACAATGAGATTTTTTATTGAAATTTTGAGACATACGGATTCAACTCCAAGTATAACTTGGAAACTGCCTCCATTCGGCATTCGAGAAATCCCACATCAGATAATATTTTCCATTGAGTACTTGATCTGCTTAAGCATCCGGGTAGACGAAGAGATACCTACCAAACATCACAAAATCCGTGAAACATCTTTGTGTAGTAAGAACGAAAACAATGTTTCTTGTGAAAGAATGCAAGCTTCATAGCAATTAGAAGACTATAACAAGAACAAACAAACACAGGCTCTCAACGAGGAGAGAAATCAACGGCTCTCGACTTATAAGAGAAACTTATTATACTATAATTTACATATAATTGAAAACAACAACACAATTATTTGTAATTTCAATTGAAATTACAAACAATTATGTTGTTGGAGATTAAAATAAGATGAACAAGGAAGAAGATAATGTAAGCGACTTGGAGGTTTGAGAGAAAGTTGAGAATATAAGTAAACGCTGAGATTATATATAGAAAGTTAATTAGAGTTAGTTTGAAATTGTATTGGGTGAGGATAACATAACTTGGTTGTTAGCAACGTAATAACCGATGACTTTTTAAAGGGTGTTCTCTTAAATAGTACTAGTAGTAAAGGGTTTTTAATGTGTGTTAGAAAATGAAAATAATTTTAATGGGTTGTGTAGTGAGAATCTGGTTTGGCTTTTTTTTTTTTCCCAAACGTTGTAATCTTTTTTTATTTTTTAATCAAAATATCGGTTTCTGGTATATTTTTTTTGTACTATATACTTTATCATTAGTAGTAATTATTTCATACACATTTCTTTCAAATTTTATTACTTCCTCTCCGTCAAACGAATATTTAACTTCTCTCAAAGTTAGATTGTATTTGACTGATATCATATATTTATTTATTTATTTCAAACTTATTAAATGTTTATGGAGTTTATAATTATACAACAGGGATACTAAATATGAAAATTAAAAATTAGTACTGTCAAAGTTCACGATATTTCAAATAATTATTGTAACGACCCAAACTTTCCAATAATAATAATTATCTAAACTAGGAAATCCCAAATGTCAAACACAATTTAAATTTAACGTTCACATGTAACGGCTAGTATAGTCTAACCACAATTCAAAATAGTGCGGAAGCTACTGTATTCCAAACTTAACGGCTAGTACAACCCACTAGCTCTAATATAAAACATAACAATGTCTTAAAACTCTTCATCAAACCACGGACTGCCTTTCCTTGAAATCTAACTTTTTCCTCTATTCTTTACCTGGGGAAAAGAATATAAGAAAGGGGTGAGCGAATAATGCTCAGTAAGTTCATACGGGATCTCTCCGGCTACTAAGAAGAGATGACCGAAAGAACGGAGCCAAACAAATATTCTCAATGAAAGGCAATTCATCAATAAACTTAACTGTACACATTCAAAATACAGTTGCAATACTTAAGAAGTTGTGGCACTATCACAAGTTCGTCAATTCTAGAGTTACAATACACATTTTCAGGGTGTTAAGAGAATAAGAAACCTTACACCTTTTCAGGGTGCTCCTTTATTAATTTAGATACTTCATCAAATAGCATACAGTGTCTAAGTTCTTTTCAATCAAACTAGACAAGTTCATTTATTCCTTTTCAGTCAGACTAGTTCAGTTTTCATTTAGTCATTTTCAATCAAACTAATTCATGCTAAGTCTTTTTTCAATCAGACAAAGCTAACTGCACCTGTTTCAATTAGATAGAGTAACATTCATTCACAGTGTTCAAGGTACAAGAACGCATAACGCAATTTCAATCACTTTAGATACCCATTGAAAAACACACATCAAGGGTAAGATCAACTCAAAAGACGTTTCATGTCATAAGACTTCAAATACTACCGGCCACTTGGTAGCTAGACTTAGAAAGAATTATGGGGATCCTATTTTCAAAGGATGAATCTCAGAAGACTTAGGAACGTAATCCCTTACCTTGACTTGCGTTCATCCTTCTCACAAAACCACGCGCACGTATCTACAATCATGCGAAATAACTTTCTTAGACAAAAGTAATACTATTTACTTTCATCCCTAAAATACTTTACTTTCTCTTATTATTAACCTGCGAGTTATTCTCTTTAACTCCTTTTAAGGTTAATACATGTTCTAGGGTTTCTCATATTACCCAATTAGATTTATACCCAAAATACCCTTTTAGGTTTACCAAAATACCCTTAGGGTTTCACCATAACACTACTAGGGTTTTACCATCTTCAATACAAATCTCAATTCCCCAATATTCAATTACACACACTGTTTTCACCTCCGTAACACATACATCAACACACGCGCACACACGCTGCGCATCCAGCGCGCGCGCGCACACACACACACACACGCACACCAGCACACACACGCACACACAACATGCACACACACATACACAGTGCGCATAACACACACTGCACATGCACACACACACACACACACATATACACACACACGCACACACAGTCACATACATACACACACACAATCATTCTTCTTCCTCTTCTTAATTCAATTCGACCAAACCCTAGTTCATCATATTATTTAGGGTATTGTGTTCTAATAATCAATCCATGGAGATAAAGAAAAGCTTAAGGGAATTTGGGTTTACCTTCTTGATCGGTTCTGACCTTCACCCTCTCTTCTCCCTTCTCTTTATCTCTCTCTTTCTCGGTCTCTTTCTCCGCCTCTCTCTCTGCGGCTCTCTCTCTTTCTCTCTCTCCCGTTCTCTTTTCTTTTTTTGTGAAATAAAAATAACACTAGGGATCTTAGAGAGTTTATATATTTTAAGGTTTTCAATTCCCTAACGAGAATGTCGGCTTGAGTAACGCAAACATTGGCGAGAATCCAATGCCCCGAAAACCTAAGGGTTCCTCCGCATAAAAGGATTCATTCTCCTCTTAAAATAATGACTTGAGCTTTTCTGCTTTGACCCAATAACTAAACCCAATACTTTTATAAATGGCTCGGCCCAAATAATAATTAAAGAGTTTAAGAAAATAAAATAATTAGGGGGAAATTTCGGTTATTACATTCTTTCTTCCTTAAAAGAGTTTGGTACACCAAACAAACATACCTTAATCAGAAAACAGGGAGGGATACGCCTCTCGCATCTCGTTCTCGAGCTCCCACGTAGCTTTTCTTTCCGTATGGTTGCTCCATTGTAGTTTCACATAAGGAATTACTCTTTTCCTCAGGATTTGATCTTTCCGATCTACAATCTTCACCGGTTCCTCGTCGTAACTCAAATCAGCATGAACTCTGAGTTGCTTGTACTCGATCACATGACTTGGATCGGAAATGTACTTTCTCAACATCGATACGTGAAATACGTTGTGCACTCCAGCTAGCACATGCGGTAAAGCTAACTTATAAGTTACCATCCCAACTCGTTCCAAAATCTCAAACGGTCCAACATATCTTGGGCTTAACTTCCCACGAATACCGAACCTCATGACTCCCTTAGTTGGCAAAATCTTCAGGAATACATGGTCGCCTAATTGAAATTCCAAATCGCGCCTTCGGTGATCAGCATACGACTTCTGTCGGCTCTGAGCAGTCAACAACCACTTACAAATCTGCTGCACCTTATCCGTAGTCACTTGGACAAGTTCCGGTTCAGTTAACTTTCTTTCACCAACTTCATCCCAGCAAGTAGGTGATCTACACTTTCACCCATACAACATCTCGTACGGTGCCATTCCAATAGTAGAAAGAAAGCTATTATTGTACGTGAACTCTACTAGCATCAAATGCTCGTCCCACGTTTCTTGTCAGTCCAACGACGTAGCTCTCAACATGTCTTCTAGAGTCTAGATAGTCCTTTCCGACTGTCCGTCTGTCTGCGGGTGAAAAGTTGTACTCATCGCCAACTCCATACCCAATGCTTGTTGTAGACTCTTCCATAATTTCAATGTAAACCTCGCATCTCGATCAGACACTATCAAAACGGGTATTCCATGCAGTCTCACAATTTCATCAATGTATAACTTGGCCAATTTTTCCAATGAATCTGTCACCTTGATTGCTAGAAAATGAGCCGACTTCGTAAGTCTATCCACAATAACCCATATTGCGTTGTAACCCTTCAGTGTCTTTGGCAACCCTACTACCAATCCATAGCTATATGCTCCCACTTCTACTCTGGAATAGGTAACGACTGCAATAATCCTGCCAGTCTCTAGTGTTCACTTTTCACTTGTTGACACACCAAACATTTTGATACAAACTCAGCTACATCTCCTTTCATGTTGTTCCACCAGAACGACTCTCTTAAGTTTCTATAAATCTTCGTACTTCCAAGATGTACAAAAAATCTCAAACAATGAGCTTCTTTCAGAATCTGTCTCTTAATATCCTCAGTGTCTGGCACCCATATCCTTGATTGGTACCTTATGATTCCATCCTCTCCCACCCGAAAGTCCTTTGATTTACCTTTAGCAATACTCTCATGCACTTTCAATACTTATTCATCGACTCCTTGCGCGTCTTTGATCCTAACCATAAGCGTTGGCTGAACACTCATTTGAGCCAAATAACCTTCAACTTGCACTTCATTGCTTGAAATTTCAATGTGGTTCCACGCACTTTCCTCTTTAGAAATTAAAGTTGCTAACGTTCCGCGATTCTTCCTACTCAACGCATCTGCCACCTTATTAGCTTTCCCAGGGTGGTACAAAATTGTACAATCATAGTCCTTTAACATTCCAACCATATCCTTTGTCTCATATTAAGCTCATTCTGTGTGAATATGTAATTGAGACTCTTATGGTCCGTATAAATCTGACATGTCACCCCATACAAGTAGTGCCTCCATATCTTCAAAGCAAACACCACTGCAGCTAATTCCAAATTATGGGTTGGATAATTCTTCTCGTGATTCTTCAATTGCCTAGATGCATACGTAATAACCTTATCATTCTGCATCAACACGCAGCCTAGTCCTTTTAGCGAAGCATCACTATAGATCACAAATCCATCCGATCCCGATGGTAAAGCAAGAACTGGTGCGGACACCAGTCGTCGCTTCAATTCTTGAAAGCTCTTTTCACACTCTTCTAACCAAACAAACTTAGCTCCTTTTTTTAGTTAACTTCGTTAATGGCACAGACAACTTTGAGAAACCTTCTACGAATCTCCTATAGTAGCCAGCCAGACCCAAGAAACTTCTTATCTCACTAACCGAAGTTGGTCTTTCCCAATCCACAATAGCTTCTATTTTAGTTGGATCTACAGCAATTCCATCCTTTGACACCACATGTCTAAGAATGCCACTTTTGCCAACCAAAACTCACACTTCTTGAATTTAGCATATAACTTCTGCTCTCTCAAGATTTGCAGTACTAACCTCAAGTGCTCTTCATGCTCTTCCTTGGTCTTCGAATACAACAAGATATCGTCAATGAACACGATCATGCACTTATCCAGAAATGTCTGAAATATTATATTCATAAGCTCCATAAATGCTGCCGGTGCATTAGTCAACCCAAACGGCATCACCACAAACTCATAATGACCATACCTTGTTCTAAAGGCAGTCTTGGCTATATCGTCTTTATTCACGCTCCACAAAGTTAGTCAAACAAATCATCTATTCTGGGCAACAGATATTGGTTCCTTACCGTCACACGGTTCAATTCACGATAGTCGATACATAAGCTCATCGACCCATCCTTCTTCTTCACAAATAACACTGGTGCACCCCATGGTGACACACTCGGTCTAATCAAACCCTTATCCAATAACTCTCGCAGTAGCTCCTTCAATTCCTTCAGTTTTGACGGAGCCATTCTATACGGCACCTTCGATATTAGTGAAGTCTCCGGTACCAAATCGATAGAAAACTCTGCTTCTCTTTCAGGAGGTATCCCCGGTAAATCCTCTGGGAACACATCCTTGAAATCCCTTATCACAGAAAGTGATTCTATAGTTACTTCCTTCTGGTCCGTAGTACTCACGTATGCCAGAAATCCTTCACACCCTTTTCTTAACAGCTTACGAGCCTTCATTACTGATATATGGTTCGATCGGTTTCTAGGTTTTATCCCTTGGAAACAACACTCTTCTCCAAATAAAAATCTGAAGTGGACTTCCTTCTTAAAACAATCTACATGGGCATGGTATGCAGCTAACCAATCCATTCCCAAGATTACATCAAATTCCTCGATCTCTAAACTAATGAGATCAAATTCAAGCTCTTTCCCATCCAATTTCAAAGGACAATTCCTATATATAGACACAATAGGGATCGAATCTTTAGTTAAGGTATCTATTACTAAAGAACTCTCTAACGCCTCAGGAATTAAGTTTATTTTTCTTAGCTAAGCAAGCATTTATCATAGAATGCGTAGCACCAGTATCAATCAAAGCACAAACATTACGGGAATATAACTGGATCGTACCTGCCACGAGGTCATTGGTACCCAACAGTAGCTCTTGCACCACTGTTGGGTTTCGTAGTAACATGCGCAGCGGAATTTAGCATTTAAAATTTTGAAACCCAAAGCCCATAGATCCGTTCATATGATTAAATCAAATACAATAACATGAATATAGGATAAGACTAACCCTTGATGGCTATTAAATTTTCTCTTGGTCTTTGGTGGAGATTTGAAGACTTGATCACGATCACAAAGCTTGAACACGAACTTTGAAGATGATGATTTTCACCCTCTAGTGGTATCCACACTTCGAACGAATATCAAAGGAACTTCTTTGATCTTGGTTGCTAGACCAAATTGTGAAACACGTTTTCACAATGAATTTGAACTATATGGAATTTTCTCTCTTGTGTATTATTTTGTTGTTTGACCAAGGATATCTTAGAACAAAGTAAAACCTCTCTCAAACTCTTTGGAGACTCACAAAAGGCTATCACTGAAGTTCTGGCCGAACTCATCCTTTTATACACAAGCAAGACCTATTCCAAATAGGAATCTTGTGTCAAAAGACATTCCAAATCGAATTAGGAAAGTGCCAGCCGACAGTACTGTGCGGCCGCCCAGAATACACTGTGCGGTCGCACATTATCTGAAACAAACTGGTACAAATCTGAGCTAAGTGTGCGGCCGCCCAGTCCACACTGTGCGGTCGCCCACTTCCCCAGAATTTCCAAAATTCCAATTTAGTCCTTTTAAAGATTCGTTCTATTGTGTGTGACCCTCTAGGATTATACTAAGTTGGCAATGGGTTCAAACATGAAACCATAAGATATGATTAGGTTCTAGCAAACCGTCATACCTACCCAAATAGTATAACTAGATACAAGTTCGAATTCCTTTAGAATATGTCATAATCCCTTTATCCTCGACGTCATTGAACACAAGTCATGGTCAAACAGTCAACTTGTTTTGTTCAATACTTTCTCGATTCTGAATATGTTGATAATCCAAATGCCATTGATCCAATCAATTCATTTGAGTCCGGCCGAACATTTCATCAACACCATTCCTACGAGAGGCCCAAGCTTGACATCTCTCCGAAGAGGGACAAATCCATTTAGCTTATTATTCTTCCCTACGTGAATCCGATTATGCCAATCATACCCTTTATAACTTCCCGGTTAAAGGTAGCGTTTGAATATTTCAAACATAATGTTCATCAAGTGGAAGACTATAATAACTTCATGTCTAAGGATTCAAATGACATAACTAATATGAGATATATGTTCGACATAGACCATGACATAAATCTCATACAGCGGGTCATGTCCAGTACCTTGTTCCAAACAAGTACCCATAAATCTAACATGATCATCGCATGATCATTTAGGCTTTATACTAGTGCTTAACAAGTACTAGGGATGGAGATTTTTATAAGTAAACATGAACAATAATAATAATCAAAACATCTCTTTATTGATATGAAATAAATGATAACAATTACAACGTTTATTAAACGTGCCTAGGGCACCACTACCAACAATCTCCCACTTGCCCTAGGCCCAATATCCCATGTATCTAATACCCATGGACCTAACATGACCATCATGTTTAGCTTGTGGAAGTCCCTTTGTCAGCGGGTCCGCAACATTGTCATCAGTAGGTACTCTGCATATATTTACGTCTCCCCTATCAACGATCTCTCGAATGATATGAAAACGCCTAAGTATGTGTTTGGATTTCTGATGTGCTCTTGGTTCCTTTGCTTGAGCAATAGCACCATTATTGTCGCAATAAAGGTCTATTGGATTAGCAATACTAGGAACCACTTCAAGTTCAGTTATGAACTTCTTAATCCAAACAGCTTCCTTTGCAGCATCCGATGCAGCAATATACTCAGCTTCTGTTGTAGAATCAGCGGTTGTACTTTGCTTGGAACTCTTCCAGCTTACAGCTCCACCATTTAACATAAACACAAATCCCGATTGCGATCGGCTATCATCTTTGTCGGTTGGAAGCTTGCATCCGTGTAAGCATTTACAACGAGATCATCTTCCATTCCTCCATAGACCAAAAACGAGTCTTTAGTTCTTCTCAAGTACTTAAGAATCGCTTTTACAGCTATCCAGTGATTTTCGCCAGGGTCGGATTGGTATCTACTTGTCATGCTCAAAGCATAAGATACATCCGGCCTAGTACAAATCATGGCATACATGATGGACCCAATTGCCGAAGCATATGGAACATCATTCATTTTCTCACGCTCATCGTTTGTCTTAGGACATGAGTCTTGCTTAGAGAAACTCCATGTAACACGGGCAAGGTGCCTCTCTTAGAATTTTCCATACGGAATCTTCTAATGACCTTGTCAATGTATGTACTTTGGCTTAAACCAAGTAGCCTCCTTGATCTATCTCTATAGATCTTAATGCCAAGAATATATGCGGCTTCACCCATATCTTTCATTGCGAAGCACTTTCCTAACCAAGTCTTCACAGATTGAAGTGTAGGAATGTCGTTTCCAATGAGCAATATGTCATCCACATATAAAATAAGGAATAGCACTATGCTCCCACTAATCTTCATGTATACACAAGGCTCATCTTCGTTCTTGATGAAACCAAACTCTTTGATCAATTCATCAAAACGGAGATTCCAACTCCTAGAAGCTTGCTTCAATCCATAGATGGATCTTTGCAATTTGCATACCTTAGAATCTTGTTCAAAACCTTCTGGTTGTGTCATATACACATCCTCTTGGAGTTTTCCATTCAGGAAAGTGGTTTTGACGTCCATTTGCCATATTTCATAGTCATGATATGCGGCAATGGCAAGCAAAATTCTTATAGACTTGATCATTGCTACGGGTGAAAAGGTCTCATCATAGTCAATATCATGAACTTGCCTATAACCTTTCGCTACAAGTCTAGCTTTGTAAGTATGCACCTTCCCATCCATGTCAGTCTTCTTCTTGAAGACCCATTTGCATCCTATGGTTTTTACACCTTCGGGTGCATCAATCAAATTCCAAACTTGATTGTCTTGCATGGATTGCAATTCGGATTCCATGGCTCCAAGCCACTTGTCCGAATCAGGAGAAGACATCGCCTCTTGGTAGGTTGACGATTCATCATTCTCAATGATTTCTACCTCATTACTATCCGTTACGAGAAATCCATATCTCTCAGGCTCGGATCGTAACCTACTAGATCTGCGAGTTGCTTGTGCATTTTGAACAGGTTCCACAACTCCTTGTGGTTCTTGTTCTTGTTCCACTATTGGTTCAATGTTATTTTCTGGGTCTCGAATTTCTTCAAGATTTATTTTACTCCCACTGATTTCTTTGGAGAGAAACTCTTTCTCTAGAAAGACACCAGTTCGGGCAACAAACACTTTGTTGTCCTCACGGTTGTAAAAGTAATATCCTCTAGTTTTGTTAGGATATCCCACGAAAATACATTTATCAGATTTGTGTGCAAGTTTGTCTGAGACAAGTCTTTTGACAAAACCTCACAACCCAAATCTTCATGAAAGATAGACAAGGCTTCTTTCCGCTCCACATCTCATATGGAGTCTTTTGAACCGATTTAGTTGGAACACGATTTAGTGTGAAAGCAGCGGTTCTAGGGCGTAACCCCAAAAGGATATTGGAAGATCAACTTGACTCATCATTGATCGAACCATGTCTAACAAAGTCGATTCCTCCTCTCGGATACACCATTCCATTGTGGTGTTCCAGGTGGAGTCAATTGTGAAACTATTCCACAATTCTTTAGATGATCATCAAATTCTTGACTTAAGTATTCTCCACCTCGATCTTGATCGAAGTGCTTTTATACTTTTGCCAAGTTGTTTTTTACTTCATTTTGAAATATTCTAAATATCTCAATGCTTCACTTTTATGTTTCATTAGGTAAACATACCCAAATCTACTATAATCATCAGTGAAGGTTATGAAGTATTGAAATCCTCCCCTAGCATTGCTACTTAATGGTCCGCATACATCGGAATGTATCAACCCCAATAAGTCGCTTGCCCTTTCACCCAACTTGGTAAAAGGTGTCTTAGTCATTTTTCCAAGAAGACACGACTCACAAGTATCATATGACTCGAGGTCACATGAACCTAAAAGTCCGTCCCCATGGAGTTTTGAGATACGCTTCTCATTAATATGACCAAGACGGCAATGCCATAAATAGGTATGATTTACATCATTAGGTTTAGATTTCTTATTTACATGATAGACATTGTCATTATTTTCATTCTTGACATCCAAGATATAAAGGCCATTAAATGAATTAGCAATACCATAAAGCACATCATTTAAATAAATAGAAAATTTCTTATTCTCAATAAGAAACTTAAAACCTTCATTATCCAAACAAGAAATTGAAATAATATTTCTGCTTAAATCCGGAACATAATAACAATTGTTCAAAACAAGAATTAATCCGGAAGGTAAAGTGACTTCATAAGTCCCTACGGCTAATGCAGCAACTCTTGCTCCATTCCCCACACGTAGATCTACTTCACCTTCTTTAAGCAGTCTCCTATTCTTTAGTCCCTGCACATTTAGACAAATGTGAGAACCACATCCGGTATCCAATACCCAAGAATCAGTGGTAGAAAGGAGAATATCTATCATATAGATACCTGAAGTCGACGCAGCCTTGCTGCTCTTCTTCTTCTTTTGCTCTTCCAAGAAAGCCTTGCAATTACGTTTCCAATGACCAATTTCTTGACAATGGAAACAGATTGCATCCTTTTTTGAATCGGGTTTTGCCTCAGAAGCCTTGGCAACCTTTGCCTTGCTTATTTTGGGTTTGATAACTTTCTTACCCTTTCCTTTGGCATTAGCCTTCTTCCCATCATGAACCAAGAGCACGGGAGAACCTTTCTCCACAATTTTCATCTCTGCAGTTTTGAGCATCCCATGCAACTCAGAGAGATTCTTATCCATTCCATGCATGTTATAATTCATTACAAACTGATTATAACTTTTAGGCAATGAATTAAGAATGAGATCCGTGGCTAGCTCCAATGGGATTGGATAGCCAAGTTTCTCAAGGTTCTCTTCATAACCTTTCATTTTAAGAAAGTGAGGACTCACTTGTTGCCCTTCATTCATTTTACAAGTAGTGAATGCAACAATGGTCTTGTACCTCTCTTGCCTAGCTTGCTCTTGAAACATGGTTCTCAACTCCACGCCTATCTCATAGGCTTCCAAATGTTCCAAACTTTGTTGGAGTTTTGAACACATAGCAGCAAGCATGAGACAACTTACATCTCTAGAATCATTACGATGTTTCTTGTAATTGTCTCTTTCTACCCTAGGGGCAGTAGGCGGTGGTTCAGCGGGGAGAGGCCCATCGAGAATGTACAACTTATCTTCTTGCCTAAGAACAATTCTTATGCTACGGATCCAATCCATAAAGTTGGTACCATTCTCTTCGAGCTTATCCTTCTCAAGGATCGATCGCAACGACATTGATTGAGTGTTATTAGTCATTATCTACAAATATGCAAAATTTCCAAAATTTAATAAGTACCAATTTTTCATTAAAGAAATAAATAATGTATTTTTTTTTAAATGAAAATACTCCCATTAAATTATTGTGAATACGTGTGTTTGAATTTGGGAATATTCATAGCAACATTAAAATTATGAGAGTCGCCACGCCGTTTTAATTAAAGCCAAAACATTGAGAAAAAGCATGTTTAATGGGTTCGGGGGTCAAATTACAACAAGAGAAGAATATTGGACGTTATCACTCCTATTGCCCGAATGATCGGTCTTTCTATCATGATGAATGTGTTAGTAGTGTGTTAGTGTTTGAGACCGGATCCGAAGATTGCCTACGTTCCTCTCAATGTGAGAAGCTCAGGTCAGCGTAGTTCGAGAAGAATTTAGAATAGGCAGAAGAATCGGGATCATGCATAATGAGGGGGGAATTACCTAAAGATTAGGATTTAAAAGTAGTTCCTAGATCATCCTCGGGTTGATGAACCCTCGATCATCATCGGCTATGAAATAACATGCAAACATGAAGATCGCAACCCTAAATATAGCATAAATAAGGTTTTAATCTATGAACACGATGAACATATGAAGAACATATATGAACATATGAATGAACATGCGAAGCATATGAAGAAACTATGAATAAACATGCAAGAACATGAATATTAAAGATCTACATTAGAAATAATGCAAGAACGTGAAGAAATAAGTTAGAAAACTTACCTATGTTGGCAAGAAATAAACCTTGATCTTCTTGGAGGTTTGAATGCTAATTAGAGAGCAAAATTGTGTTTAAGAACTCTCAAATTCGGATCCTCCTAAACCAATAGCATGAGATTGGTTTATATAGTAAACTGAGGGGAAGATCTGATGGTCCAGATCATCCGGGGCGGATGTGGCCGCGTGGCCAATATTGAGGGCGGCGGCGAAAGTGGCCGCGTGGCCATCGTTGCGCGCTGACTTGAAATTCAAGCTAGGGTTTTACTGTTCATACAAGGCAACCCTAAATGTCCATATTTAATGTTTTCTAGAACATTGAGCTATTTTTGGGAATCCGGGACAAGTCTTTGCAAGGTTTCTAATTCCCATAAAGTCCTTGTATATTTGGGAAAGCCCTAATAAACTCATTTTCAGATCGGGTACTAACAGTAGCCCCTCGGCGACGCTTCTTGCAAGGCAATGGAGGGTCGATGATAAAAATAGGAACCGTTCTGAAACATGAGTTTCAAAACAGAGGAAAGGTAAGGGAACGGCTGGACCTTGACAGGCGACCTACGTATCCGCGGGGAATCAAGCCAAACGTAGTTCAAATCTGATGGGGAAATTGGGAAGGACTGTCCTCTGATGGGGAACAACGTTTTCTGCTGGGGAAAATGCACTTGCTGGGGATGAGAGATGACCATGTTGGTCGGGTGGCTGGACCTTTTCTGGTTTCCTACGTATCCTCCGAGGAATCAAGCCGGTCGTAGTTCAGAGCGATTAGGGAAAAGCGAGCCATCGGACTTCTGCTAGGGATAATAAACCTACGGGCACTATCCTGTATGAAGAACGAACATTCGTTAGGAAATGAAGTCATTTGGGAAAAATAAAGATTACCTTGTCTAAATAATCCCAAGATGGAATGGTAAACGCAATCAGGATCGCCAGGGCTCCTGCCGATTGTGCTAACGAAACGCCGAGGCTTCTGCCAACCACGATCGATCAAGAATACGTATGTCATAGAGGCGCCGAAGTCTCTACAATCATACGAATCCTAATAATAGGTGCTGGATCTCTCGCAAACAGAAACGCCGAGGCTTCTGCCAATCGCGATTGATCAAGGATACGTATGTCATAGAGGCGCCGAAGTCTCTACAATCATACGAATCCTAATAATAGGTGCTGGATCTCTCGCAAACAGAAACGCCGAGACTCCTGCCAATCACGATTGATCAAGGATACGTATGTCATAGAGGCGCCGAAGTCTCTACAACCGTACGAATCCTAATAATAGATGCTGGATCTGTCGCAAACAGAAACGCCGAGGCTTCTGCCAATCGCGATCGATCTAGGATGCGTATGTCATAGAGGCGCCAAAGTCTCTACAACCATACGAAGCCTAAGCAAATATTAGGAAATGCTAAAATAATAGATGCTGGATCTCTCGCAAACAGAAACGCCGAGGCTTTTGCCAATCGCGATCTATCTAGGATGCGTATGTCATAGAGGCGCCAAAGTCTCTACAATCATACGAATCCTAAGCAAATATTAGGAAATGCTAAAATAATAGATGCTGGATCTCTCGCAAACAGAAACGCCGAGGCTTCTGCCAATCACGATCGATCTAGGATGCGTATGTCATAGAGGCGCCAAAGTCTCTACAACCATACGAATCCTAAGCAAATATTAGGAAATGCTAAAATAATAGATGCTGGATTTCTCGCAAACAGAAACGCCGAGGCTTCTGCCAATCACGATCGATCTAGGATGCGTATGTCATAGAGGCGCCAAAGTCTCTACAACCATACGAATCCTAAGCAAATATTAGGAAATGCTAAAATAATAGATGCTGGATTTCTCGCAAACAAAAACGCCGAGGCTTCTGCCAATCACGATCGATCTAGGATGCGTATGTCATAGAGGCGCCAAAGTCTCTACAACCATACGAATCCTAAGCAAATATTAGGAAATGCTAAAATAATAGATGCTGGATCTCTCGCAAACAGAAACGCCGAGGCTTCTGCCAATCACGATCGATCTAGGATGCGTATGTCATAGAGGCGCCAAAGTCTCTACAACCATACGAATCCTAAGCAAATATTAGGAAATGCTAAAATAATAGATGCTGGATTTCTCGCAAACAGAAACGCCGAGGCTTCTGCCAATCACGATCGATCTAGGATGCGTATGTCATAGAGGCGCCAAAGTCTCTACAACCATACGAATCCTAAGCAAATATTAGGAAATGCTAAAATAATAGATGCTGGATTTCTCGCAAACAGAAACGCCGAGGCTTCTGCCAATCACGATCGATTTAGGATGCGTATGTCATAGAGGCGCCAAAGTCTCTACAACCATACGAATCCTAAGAAAATATGCTAAAATAATAGATGCTGGATCTCTCGCAAACAGAAACGCCGAGGCTTCTGCCAATCACGATCGATCTAGGATGCGTATGTCACAGAGGCGCCAAAGTCTCTACAACCATACGAATCCTAAGAAAATATGCTAAAATAATAGATGCTGGATCTATCGCAAACAGAAACGCCGAGGCTTCTGCTAATCACGATCGATCTAGGATGCGTATGTCATAGAGGCGCCAAAGTCTCTACACCCATACGAATCCTAAGCAAATATTAGGAAATGCTAAAATAATAGATGCTGGATTTCTCGCAAACAGAAACGCCGAGGCTTCTGCCAATCACGATCGATCTAGGATGCGTATGTCATAGAGGTGCCAAAGTCTCTACAACCATACGAATCCTAAGCAAATATTAGGAAATGCTAAAATAATAGATGCTGGATCTCTCGCAAACAGAAACGCCGAGGCTTCTGCCAATCGCGATCGATCTAGGATGCGTATGTCATAGAGGTGCCGAAGTCTCTACAACCATATGAATCCTAAGCAAATATTAGGAAATGCTAAAATAATAGATGCTGGATCTCTCGTAAACAGAAACGCCGAGGCTTCTGCCAATCGCGATCGATCTAGGATGCGTATGTCATAGAGGCGCCAAAGTCTCTACAACCATACGAATCCTAAGCAAATATTCGGTGAAGAATGGAAATTCTAAGAGGCTTCTCGTACCCAAAGATAACGAACATCAGTCAAAAATAGCGCTAAGGGCACCCAAAATGAATCAAAGGGGAATGTATTAGGGGTAAAACTGAAATTTTTCATGTGGAGGCAAAGATGATGGATTGTTATGAAGTCGCAAACGGGATGAACTCTCGGGGAGTTACAAAGGTGATAGACTCTCGGGAAGTCACAAGGGTGACGGACTCTCGGGGAGTCACAACGGTGATAGACTCTCGGGGAGTCACAAGGGACTCTTTGGTGAGTCACAAGGGCAAACGACCTTTAGGGAGACGCGAAGGAGATGGACTCTCGGGGAGTTGCTAATATGGGAAACATGATCTAGGTTCCGCTTATCCTAATTTAGGAGGGGATGAGGCTACGAGCCATCGAGACCAAGGTGTTAGGTAAGGGACATTTTTCTTGGTTGCCTAGAGGTATGACCTAAGGCTTTTTTAAGGAAAGGGAATAAAGAAGATGGTGATCTCCTAATCTTGAGATAGGAATGCCAAAGATGTCCCGGCTTCTTGGGCTTTAGATTATGTCTTGGAGATAATGTGGGTTTCTTAGGCTTACGGGCTAGGGATTGGAGCATGAGGAGAGTATTCTATCCTAGGCTTAGTGCTAGGGTTTGGAAAGATTGAGGTTTGGGAACTTCCTAGATGTTAAGGTTTCGAACAAAGGTTTGGAAACTGGTGTTTAAGGACCATGACTCTCCTAGGTTTGGGACTAGGGTTTAGAAATATCCTAGGCTTCGAGGCTAGGGCTTGGAGTTGTGGTAGGTTCAGAGGTTGCAAAGGCGTTGGCTTTAGACCTAAGGCTGGGAGTTGAAAGGGTTGTGACTTTCTAGGCTTGATGATAGAGTTTAAAGGGGATAATTTCTACCTAGGCTTGAGGCTAGGGCTTTAGAAAGAGTGCGACTACCTAGGCTTGAGACTAGGGTTTGGAGCGAATGCGGCTACCTAGGCTCGAGGCTAGGGTTTAGAGCGAATGCGGCTTCCTAGGCTTGAGGCTAGGGTTGATTGAGTTTTGGATAGGGCATTATATCCTAGGTTTTGGACTAGGGTTTAATAAAACGGAGAATTGAGATTGTAAATTTCCTAGGTTTCGAGACTAGGGTTTCGGGAATTTGGAAATGATGTTGCATACGGGGCTTTGGAAATTCCCTAGAATTTGGGCTAGGGTTAAAGGGGATGTTGTGGTTTCCTAGGCTTAAGGCTAGGGTTTAGATAGGATATGTGACTACCTAGGATCAAGGCTAGGGTTTAGGAAGGGTGTAGCTACCTAGGCTTTAGGCTAGGGTTTAAGAAGGATGTAACTTCCTAGGCTTTAGGCTAGGGTTTGAAAGGATGTAATTACCTAGGCTTGAGGCTAAGGTTTGAAAGGATGTAATTACCTAGGCTTGAGGCTAGGGTTCAGAGAGAATGATATGACTACCTAGGCTTGAGGCTAGGGCTTAGAGAATGTGTTTACCTAGGTTAAAGGGGATGTTGTGGTTTCCTAGGCTTAAGGCTAGGGTTTAGATAGGATATGTGACTACCTAGGATCAAGGCTAGGGTTTAGGAAGGGTGTAGCTACCTAGGCTTTAGGCTAGGGTTTAAGAAGGATTTAACTTCCTAGGCTTTAGGCTAGGGTTTGAAAGGATGTAATTACCTAGGCTTGAGGCTAGGGTTCAGAGAGAATGATATGACTACCTAGGCTTGAGGCTAGGGCTTAGAGAATGTGTTTACCTAGGTTTAAGGCTAGGGTTTGGAGACCGAAAGCTTTTGAAGGTTTGTCTTGGTTTAGACCGAGCAAGTTTGAGGTCTAAGAGTGTTGCGGTTTGGGGCAAATGAGCTTGATACCTCGTGGCTGGATAGGCTCGATAGATTAGACCTAGGCTAAAGTTCTAGGGTTTAGATAGGGTAAGACTCAGACATGTGTTAAGGAGACCGGGTCCTAATGGAATGGTAGGCGTGAGATCTAGGAGATCGAAGGCTAGGCAGGGTAGCATTGGGACATAAGGCTTTCAAGCGGGTAAGTCTTTTGTCCTAGAGAAATCGCGTTATGGATTAGAACCAAGCAGGCTTGAGGCCGGCCAAGAAGCAATGGATTGGGATTGGATGATCCTAGTACCTAATACGCATGTCGGGCTTGGATCCTAGAGTGTTTGAAAGTTTAGGCTAGGTGCGAACCATAGGTGCGGGAAATGGGTTTGGATATGTGACCATGTTGGCGCATAGGTATGGACTTGAGTCTCAAAGACTTTGCTCGAGTGCAATAGGTACCTAACAGGATTGGATATGCTTAGGACTTAATTTTGTCTTAGAGGTCATGCGCGGGACCAACCTCATTTGGCAATTGTGAAGGTAGGTTAGGGATGGGACTAAGGACACGAGTCTTGACCGGATGGGTTTTGAGATCCCTATGGCATGGCGCGGTGCGCAGGAGATCCTATATACTTGAACAAGGTTTGAGATTTGGACTCGTTGGGGGAGCGATGTTTGAGATCCATGGAGTTCAAGGGTGGACCTTGTAGGTGGCGAGGTTTGGACTCGGCTTGGATTAAGTAGGTTAGAGTCCTTAAGGGGTCGAAGGTTAGACTAGGAAGTCTTTTGAGGCTAATGGGTGACACTAGGTTGGTACTTGGTAGGTTTAAGAGTGGTAGGGTCATGGCTTGGGCATGACGGGAGTCGGGAGACGTAGATGTGTCGCTTTTAGTCGGACCAAGTAGGCTTGGGAATTAAAGAGTCTAAAGGGTGGAGATGTAAGGTGAGAGACCTAAAGGGTAGAAAGTCTTGTGACCTAAAGGTTTAGGGGTTGAGGCCTAAGGTATGAATCAGATATTCTAGAGACCTAAAAGGTAGGTGTTTGGTAGACTCGAATGGTCTTGGGATCTCAGGGATCGTTCAACAGGTTAGACTGAGTAGACCTAAAAGGTTGGAACGAGGAGGATAAGAGAGCCATTGCTTAGACAAGGTAAGGATGAGTATGTGTTGGTAGGTTTGAGATCTAGGAGATCGGGTAGGCTCGGGACCAGTAGGTTCGGGACCTAATGGGTCACCCTAAGGATTTGGCTTTGGTTAACTAGTTTAAGGTCTGAAGTTTTGGGTAGAACCGGTTTGAGGCCGAAGGGGTCATGCTACGAACTTGCGGAAGGTCGAGCTAAGAGATTATGATGTAACGTAGGTAAGACTCACCGGGTAGGTTTGGGACCTAGGTAAGACTGATCGGGTAGGCTCGGGACCTAGAGAGTTTATGGTGTCACTTAGGCAAGACTGACCGGGTAGGCTTGGGACCTAAGGTTTTGAACCAGGTAGGTTGGGACCTAAGGGTATCCTATTGTGTAGGAAATAGGGTGAAGGACCGAGTCAACTCAAGAATCACGGAGATGGGTCTCAGATGGATCGAGGATATTTTTACAATTTTGTGGAGACCGAGCGTGCGGGTTTATAAACAAAGTGTCGGGGAGGAGAAAACTTTATGAAAGTGTTATGATCTTATACAGATGCCTTATAATTAATTATGATTCTAATCAATCCAAATAGGTCGTCGCGTGCCGAGTTAGACGATGAGGGGTGCCCTTCTTCTAAGTGTATCCTTGTTGACGCCTCGGTATTCTCTGGGAAACCACACAGTCGATCCTTTATTGTTAGGGAAGCCCCAGTTGCGTAGAGAGGGGTATCCTACCTCTTTTAAGACGCACCCTTTTTCCTGCCTAGACCGCCCTTGCGGGTTTTCAATCTAGCGGGCATCTCTTTTGCGTCAATTTTTTTTTTTTTTTTTTTTTTTTTTGAAATCATTCAGTCGACTCAAAAAAGGAAAAAAGAATTGTTTGAAAACATGCGGGGGCATTTTAGGGAGAGTAAGAGAGAGAGAGAGATAGTACTCACATTTTGACTTTTTGGGTAACTGAGTGTATATATGTACAAAAGGGAGGAAGCCCCTGCTTTGATAGAAAGTAAGTGTTTAGCTCTTTCCTAGATTGTAGAACGGAAGACTTGTCGAGACATTTGAAAATTGTTTTATTCAAGATTCTCATTTGATTGCTCGAGAATGGACCTCGTTGATTAGTTATGCATCTTATGATTATGTTTTAGACAAGTAGTCTCGAAATAATAAATGTTTTGATCAATTGTGAGTGAAGAGATCAGAAGTAGAAATATATGGGGAAGAGAGAAGAGAAAGGAGATTGGCTCAAGGTGGGTTGTGTATATTTTGGACCGAACCGGGAGGTTGCCTACGTTCTCCTCAAGGTGAGGAGCTCAGGTCCGCGTAGTTCGGGGGAGGCCCGGATGATGATGAAGTTGGGGTTTGAGTATGAGGTTCATTTGTCGCGATAGGTTACTCCGTTGTAGCTTGTTGTTTTGGATTGCTTCATTGCAGCTCATTGCGGTGGATTGCTCCATTGTAGTTGTCATGGCTGCTGCTACCGCGTTAATCTTCTTTGTAGGGAAAGAAAGAAAAATAGAACATTTGAAGTGAAAATAAAATGGGACTTTTACTTTTTTTATGGTGATAGCCCCTTCTATTTTTCTTTATTTTTTTTTATTTTATCTCTTTGTGCACACCCTTTTTTTTGCCTAGGCCGCCCTTTCGGGTTTTCAACCTAGCGGGCTTCTTTTTGTGCGATGCTCTAACTTTTGCCTAGGTCGCCCTTTTGGGTTTCATCCCAGCGAGCCGTATTTTTTTTTTTTTTTTTTTTATATTTGTACATGAAACATTGGGCAAGACAAGCCCCTAGTTTGCTTTCGCCTCTCTCGATTGTGAGGTAGCTTCCTTATAGTTCAAGCGGCCTTTTGCTGGCGGCAGGCATCCTAGCCCCTTGATTTTCTCCGGTAGAGCTCCATTGGATTACCACGTGCACCAATTAATGGCATGAATGACTTCGTGCACTTGTCTTACATTTGCGATGGAATACGGACAGCCCCAGTGTAACGGCATGTAGTACTCATGAAGGGAACAAACCAACCCTTTAAATTGTGGCAGCATGGATGTCTATTTGATGATGAGCAACCGCAATCCATTTCTTTGTCACGACCTTATAAAAAGGGGTCTAATGGTGGGATGAGAGGCGTATGAGGATAGTGTATGGGGGAAGGTGTATATAGAGAGTGTACATGAAGTGTGTACAAGGGGTGAGTGTATAGAGAGAGTGTATGGGGTGATTCGTTCATCCTAATTGGTCAAAGCATTTGTTATCTTGAGACTAATTGTTTACTTAGTTGTGCGAATGGTTTGTGGGTCCATTTACCTTTTAATGAGTCGTCATTAATGATTAAGATTAAGATTAATTCATCATATAAAGATATAGCAATCAAGTTAAAATGGTGAATAAGACAATTTTCATGGAATTGATTTATGCAAGATTATGTCTCAAGTCTAGAGAGAAAAGAAATAAAGACTCTTTTATTGGAACTAAAAGATTTAAACTGACTAGTCCGGGGTGGACTTTTACTAAAGAAACAAAAATCGTCCAAGGTGGACTTTTGAATAAGGACACTCTAGAACCTACGAAGACTGAATGATCCTTTTTTTTATTTATTTATTTAAAGGAGGTAGCCCCAATTTCCTCTTTTGCCCATGCCCATGTATTCCGTTGGCGGGTGATGGCTCCGCTGTCAATGAGGCTTTGAATCTTTCTCCTCAATTGGAGGCAATCTTCGGTGTCATGCCCAACGTACTGGTGGTATTGGCAGTGTTTGGAGGGATCCAAGCATTGCTTCACCCTACTTGGTTCATAGTTGAACAAAGGAGACAACTTGCCGGCTTGAACTAGACTTTTGAAGAGTTTGGCTAACGGCATACCTAAGTCGTCGAATTCGCGCTCGTCCTTCCTTTCACGAACTGTCTTTGAGGGTGATTTAGGTACCGGCACCCCTTGTTGATGAGTAGTCATAGGAGGCATCCCGACGGGGACAGTCTGTGGCGGCCCGTACATTTGAGGAGCGTACGGGTGTTGACATTGAGCAAGAGGGGGAACTCGACTGAGGTAATCATAAACGTCACGAATGTCAGACAAATGGCGCCTCTCGATATCTCTTAGGGTCTTATGCATCTCCTTCTGAAAGTATGTTGCTTGCTCGTTGAGAATGGCCTTAAAGTGGATTGCTTGTTCATCGAGGATGGCTTCGAAGTGGGATGCTTGTTTACTGAGAGCAGTACCGGTGTAGAGGATTGTCTCGGGATCTTGGGTAGCAGCTTCAGTTGCAACTTCGATGTTCTTTGCAGCCGACATGATGCAGAACTCTATTCATGAAAGAATTAAGCCTCTTAGTTGAATTAAATTAGATTCGTATTTAATGATAAGGCATCGTTATAAAATCATTTTTTGGAAAAGAGTCGGTCTCCACATTTTTGAAATGCATTTTGGTAAAAAATTGAAAGTTTGACCGGGCCGAAGTTGCCTACGTTCCCCTTATCATGGGGGAGAGGTCCCACACAATAAGAGGCTCAGGTCGCCGTAGTTCGAATCAAGTTAGACTTTTAAAAAGAGGTGAGAGATGACCATAGGGGTCAAAAAGAGGGAGATGACTCGGTCCTTGGTCAAGCATGGGTGAGGAAGACCTATAGGAGTTGGTTTTGATTGAGTAGGGTATGGTTTGACCTAAGGTTTGACCTAAATTTGACCTAAGGTTTGACCTAAGGTTTGGGACAAAAAGTGGTTCAAGCTAGGATGCGACGATAATGGTGGGTTAACCTAGATGGGTAAAGGATAGGTCGACCTAAATGAGAAGGGTTGGATTGACCTATATAGTGAATGAATCAAGATAGCGGGTTGTAGCGGTTTGCCTATAGGATGATCTAAGCGGGATAGACATGGTTTGACCTAAGCGGGTCTAAGGTTGACCTATTCGGGTTAAACATGGGTAGGCTGACCTATTCGGGTTGGTTGACCTAGGGAGGTCGGTAGATTGACCTAGATGGATTCTATATTGGTAAGTCGACCTAAGCGGGTCACGGGGTGACCTTGACGGGTCAAAGGTGAAAGGGTGGTTTTAACCTAAGATGGACAAGTTGACCTAAATGGGTCAAGGATGGTGTGTGGACCTAAACGGGTTGACCTAGGTTGGTCTGGACGACGGTGGGTCAAATAATGACCTAGGTGGGTCAAGATGACTGTTTGACCTAAGCGGGTTAGGACCAAAGGTAATTGGGTTCACCAATGGAATCAAAGATTGACCTAAGAGGTCGAAAATGGATAAGGTTGACCTAGGAGTCCAAGTTTGACCTAAGAGGTCGAAGGTGATTGGGTTGACCTAGGAGGTCAAGGGTTGACCTAAGAGGTCAACGGGTGATAATGTCGACCGAGGGGGTCAAAGGTTGACCTAAGAGGTCAAAGGTGATAAGGCTGACCTAGGAGGATGATGTTGACCTAGGGGTCAAGGGTTGAGAAGGTTGACCTAGGCGGTCAAAGGTGGATGAGGTTAACCTAGGCGGTCAAGGGTTAACCTAAGAGGTCAAAAGCAGATGAGGTTGACCTAGGCAGTCAAGGGTTGACCTAAGAGGTCAAAGGTGGATGAGGTTGACCTAAGGGGTCAAAGGCGGATGAGAATGACCTATGGGGTCAAGGGTTGAGAAGGTTGACCTAGGCGGTCAAAGGTTGACCTAGGAGGTCAAAGGTTGACCTAAGGTTGACCTAGGCGGTCAAAGGTTGATAAGGTTGACCTAGGGGGTCGAAGGTTGAGAAGGTTGACCTAGGCGGTCAAAGGTTAAGAAGGTTGACCTAGGCGGTCAAAGGTTGATAAGGTTGACCTAGGGGGTCAAAGGTTGAGGAGGTTGACCTAGGCGGTCAAAGGTTGAGAAGGTTGACCTAGGCGGTTGAAGGTGAAGGGTAGACCCAAATGGATCGCGATGATGGCCCAACGGATGAGCGATGGACCTTAGAGGTCGCCTAGATGCAATGCACATTTTATTTTGCCAAAAGTTTTGCATTTATTTACATCCTAAATGGGTGATCCGAGGAGTGTCCTAATCTCTATGTGTGGGTTGACACGTGTTAGGTAAAAGGTTCCCACCGCTCGCGGAACGTACATGGTGAGTGGAGTAGACGAGTGACTCGAAAAGAGGGCGGCAGTAGCGCACAAATTCCCGCACATCGAAAACTCCGGGTAGTAGGGACATGTGCAGTGCTGACACGGACTAGTGGTAGTGTGTGGCAAGAAACTAATTCTTTTTAAGGAGAAAAGAGAGAAGTTTTGAATGTTTGAATGATGCTATGCAATGCAATGCAGGAGAAGGAAAATAATGTACAAGGGAGCATAGCAGAGTTTTGTTTGACCTTAGTACTATAGGGAAAGTACAAAAAATACATGTATTGAAAAAATTCAAGGTACACATATTAACATGGCAAAAATACAAGGTGCATGTGCAAACATGGCAAAGTCTGAGGTGCATGTGCAAACATGGCAAAGTCTGAGGTGCATGTGTAAACATGGCAAAGTGTGAGGTGTATGTGTAAACATGGAAAGTGTGCATGTGTAAACATGGCAGGTGTGTGCATGTGTAAACATGGCAGGTGTGTGCATGTGTAAACATGGAAAGTGTGTGCATGTGTGAACATGGCAAGTGTGCATGTGTAAACATGGCAGGTGTGTGCATGTGTAAACATGGCAAGTGTGTGCATGTATAAACATGGCAAGTGTGCATGTGTAAACATGGCAGGTGTGTGCATGTGTAAACATGGCAGGTGTGTGCATGTGTAAACATGGCAAGCATCATGATGTGACGAAAGTTAGACCCACTAAGTTTGAAAAAGTTTCAAAGCAGTCCCCAGCGGAGTCGCCACTGTGAATACGTGTGTTTGAATTTGGGAATATTCATAGCAACATTAAAATTATGAGAGTCGCCACGCCGTTTTAATTAAAGCCAAAACATTGAGAAAAAGCATGTTTAATGGGTTCGGGGGTCAAATTACAACAAGAGAAGAATATTGGACGTTATCACTCCTATTGCCCGAATGATCGGTCTTTCTATCATGATGAATGTGTTAGTAGTGTGTTAGTGTTTGAGACCGGATCCGAAGATTGCCTACGTTCCTCTCAATGTGAGAAGCTCAGGTCAGCGTAGTTCGAGAAGAATTTAGAATAGGCAGAAGAATCGGGATCATGCATAATGAGGGGGGAATTACCTAAAGATTAGGGTTTAGAAGTAGTTCCTAGATCATCCTCGGGTTGATGAACCCTCGATCATCATCGGCTATGAAATAACATGCAAACATGAAGATCGCAACCCTAAATATAGCATAAATAAGGTTTTAATCTATGAACACGATGAACATATGAAGAACATATATGAACATATGAATGAACATGCGAAGCATATGAAGAAACTATGAATAAACATGCAAGAACATGAATATTAAAGATCTACATTAGAAATAATGCAAGAACGTGAAGAAATAAGTTAGAAAACTTACCTATGTTGGCAAGAAATAAACCTTGATCTTCTTGGAGGTTTGAATCCTAATTAGAGAGCAAAATTGTGTTTAAGAACTCTCAAATTCGGATCCTCATAAACCAATAGCATGAGATTGGTTTATATAGTAAACTGAGGGGAAGATCTGATGGTCCAGATCATCCGGGGCGGATGTGGCCGCGTGGCCAATATTGAGGGCGGCGGCGAAAGTGGCCGCGTGGCCAATATTGAGGGCGGCGGCGAAAGTGGCCGCGTGGCCATCGTTGCGCGCTGACTTGAAATTCAAGCTAGGGTTTTACTGTTCATACAAGGCAACCCTAAATGTCCATATTTAATGTTTTCTAGAACATTGAGCTATTTTTGGGAATCCGGGACAAGTCTTTGCAAGGTTTCTAATTCCCATAAAGTCCTTGTATATTTGGGAAAGCCCTAATAAACTCATTTTCAGATCGGGTACTAATAATTATATAACCTTCATATACATCCAATGCATAATATAATTTAATTGGGCTAAGATCCAACTTTAATTTAACTTTTGAGTCCACGGAGGCGGACCGCTCAAAACTAAATTAATTAGGTAGACAATCATATCAATCATATCCCATATGATTCTTAGATCCTTTTATGAGATTCTTTGAGAAATCCAATTTCAAAAAGCATGTTTAATCTCATCTTTTGCCTAGGCCCAAAACTGTTTTGACGCCTAATTAAGTCCAACCATTTTAAACGCATAGGTACCATTCAATTTAATGCACCTTACGGAGGCAAGCCCACATTAAATTAATGAACCTCATCTTGCTCATACATGAATAAGATTAATTCACCTCGCGGAGGCGAACCCACATCAAGATTACCCATGCATAAACAAGTGTTTTAATCATGGCATGGCAAAGAAGGACTTAAAACTTTATTTGAAGGTTCATCACATATAGCATATAACACATTTATGAGCACATAACATGTTACACATCAAGTTTAGCCACTAAATTAATCTCCATTAATTTAAGCATGATATTTATGTGTCATTGGTTTCTCTATAATTATGAGGATGAGACTATTTCAACTTTGGTTATTATCTCCAAATCAAGACAACAAGAAGTGCGGTCGAACTAAGCCATTAGGCAACCACAATCCAGCACTAATTCAAGAAACCAAGAAAGTAGTCCATGTGGCCGAAACTAAGCAATAGATGGTCTCGATGAACGTAGGCCAATTGCATTCACAATTCCACATGGATCTCCAATCATTGAATCAAGAACTTTGTTTCTCAATTTTAGCAATTATGAACTCTTCATAATTCTAACTTCGTTTTATCTTTGAAACTTTGATTGCGATCAAGTTTGGGAAACACAATCTCGATGAACGCAGATTAGCCATCCAAATCTTGAACCAATCTTAGAATCACAAGACTAAAACAAATAGGAAAATCAAACCCCAAAATCCACACACAAACCAACTACCCAAAACCCATTCCAGATCAGCAAGTCTGGACTGGTTCTGTTACTGGTTTTGTTGAATTTTTCAAAAATTCCAGATTCTGTTTTTTTTTTACCAAAATCAGACCTTTTGATCCCTTTGTACGGCCGCCCAAAAAGATCTTTGCGGTCGCCCAAAAAATGTGCGGCCGCCCAGAATCTTCTGTGCGGTCGCCCATGGCCATCAGAAGGTGCAGAATTTTCAAGTTCGAAAATTTTGTCTCAAAATCGTTTTTCCCCGACTATTAAAACTTTGATCCAATCAAAAATTAATAATCAACAATTCTGAATCCATCATAATTTATTTATTGCGATTGAATCGTGCGATTAAAGTTGCAAAACAATAAACCACATAAAATCACATAACACATAAACGTCATATATTCCAATATTCACATCATGCAAGGCACATAAACAATTTACATACACATAACATGATCTAGGTATTGAAATAATCAACATGAACGGGGCTCTGATACCACTGTTGGGTTTCGTAGTAACATGCGCAGCGGAATTTAGCATTTAAAATTTTGAAACCCAAAGTCCATAGATCCGTTCATATGATTAAATCAAATACAATAACATGAATATAGGATAAGACTAACCCTTGATGGCTATTAAATTTTCTCTTGGTCTTTGGTGGAGATTTGAAGACTTGATCACGATCACAAAGCTTGAACACGAACTTTGAAGATGATGATTTTCACCCTCTAGCGGTATCCACACTTCGAACGAATATCAAAGGAACTTCTTTGATCTTGGTTGCTAGACCAAATTGTGAAACACGTTTTCACAATAAATTTGAACTATATGGAATTTTCTCTCTTGTGTATTATTTTGTTCTTTGACCAAGGATGTCTTAGAACAAAGTAAAACCTCTCTCAAACTCTTTGGAGACTCACAAAATTCTGGCCGAACTCATCCTTTTATACACAAGCAAGACCTATTCCAAATAGGAATCTTGTGTCAAAAGACATTCCAAATCGAATTAGGAAAGTGCCAGCCGACAGTACTGTGCGGCCGCCCAGAATACACTGTGCGGTCGCACATTTATCTGAAACAAACTGGTACAAATCTGAGCTAAGTGTGCGGCCGCCCAGTCCACACTGTGCGGTCGCCCACTTCCCCAGAATGTCCAGAATTTCCAAAATTCCAATTTAGTCCTTTTAAAGATTCGTTCTATTGTGTGTGACCCTCTAGGATTATACTAAGTTGGCAATGGGTTCAAACATGAAACCATAAGATATGATTAGGTTCTAGCAAACCGTCATACCTACCCAAATAGTATAACTAGATACAAGTTCGCATTCCTTTAGAATATGTCATAATCCCTTTATCCTCGACGTCATTGAACACAAGTCATGGTCAAACAGTCAACTTGTTTTGTTCAATACTTTCTCGATTCTGAATATGTTGATAATCCAAATGCCATTGATCCAATCAATTCATTTGAGTCCGGCCGAACATTTCATCAACACCATTCCTACGAGAGGCCCAAGCTTGACATCTCTCCGAAGAGGGACAAATCCATTTAGCTTATTATTCTTCCCTACGTGAATCCGATTATGCCAATCATACCCTTTATAACTTCCCGGTTAAAGGTAGCGTTTGAATATGTCAAACATAATGTTCATCAAGTGGCAGACTATAATAACTTCATGTCTAAGGATTCAAATGACATAACTAATATGAGATATATGTTCGACATAGACCATGACATAAATCTCATACAACGGGTCATGTCCAGTACCTTGTTCCAAACAAGTACCCATAAATCTAACATGATCATCGCATGATCATTTAGCCTTTATACTAGTGCTTAACAAGTACTAGGGACGGAGATTTTTATAAGTAAACATGAACAATAATAATAATCAAAACATCTCTTTATTGATATGAAATAAATGATAACAATTACAACGTTTATTAAACGTGCCTAGGGCACCACTACCAACACTGGGCATTTCCACTGCGGATGTCCCACTTTGTCACAGTTAAAGCACTTCTTTTACTTGTACCAACACTCATCGGTCTTGTGTTTTCCATCACAGACTTGGCATTTCTCATCAAAACCTTTCCCTTTAGCATCACCCTTTTTGCAATCCTTACGGTTTCCTTGGCCTTTATTCGGGTACTTACTTGCAGTATTATCCTTCTCGCGATCGTCAGCAGCCTTCCGCTTGTTGGGTTTCCTATAATCATGTGCAGCGGAATAAAGCATTTAAAATTTTCATTGAAACTCGAAGCCCATAGATCCATTCATATGATTAAATCAAATACTTGCATAATGAATACTAGAATACTAACCCTTGAAGCCTTTGATTAACAACCTTGATTCTTGGTGGAACTTTGAAACTTGATCACGAACAAAAGCAAGAACACGAACTATGGAGGTGATAAGCTTCACCCTCTATTAGTATCCACACCTCGAACGAATATCAAGAACGCTTCTTGATCTTGGTTGCTAGACCAAATTGTGAAACACGCTTTCACAATTGTTTTAGAACTATATGGAATTTTATGAGATGTTCTTTTTCTTCGATCTAGGGATCTTAGAATAAGAAATAACTCTCTCAAACTCTTTGGAGGCTCACAATATGCATTCGACTGATTAGGGAAACTAGAGGGGTTATTTATACTTGTTTCTCCTATTCCAAATAGGTAACAAGTGGTCAAAATCGCAAGAAATCAGATTAAGAGAGTTCCAGGCCGAAACCAACTAGGTCGCCTGGGTCTTATAGGAGGTCCGGCCGGGTCCTATACAAGGTCCGACTGGGTCCTTGCATAGGTCCGATCGGACCCTCCAGTTTTTCTGGTTTTCTTGTTTTCTCCTCTAAATTCCTAAAAAACCCTCAAAGGACCTTCAACCCAAATTCCAATTAAGTCCTTTAGGATTCGTTCTAATTGTGTGTGACCTTATAGGATTACACTAAGTTGGAAATGGTTTTAAACATAAACCCATAAGATATGATTAGGTTCTAGCAAACCGTCATACCTACCCAAATAGTGTAACTATATACAAGTTCGTATTCCTTTATAGAACATGTCACAATCCCTTTGTCCACGATGTCATTGAACACAAGTCATGGTCATTGAGTCAACTTGTAATTTTTCAATGCTTTCTCGATTCTGAATATGTTGATAATCCAAATGACATTGATCCAATCAATTCATTTGAGATTGGCCAAACATTTCATCAACATCATTCTACGAGGGGCCCAAGCTTGACATCTCTCCGAAGAGGGACAAATCTACTTAGCTTATTATTCTTCCCTACGTGAATCCGATTATGCCAATCATATCCTTTATAACTACCTGGTTAAAGGTAGCGTTTGAATATGTCAAACATAATGTTCATCAAGTGGAAGACTATAATAACTTCATGTCTAAGGATTCAAATGACATAACTATTATGAGATCTATATATGACATTGACCATGACATAAATCTCATAGAGCGGGTCATGTCCAGTACCTTGTTCTCCAACAAGTACCCATAAATCTAACATGATCTTCCCATGATCATTCAGACTTATACTAGTGCTTCATAAGCACTAGGGACAGAGATTATTATAAGTAAACATGAACAACAATAATAACCAAAACATCTCTTTATTAATATGAATAAAACTATAACATACATAACTTTTAAATTAACGTGCCTAGGGCACCAACACTAACACCACTTGTTTCCATTGCGGTTCCAGTTTCCCTTAGTCGACTCTTTCTCAGTAGACTTCTTTTTCTCTTCCTTCTTACTGCGGTAACTCTCCGCTTCTGTCTCCACTATTCTTGCTCTGTCCAACACCTGGTCATATGTTGATAGCATCAATGGAGTGATTCTATATCGGATCCGGTCGCTCAAACCAGTTTCAAACTTTCGAGCTTTCTGCTCTTCATTATCGAAAAATGTTGGGGTAAACTCCAGCAACTCAGTAAACTTCTCATAGTATTCATCCACTGCTAATTTTTCTTGTGTCAACGTCATAAATTCTGCCACTCGGGCATTTTGAATGCTCATCGGGTAATAGTTTTTGTTGACACACGCTTAAACCTATCCCACGTGAATTCAACATCTCCACCCACGACAGCAGCCCTCTTTTCTGCTTCCCACCACTTCAAGGCCTGCCCAGCATGAATGTGGCAAACACTACCTCTCTCTCAGGCATGCAATCCAAGGTTTCAAATATTTTCTCCATATCTTTTACCCTCTCCTCAGGCTTTTTGTTGTTAGTACCAGAGAACGACTCTGGGTTTCTCTTTTGAAATATCTCCAACGTATCTCGCAACAGAATATGTGGAGCTTGTTGTTGTGGTTGGGCTAGAGTCGCCACGACTTGCCCAATCCTAGCCATAGTCTGGTTCAAAGTTTGCAACAAGTTTCCCATGTTCGGTTCAGCTTGCTCATCATTATTTCCCGCGTTATTTCCGGCATTGTTGGTATTCGCGTTCCTTCTTGTACCCCTTCTTGACATCTTAGTAAGATCATACTCTTATTAGTATCCTGGGAAAAACGCTATTACTCATGCCACACAAGCATTGCTACTATGCTTAATACTTCATATAAAAAGGCTGTCCCCAAAAGACGTAACTTTTACAATAGATCGGTTTACTAGATCTCTGGTCGTTTCAACAGACCAATTATACTTAGCGAAGTCATTTCACTAAACTAAACTTATTAATCATAGGTCAATTCACTAGACCCTTATCATTCACACTTTGCCGTTTCAATAAGCCAATTACTTTTACTTTTGACCGTTTCAAAAGGTCATTTTATTCTTGTTTCGATCATTTCACTAGACCAAAACTAATTTCACTTGGCCGTTTCAATAAGCCAATTATACTCATGGTCTTTTCACATGACCAATACTTCTTTGTTCTAGGTAGCTCACACGCTATAACTTAAGAACAAAACAATTAACAAAGCCATTTGCTTAAATAAATCATAACTTTTATTGCGAGGATCTTTTTGGAATAAAAGTCAACAAAACAAAATTCTAGTATTTTTCTCTAAACTAGAACTAACTATCATTACTATGAAATAAAATAAACTCCATGTTTCATTTTTCAATCATGAAACACTTTCCTAGGTCTCCCTCTAGGTCTTCCACTTGGTACTTTTGGTGCTTTCTTAGAACCTCTTGGCCTACCTCTGGGCCTACGAACCGGTACCTCTTCCAGTTCTAGCTCTTCATCGTCATCAATAATGAATGGGGCGGCTTCACTAACCTCGAGGATAATATCTATTTCTTCAGCCTCTTCTTCAGCTACCAAATTATCTTTGTTTGGCGCTTCATTGCCTACGGGGGTTGTTGGTTCTGACTCCCTAGCTCTGGCTTTCTTTAAGTCTTCCAATTCGTAGTACCACTGGTACGCCTGTTCTCGGATTCCATGATAATACTTTTCATTCTGGTCCTTGGTCTCCTTGACTTCCTTTAGTTCTTTAAGAGCGTCAATTAAATGATTAATGCTTTCTCATCCAGTATCCACTTTCCTAGCATAACTTCCACTTTGGTCTATTCAGCTTCTAATGCCTTGGTTAATTTCTTAATCTTGAGGGAATATCTCTGAATCACCCTCTCCTTAATGGTTCTGTGCATCAGGTTCATCTTCGGATTTCTTTTATGTCCGTCCATGACCTACAATTAAGACATAACCATCATCAGTGTCATATAACTTAAAGATATGAGACCATAATTATCATTTTCATAAGCAACTTAAAAGAATATCATTCTAGTGTAACCCTTCAAGTTTTACTCTCAAAGTGTTCACTTATATTCCTCTACATTCCTTGAGGAAATCTTATCTTAGGTTCTTTCCTAAAATAGTAAGTTTCCAGAATTAACTAGTTTGACATCAAGCAATCTTAGTCTTCCTAAAACGCTCAAATCAAACCTATTCAATATCATACTTCTTATCCTCATTAAGCTCTAATCCCAAAGCTCTGATACCAAGTGTAACGACCCAAACTTTCCAATAATAATAATTATTCATAAACTAGGAAATCCCAAACGTCAAACACAATTTAAATCCAATGTTCACATCTAACGGCTAGTATAGTCTAACCATAATTCAAAATAGTGCGGAAGCATAACTGTATTCCAAACTTAACGGCTAGTACAACCCACTAGCTCTAAAATAAAACATAACAATGTCTTAAAACTCTTCATCAAACCACGGACCACCCTTCTTTGCAATCTAACAATTTCCTCTACTCTTTACCTTGAAAAGAATATAAGAAAGGGGTGAGCGAATAATGCTCAGTAAGTTCATACGGGATCTCTCCAGGTACTAAGAAGAGATGACCGAAAGAACGGAGCCAAACAAATATTCTCAATGAAAGGCTATTCATCAATAAACTTAACTGTACACATTCAAAATAAAGGTACAATACTTAAGAATTTGTGGCACTATCACAAGTTCGTCAATTCCAGAGTTACAATACACCTTTTCAGGGTGTTACACCTTTTCAGGGTGTTAAGAGAATAAGAGACCTTACACCTTTCCAGTGTGCTCCCTTATTAATTTATATACTTCATCAAATAGCATACAGTGTCAAAGTTCTTTTAAATCAAACTAGACAAGTTCATTTAGTCCTTTTCAGTCAAACTCGTTCAGTTTTCATTTAGTCCTTTTCAATCAGACTAATTCATGCTACGTCTTTTTCAATCAGACAAAGCTAACTGCACCTGTTTCAAATAGATACAGTAACATTCATTCACAGTGTTCAAGGTACAAGAACACATAACACAATTTCAATCACTTTAGATACCCATTGAACAACACACATCAAGGGCAAGATCAATTCAAAAGACGTTTCATGTCATAAGAGTTAAAATACTACCGGCCACTTGGTAGCTAGACTTAGAAAGAATTATGAGGATCCTATTTTTAAAGGATGAATCTCAAAAGACTTAGGAACGTAATCCCTTACCTTGGCTTGCGTTAATCATTCTCGCAAAACCACGCGCACGTATCTACAATCATGCGAAATAACTTTTTAGACAAAAGTAATACTATTTACTTCCGTCCCCAAAATACTTTACTTTCTCTTATTATTAACCTACGAGTTATTCTCTGTAACTCCTTTTAAGGTTAATACCTGTTTTAGGGTTTCTCATATTACCCAATTATATTTATACCCGAAATACCCTTTGAGGTTTACCAAAATACCCTTAGGGTTTCACCATAACACTACTAGGGTTTTACCATCTTCAATTCAAATCTCAATTCCTTAATATTCAATTACACACACTATTTTCACCTTCGTAGCACACACATCAACACACGCACACACACGCTGCGCATCCAGCGCGCACACACACACGGCACCACACACACGCACACCAGCACACACACGCACACACAACACGCACACACACATGCACAGTGCGCATAACACACATTACACATGCACACACAAACACAAACACAAACACGCACACACACACGGACACATAGTCACATACATACACACACACAATCATTCTTCTTCCTCTTCTTAATTCAATTCAATCAAACCCTAGTTCTGTAACACCCCAAATTTTCTTACTGTATCTGAGCATTTAATGGCATTAAATAACAATAATTAATACCTCAATTTAGGGTTCCCAACTGACCCTTTATTACATCATCAATTCAAAATAAATGCGGAAGCGTAACTTAAAAACTTGTCTTGGCAGGTAAACAACCCTAGCCATCAATGTACTTTAACTTACACCAATTAAATAAGATTCTTAAAATAACTAAATAAGAATTCTTCAATCTGCCGTTCTTCCTACGGCTGCTCTCCTTCTCTTGCCCTTCTACTTAAATCCTGAAATAAAATTATAGAGAAGGGATGAGCGAACGAATGCTCAGTAAGTTCATACGTGGCCTCTCCGGTTACTAAGGAGAGACCACCAGAACAAATACTATGAATAACTTTTACAAGGATAGGTTCAGTTACTTTTGATTCAAGACTGCAGAACAATACAGCCGTATTACTTTTAAGATTTTACTTTCAAAGGGTTATGGCACTACAATCCAAAGGGATTCATTCAAGTTCCGTCAATTCCAAGGTAACGTACATTATAACCTCAATGCCAAAGGTACAATTTTGTACACCTAGCTTCTTCCAAGCCATTAGTGTAGGTCGTAACATATATGGTATCCACACATATATGCTCGGGGTCTAGAATTATCCTTGTAATCAGACAATTCCTGAGAGAGGGCATGTGATCACTCATGCAATCCCTAGTTTAAGGACGAGTCTTTTCTAACTGGACTGTCCCGTCAATGTCTTTTCTAACTGGACATTGGCCACTCTAACAAGTAAGTGATTAACTTACAAGTTAGAATGAGAACATACTAAGGTACAAGTATGTGATAACAAGTTTCAATCTTCGATACTTAGTAGATCAATGAGGACATCACTAAGTAATTCTTCCAAAAGAACGTTCAATAACGCTGAGTTTATTCAAATACTATCATGCCATACTGATAGTCTAACTTGTAGAAAGAATATATAATTCCAATAAACAGGAGTTCAAATAACAGTAAGGAACGTAATCCCTTACCTGAGTTGCTTTTCCTTGCAATCTCCTCTCTGTGCAAATCTACAAGGCACCGAGTAATTTACTTTAGTAAATGTTAACTACTTCTACTTAGTTAACTGAGAGATGCGTTTTTACTTCTTTACTTCGTTACTCTTTTCCTTACGTTTAGGTTTCTGACTTGGATTTGCGAGTCAGTCCTTTAACTTTAATATAATTGTGATTAAGTCCTCTAACTTTGGTTTAATTACAATTTGGTCCCTCAACTTTGGATTAATTGCAAATTGGTCCTTCAACTTTGGGTTAATTGCAAATTGGTCCTTCAACTTTGGGTTAATTGCAAATTGGTCCTTTAACTTTGGGTTAATTGCAAATTTGTCCTTCAACTTTGGATTAATTGCAGGAAGGTCCTTTGACTTTGATTTTGTTCATAAAGGTCCCCCAAATTTCTTTTTAACCACTTAGACCCCTCTAACTTCAAAGGTTTCCTTTTTATTTCTTCTAACTTTAACCTTTTTCAGTTTAATCCTTTTTCGTCAGGAAACTAACTGAATTCTTTTAATCTTCCTTCTTCTCGTTAACTTTCTAACTTTCAAGGTCTTCCAAATACTTATTCTATTTTCTCAAGTTAATTTTCTAACTCCCCAATGATTTTCCTAAGGTTCATACTTCCTTTCCATTACGAACTTAACGAAAACACTAACTTCTCCATCTTAACCCTTGACATCTTAGATCAAGAATCAACACCCAATCTATATGACCATAGCCGAAATTCTATATCATCAATATTCATTGATTTGGTTGATTTTTCTTGTTCTTTAATTTTTCAAAAATTTCCCAAACATTAAATTACTCACTAATCAATAATAATAATTTCAACAATTAACAAAATAATTCCCCCATCCTCATAAGGCCATTCGGCCGAAGCATGTCATGGGTATAACCCATATTTTTCTTCTTTTTTGTTAAACTCTAATTAGTCTCAATCTCATATTGATTAAATCCCCATGCATTGTAGGGTATTACTCACATCTAATTCATGATTATAAAATCGATAAAAATAAAAACTAACATGGAGATCATTCTTTCATTAAAACCTTTGCATCTAAACTTCTAGCAATTAATGTCCCATTAATTAATCACTAGCATGCAAACCCTAATAATCCTTTTCTTTTAAACATCCATAGATTTAGTTTTACTTAACCAAAATCAATGCAATGAATTTTAGAACGTAAGGTTTTGGCATTACCTTGGATTTAATCGGATTACACTTTATCAACAATGGCGAAAATTCTTCTCCTTCCTCCCTCTTGGCTCGGCCGGCGGCTATGGTAGGATTAGGGTTTTTTGTGTTTTGTTCTTTTTGATAATTAAGAAGTGAAAACCTAAAATTTCACTAAACATGGTATTTATACTCTTGGGTAATAGTTAGTTTGGGTTGGGTCTAATTTACTAAGTTCGGGCCAACCCAATTTTTCAGCCCACTCCTTAGTTAATCTGTTGATTCTATTTTTTATTTAATTAAATTAATGTACCCAATTTAAAGTAATTAAATAAATAAAAAAAAAATTGCGGTTATTACATTCTTACCCCCTTAAAAGAAGTTTGTCCTCAAACTTTGACCAGTCTTAATCCGAGAAGATGTCTGGGTACAATTCACGCATTTCACTTTCTAGCTCCCACGTCGCTTCTCTTTCTGAGTGATTGCTCCATTGCACTTTCACATAGGGAACCGTACGTTTTCTTACGACCTCGTCTTTTCTGTCGACGATCTTGATTGGTCGTTCATCGTACGTCAAATCTGCCCGAACTCTTAACTGGTTGTACTCTATCACATGACTTGGATCATGAATATACTTCCTTAGCATGGAGACATGGAACACATTATGTACTCCAGCTAATACCGGCGGTAACGCCAATCGATAAGCCACTTCCCCGATCCTATCGAGAATTTCGAATGGTCCCACGTATCGTGGACTTAGCTTCCCTTTAATCCCGAAACGCATAACTCCTTTCGTGGGCGATATCTTTAGGAATACTCGATCCCCTGGCTGAAATTCCAGTTCTCGCCTTCTGTTGTTTGCGTAAGATTTCTGCCTACTCTGTGCAGTCTGTAGCCACTTCCGAATCTGTTGTACCTTATCCGCCGTGACTTGTACAAGTTCTGGTCCACTTAACCTTCTCTCACAAACTTCGTCCCAACAAGCCGGTGATCTACACTTCCTCCCATACAATGCCTCATATGGTGCCATCCCAATACTTGCATGGAAGCTGTTGTTGTAGGCGAATTCCACTAACGGTAAATGCTCGTCCCACGCGTTTGGCCAATCTAACGAAGTAGCCCTCAGCATGTATTCTAGTGTCTGGATAGTCCTTTCCGACTGCCCATCTGTCTGTGGATGAAACGCCGTACTCATGGTCAATTCTGTTCCCAATGCTTCCTGTAGGCTGTTCCAAAATTTCAAAGTGAACCTAGCATCTCGATCAGACACGATTGTGACCGGGATTCCATGTAACCTTACTATCTCGTCGATATACAACTTGGCCAACTTTTCCAACGAATCAGTCTTCTTGATTGCCAGAAAATGTGCTGACTTCGTCAATCGATCTACTATAACCCATATGGCGTCATACTTCCCTGTCGTCTTCGGCAACCCACTTACAAAATCCATAGCAATGTTCTCCCACTTCCATTCGGGAATTGGTAATGATTGCAGTAACCCTGCTGGCTTCTGATGCTCACTCTTAACTTGTTGACACGTCAGACATTTATGCACATACTCTGCCACATCATTCTTCATATTATTCCACCAATATGACTCCTTTAGATCCCTATACATTTTAGTACTCCCCGGATGTACAGAGAACTTCGAGCAATGAGCTTCTCTCAGTATCTCTCTCTTAATTTCATCATTATTTGGTACCCATACTCTCTTTTGGTATTTCAGAATTCCATCTTCGCCCATGTGAAGATCCTTTGCTTGCCCTTTTCCGATTAGAGCTTCTCTCCCCTCGTCTAGCTCTTGTGCCTCTTTAATTATGCCCAACAATGCAGGTTGTAACGTCAATCGAGCCAAGTATCCGTTTACTTTTACTATCAAGTTCATCTCCTTGACATCCTTCCATATGCTTACCCCCTTAGAGATCAACGTTGCCAACATTCCGTGACTCTTCCTACTTAAAGCATCTGCCACCTTGTTGGCCTTCCCAGGATGATACAATATTTCACAGTCGTAGTCCTTGAGAAGTTCTAGCCACCTCCGTTGTCTCATATTCAATTCCTTCTGCGTGAAGATATACTTAAGGCTCTTGTGATCTGTAAAAATCTGACATTTCACGCCATACAGATAATGTCTCCAAATTTTCAAAGCAAACACTACTGCTGCTAACTCCAAATCATGGGTCGGGTAATTCCTTTCATATACTTTCAACTGCCTAGATGCATATGCTATCACCTTCTCATTTTGCATCAGTACACAGCCTAGTCCTTTCAACGACGCATCACTGTAGATAACAAAACCTTCTGTTCCTGTCGGTAGTGTTAATACTGGTGCATATACTAATCTATTCTTCAATTCTTGGAAACTTTTCTCACACTCTTCTGACCAAACAAACTTGGCTGCCTTCTGTGTCAGCTTCGTCAATGGTCCTGATAACTTCGAAAATCCCTCTACGAACCTTCTATAGTAACCAGCTAAACCCAAGAAACTTCTTATTTCGGTTACTGTAGTCGGTCTTTCCCAATCCATTATTGCCTCTACCTTCGTCGGGTCCACAGAAATTCCCTCTTTCGACACTACGTGTCCCAAAAATGCTACTTTCTCCAACCAGAATTCACATTTCTTAAACTTCGCGTATAATTTCTGTCTCCTCAAAATTTCTAACACTATCCTTAAATGTTCAGCATGTTCTTCCTTTGTCTTCGAGTACACCAAAATATCATCAATGAATACTATAACACATTTATCTAAGTACTCCTGAAATATCCTATTCATCAACTCCATGAATGCAGCTGGTGCGTTAGTTAATCCGAATGGCATCACGACAAACTCATAATGCCCATACCTTGTCCTAAACGCTGTCTTCGCCACATCTACATCCTTGACCCTCAGCTGATGATATCCAGATCTAAGATCAATCTTTGAAAAATAACAGGCTCCTCTCAAATGATCAAACAAATCATCAATTCTCGGCAGTGGGTATTGGTTCCTAACCGTCACCTTATTCAACTCTCTATAGTCAATACATAGTCTCATAGATCCATCTCTCTTCTTCACAAATAGTACCGGTGCGCCCCATGGTGATACACTAGGTCTAATCAACCCCTTGTCTAACAATTCTTGCAACTGTTCCTTTAGTTCTTTCAACTCCGTTGGAGCCATCCTGTACGGTGCTCTCGAAATAGGCGTGGTTTCTGGTGCTAAATCGATGGAGAACTCTACTTCCCTTACTGGTGGTATACCAGGCAAATATTTAGGAAATACATCTTAAAATTCATTCACTACTTCAAGTGACTCTAAGGTTACTCCCTTCTCTTCTGTTTCACCTATGTATGCCAGGAATCCTACACATCCCTTCCTCAACATTTTACGGGCCTTCATCACCGAGATTAAGCCTACCCTTTTCCTCGGCCTTGAACCCACGAATCTGTATTCTCTACCTTCTTCTCCTAGGAACGTCACTATTTTCTCTTGACAGTTCACGTTAGCTTGATGTAGAGCCAACCAATCCATTCCTAGTATTACGTCGAATTCCGACATATCCAGTTCGATGAGATCGATCTTTACATTCGTATCTCCGATTCCTAAGGTGCAATTTCTATAAGAGGTAGTGATGGGGATAGCGTCTTTAGTAGGTGTATCTATCACTAAAGGCATAAGAAACGTTTCTGGGTGCAGTTTTAACTTCCTTGCTACATCATTACTAACTACTGAATGAGTAGCACCAGTATCAACTAATACATAAACATCACGAGAATTTAACTGCATTGTACCTGCCACAAGATCTGCATTTACTCCAGCTGATTTTGCGGTCATGGTGTACATTCTACCACGGCCCCCACCATTTCCTCCTCCGTTGTCCTTAGTTCCTGCAGCTGGTTCGTCTTTCTTAGGTTCTGGGCACTTCCACTTCGGGTGTCCCATTTTCTTACAGTTATAGCACTGCCGCTCCTTGTAGAAACAAATCTCTGTCTTGTGAGCTCCATCACAGATGGTACACTTATCATTACTTGTGAAACCTTGGTTCCTGCCCTTATTCCACTCACGTCTGTTGTCATTGGAGTTCCGACCATTTCCGCTATGGCTGTTGTTGGAGTGCTTATTTCCATGACTGCCCTTATCGCGACCGTCGTCCACCGCTTTCCTCTTATTGTTATTGTGGTCTTTACTGCCCTTGTTTCCTTCTGCCTTTTCAGCCACTGTTTTTCCTTTCACCTCTCGTCGGTTACGATAATTCTCCGACTCCCTCTCCACTATTTTAGCCCTGTCCAGCACCGCCGAATACGTAGTCAGAGCTAACGGTGTGATTCTGTACCTGATTCTATCACTCAATCCTGCTTCAAATTTCCTTGCTTTCTGTTCTTCAGTATCGAAGAACCTTGGTGCAAACTCTAGCAGATCGTTGAACTTCTCACCATACTCAGCCACTGTCAGGTTCTCTTAATTCCGCTACCTTAGCGTTCCTTGTGCTCGCAGGATAATATTTCTCGTTAAAGATAGCCTTAAACATGGTCCATGTAAGTGCAGCGTCACCACGAGCCACAGCAGCTCGCTTTTCTGCCTCCCACCACGACTGAGCCTTCCCTTTCAGCATGAATGTCGCAAATACCACTTTCTGCTCCTCAGTGCAGTTCATTGTCTCGAATATGCGTTCTGTACTCTTAATCCAATCCTTGGGCTTCTCCTTAGCTGTGTCCGAGAACGAATCTGGATTCCTCCTTTGGAATAACTCAAGCGGGTCACGAAACGGAGCTTGTGGTGGTGGTTGAGAAAGTCCAGCCACAGTCTGACCTATTCCAGCCACAGTCTGTGATAGCGTCTGTAAGAGATTCACTAGTGCCGGGTCCAACTGCCCGCCTGCATTACCGTTGTTGTTGTCACTGCCCTCGCCATTTCTGTTGTTTCCACTTCTGGTATTCATCTGCAAATTTTTCGTTTTCACTTTAGAACAAGTCCGTGCCCTAGGAATGTTCGTCACTACAAGTTATGTGTGGTGTTCGTGATACCATTAACATTACTATTCTTTTACTAACGATTCACTTGTTAGTTTCATCTTGTTCGTAGGTCCTTTGTACTTAGACCATTATTCTGTTCTGGTTAGTCTACTTAACCTTTATTCTCCGGTTCCGGAGTTATTATACTTCATAATTAACAACTGTTTTACTTTGTTGTTTATTACCACTTCATTTCACTAGTCTTATTACTTAACTAGCTTTAACTTACTCCAATGGTCGTCTTACTTCGTACCACGGTTACGGAGATTATTTCAAATCAATCCGACGTTTTCCCTTGTCTTTTCTTGACAAGTTGACTTTTAGTCTAAACAATAATAGTCAATCCATAATTCTGGTATTTAAATTACATAACTAACTTTATTCAACTAAGGTGTGAGATTAAACATCTCAAAATACACCCAAAATTCAACTTAACATAAGCAAAAAGTCTAATTGCATTACCCCACTAAGCATTAAAAAAAATCTATTCCAACAACTATTATGTAACTAATTTCATCAAATTCCACATTGTGCGTGCTCTGCTTCGAGTTGGTCATACTTCTCTTGTAACTCTATTTTCTCCGCCCAGATCTGATAGCTTGAAACCCTAAGCTTTTCCTCATACACTTCTTGCTCAGCTATCTTCTTCTTCAGTTCATTACTATGCTCTATCTCATCTAGCAGTTGTACACTGATCCGGTTCCACTCGCGATTAGCCCTAATCACATGGCTTTCTAAGCTTCTGACTTTCTCCATTTGTACTGCCAATTTTCCCTCTACATACATTATGTCCTCATCACGTCCCTTGATGACATTCTGCAGGCTTCCGACTCCTAGAGTCTCCTTCTTAAGCTCTCTTTTAGTCTTGCGTAGCTCCTTAGTTAACTGCTTAATGATGTTCTCCTTGGCTTCTATGTCTTCTTTTAGGGTAGCACTGTACCTTACAGATTTCATTGGTCTCCTCGGCATGATCCTACACATACCAACAATAAACTTAATTAGTACATAATCCCAAGATTTCATTATATCATATTTGTAAAATATAGATAGACATGAAATGAAGAGGTTTCTACTTCCCCAAGTGTATTCATACTTTACGTACACCCCTATTGTTATTCCTAGAGATAGATTTTATCACTTGAACTTCCTCAAGTAAGATCTTATTCAAGTCAAGTACTAAGTTCTCCCATTAGTCTTAACTTTCAGTTTTCTCCCATAAGACCTAAAGCCATTGCTCTGATACCAACTGTAACACCCCAAATTTTTTTACTGTATCTGAGCATTTAATGGCATTAAATAACAATAATTAATACATCAATTTAGGGTTCCCAACTGACCCTTTATTACATCATCAATTCAAAATAAATGCGGAAGCGTAACTTAAAAACTTGTCTTGGCAGGTAAACAACCCTAGCCATCAATGTACTTTAACTTACACCAATTAAATAAGATTCTTAAAATAACTAAATAAGAATTCTTCAATCTGCCGTTCTTCCTACGGCTGCTCTCCTTCTCTTGCCCTTCTACTTAAATCCTGAAATAAAATTATAGAGAAGGGATGAGCGAACGAATGCTCAGTAAGTTCATACGTGGCCTCTCCGGTTACTAAGGAGAGACCACCAGAACAAATACTATGAATAACTTTTACAAGGATAGGTTCAGTTACTTTTGATTCAAGACTGCAGAACAATACAGCCGTATTACTTTTAAGATTTTACTTTCAAAGGGTTATGGCACTACAATCCAAAGGGATTCATTCAAGTTCCGTCAATTCCAAGGTAACGTACATTATAACCTCAATGCCAAAGGTACAATTTTGTACACCTAGCTTCTTCCAAGCCATTAGTGTAGGTCGTAACATATATGGTATCCACACATATATGCTCGGGGTCTAGAATTATCCTTGTAATCAGACAATTCCTGAGAGAGGGCATGTGATCACTCATGCAATCCCTAGTTTAAGGACGAGTCTTTTCTAACTGGACTGTCCCGTCAATGTCTTTTCTAACTGGACATTGGCCACTCTAACAAGTAAGTGATTAACTTACAAGTTAGAATGAGAACATACTAAGGTACAAGTATGTGATAACAAGTTTCAATCTTCGATACTTAGTAGATCAATGAGGACATCACTAAGTAATTCTTCCAAAAGAACGTTCAATAACGCTGAGTTTATTCAAATACTATCATGCCATACTGATAGTCTAACTTGTAGAAAGAATATATAATTCCAATAAACAGGAGTTCAAATAACAGTAAGGAACGTAATCCCTTACCTGAGTTGCTTTTCCTTGCAATCTCCTCTCTGTGCAAATCTACAAGGCACCGAGTAATTTACTTTAGTAAATGTTAACTACTTCTACTTAGTTAACTGAGAGATGCGTTTTTACTTCTTTACTTCGTTACTCTTTTCCTTACGTTTAGGTTTCTGACTTGGATTTGCGAGTCAGTCCTTTAACTTTAATATAATTGTGATTAAGTCCTCTAACTTTGGTTTAATTACAATTTGGTCCCTCAACTTTGGATTAATTGCAAATTGGTCCTTCAACTTTGGGTTAATTGCAAATTGGTCCTTCAACTTTGGGTTAATTGCAAATTGGTCCTTTAACTTTGGGTTAATTGCAAATTTGTCCTTCAACTTTGGATTAATTGCAGGAAGGTCCTTTGATTTTGTTCATAAAGGTCCCTCAAGTTTCTTTTTAACCACTTAGACCCTTCTAACTTCAAAGGTTTCCTTTTTATTTCTTCTAACTTTAACCTTTTCAGTTTAATCCTTTTTCGTCAGGAAACTAACTGAATTCTTTTAATCTTCCTTCTTCTCGTTAACTTTCTAACTTTCAAGGTCTTCCAAATACTTATTCTATTTTCTCAAGTTAATTTTCTAACTCCCCAATGATTTTCCTAAGGTTCATACTTCCTTTCCGTTACGAACTTAACGAAAACACTAACTTCTCCATCTTAACCCTTGACATCTTAGATCAAGAATCAACACCCAATCTATATGACCATAGCCGAAATTCTATATCATCAATATTCATTGATTTGGTTGATTTTTCTTGTTCTTTAATTTTTCAAAAATTTCCCAAACATTAAATTACTCACTAGTCAATAATAATAATTTCAACAATTAACAAAATAATTCCTCCATCCTCATAAGGCCATTCGGCCGAAGCATGTCATGGGTGTAACCCATATTTTTCTTCTTTTTTGTTAAACCCTAATTAGTCTCAATCTCATATTGATTAAATCCCCATGCATTGTAGGGTATTACTCACATCTAATTCATGATTATAAAATCGATAAAAATAAAAACTAACATGGAGATCATTCTTTCATTAAAACCTTTGCATCTAAACTTCTAGCAATTAATTTCTCATTAATTAATCACTAGCATGCAAACCCTAATAATCCTTTTCTTTTAAACATCCATAGATTTAGTTTTACTTAACCAAAATCAATGCAATGAATTTTAGAACGTAAGGTTTTGGCATTACCTTGGATTTAATCGGATTACACTTTATCAACAATGGCAAAAATTCTTCTCCTTCCTCCCTCTTGGCTCGGCCGGCGGCTATGGTAGGATTAGGGTTTTTTGTGTTTTGTTCTTTTTGATAATTAAGAAGTGAAAACCTAAAATTTCACTAAACATGGTATTTATACTCTTGGGTAATAGTTAGTTTGGGTTGGGTCTAATTTACTAAGTTCGGGCCAACCCAATTTTTCGGCCCACTCCTTAGTTAATCTATTGATTCTAATTTTTATTTAATTAAATTAATGTACCCAATTTAAAGTAATTAAATAAATAAAAAAAATTGCGGTTATTACAAGTTCATCATATTATTTAGGGTTCTTCTTCAATGATCATTGTGTTCTAATAATCAATCCATGGAGATAAAGAAAAGCTTAAGGGAATTTGGGTTTACCTTCTTGATCGGTTCCGACCTTCACCCTCTCTTCTCCCTTCTCCCTTCTCTTTCTCTCTCTCTTTCTCGGTCTCTTTCTCCGCCTCTCTCTCTGCGGCTCACTCTCTTTCTCTTTCTCCCGTTCTCTTTTCTTTTGTGTGAAATAATAATAACACTAGGGATCTTAGAGAGTTTATATATTTTAGGGTTTTCAATTCCCTAACTAAAAATGATTTCTTCTCCTCTTAAAATAATGACTTGGTCTTTTCTACTTTGACCCAATAACTAAACCCAATATTTTTATTAATGGCTCGGCCCAAATAATAATTAAAGAGTTTAAGAAAATAAAATAATTAGGGGGAAATTTCGGTTATTACAATTATAATATTGTTTATACATTTGAACATAATATTAATTTTATTTTTAATACTTACATGATTTAAATGGAGCTGGAGATGACAAAAAAATCAAAGGAAGGACATTTGGATGGAATGTACATTTTATAAATATATTATCACTTTGAATTTCCAAATGTCAAATGTATGCTTTCCTCTTTATTATAGGAATATTACCAGATTTAAACAAATCATTTTTAGTAGGTTAATGAATTCATTCATAGTTCCATATTGTTAATGGAGTTTGTTAGAGTGTGTCAATTTCCATTAATTTAATATCATTGTTTTCCCAATTGTATTTTTTATTAATTGGTTTAGTCACTCAAAATTATTTAATATTATTTTAAATTTACACAAATATTTTCAGTTTTATTTTATTGAATTTCTAAAAAAAATAGGTTTTTCTAATGTGTGCCCTTGGAGGACATGATAAGACTTAAATATGGCAGTGAAACTATGTAATCATAACAATTTTTAGCAATATGTAAAATTTTCTAAGTAAAGGTGCTATAATTACATAAATTTACTTTCATGTTTAAATCTTATCATGTGTTTAATTTAAGTGCATTGCACGGGTAGAACTCTAATGGACGGGTGGAACTTTAATAGTATTAGTTAAAGATGCGCCGCGGGCTTGGAAGTCAAAGCTATAAGATAGCCACTATTTATTTATGACAAATACTCATGTGAGACCGTCTCACCATGTGAGACGGATCCTCCATGGGTCAAAACCCGCCTCACCCGCCCAGATCCAGCACCCCACCCGCCTAGCAGCCCCCTCCTCCTTCCAGCGCACGACACGTGGCACTCATTAAAAAAAAACCTCCCATAATTTTAAAATGCAATATCTTGTGATATTGAAGTCGGAAAAAAAAATCTAAAAATACCAGTGTGTTCATCTCGACGAGACGAATAAAACTAGATAGGTCATGATATATTTTGATTTTTTTTTTTTTAAAAAAAAACATAATTTTTAACACAAAAAAAAATTGGGATGCTCGTCTCCTGAGAAGTAACACGTCCTTATGAAGAAAGTAACAGTTTGGTCTTAAAAAAGTAACACTTTATTGTAAGCTATAACAGCAGTTTTGCAAAATAATATAAATAGTTTTTGTGGTTAGGAAAAGTAATAATTGAATGTAACACAGTGCATATATGATTGTAACATGTTATATAGATGAATGTAACAGTTTATAGGTTAAATGTTACATTTTTTTTAAAAAAAAAAAGGTAAAAAATCATGTATATAATCGGTTTTGCATTTCAATTTTAATGTAAACCCCTAGAAAAGTGTTACAATTGAGAAAAAAAAAAGGTTACATTCATTATTATAAAATGTTAAATTAGTTTTAGGTGTTAATCTTATGTTATCTTTCATTTATTTTAGCAAAATTGTGGTAAATTTATGAAGAGAAAAAAGTGTTACATATGAGAAAAAAGTGTTACATTTCCTTTATAAAAAATGTTACTTTTGTTGGCAGAAAAAAATGGCTGGAAAAAAAACGGGAAAAAAAAAAAAAAAAAAAAAAAAAAATAAGAATTTGGCGGGAACGGTCGCACGCCATGCGACCGTCGCACCCTAGTCCACCCCTTTATTTATATACTCCAAAGTCCAAACTATGAACAGAAGGTTGTAGCTAACCTAACTTTGTTAAGCATGCTTGCGTGTAACATACCTAGCTTCTTCTTTTAGGTGAAAGAAGGTGAGAATACAAACCAAACTTTACACTATTTCAAACAAACATTCCATTATTTATACTTACTTTATTTATAACTCAAAACACAAATTCATACTCATTGGACCATTACTATCGTTTATAACAAAGGCTACCAAAAGAGAGAACCGGAACTAGATCAATAGGCAGTGCATATTGCCACTAATGGGAGATCATCTTCATCCTAGTCCCCAAAAGAAAATCCACCCGATAGTTGTCGACGACGACATAGACGTTGAAGCTCAGCCAACCACCCCTCTAGTGCCTCGTAACGTGCACCGAGGATCACCCAAGTTCAATCAAGAGAGAGGTGGTGGTGGTAGGGTTTCTTTCAACGATCACCTCCAAGCACGTGTTCCACCACCACTAAGGCCGCCAGTGTTCCATAGCACCAATAACATTCCGGTCCCCAACGCAGTGCCAGTGCCCATTCCACCACCAAAGAAACGCGGGCATTCAACATTGTGTAAATGCATTTGTTGGTCAATTAGCCTCCTCGTAGTCCTACTCATCGTCATAGGAGCAACTATAGGCATCCTTTACCTAGTTTTCAAACCAAAGATCCCACAATACTCAGTTGACCGACTACGAGTATCCGACTTGAGACTCAATCTCGACTTGAGCCTCTACGCGAGATTCAATGTCAGGATCACCGCCATCAACCCGAACAAAAAAATCGGAATACACTACCAAAAGGGGAGCCACCTAAGTGTATGGTACTCCACCACTAAGCTATGTCAAGGAACACTCCCCACATTCTACCAAGGGCATCAAAATAAGACCGTATTGGACGTGGCCCTGGTGGGCCAGTCCCAGTACGGGAGAACGTTGATAGCGGCATTGCAGGAGCAACAACAAACGGGGAGGATACCATTGGATCTTAAGGTTGAGGTTCCGGTGAGGATTCAACTTGGGAAGCTGAAAATCAAGGAGGTGAGGATAATGGGCAAGTGCTTGTTGATTGTTGATAGTTTATCTGCTAATAATATGGTCAGCATCAAAGCCAGTACTTGCAACTTTGGACTCAAGCTATGATATATTGGAATCAAATAATGTTCTATATTTCCAATGATGGTGTTGATGATTATGAGTTCTTTTTGAATAATTCTTTCATTTCTTCTGCCCGTATTTTGGGCGGGTTTTATGTGTGCCATTTTTCTTGTTTTAAAAACTTCTGTATTATATCATTGGCTATATTTTTTAATCTTCTGTGTGTTTGTTTTTGGTGATGAGAGACTTTAAAGTACTGTTCACTTTTCTGCCCTTGCTTGCCCGTGGATTTTGGAAATGCTGCAGTGAGATCCCCGATCCTGCAATGTAGCGACACACTAGCTACATCTCTCTCTTTGTGAGATCACTAGGGAGCTTGATAAACCCACACATTTACCCAATTAATCTAACGCGGGTCCACATTTGTCATATTAATCCTGACCGTACAACAACGCTGCTCAAGAAGGAAGGTATGGCTCGGACGCTATGCTGCGTTGGAGCATTGCTGAGCTTGCTGCAGCTGTTCCTCATACTAAGTAGGAAATAATAAATAAATTTACCATGTAAAAGGTCTGAACATATAAAGTCAACAAACGAACTGGCATAATTGTCTTCTAAGATGGTCGTTAATGCAAAAGTTCCTCTACCGCCAGTACATATCACGAAGATGAAGTAACATAAATTGTACTGTTTGTTCAATCTAACTGTTTTGACATCGTCTATAAAGTTGGAAATTGCTTTTTCTCTCAGCTTTATGCAAATATAGACTGCATAAGCGGAACCCTCAACCCAACTACTTACTTGGTTGTCTGGTCGGTTGTAAACTTTTATCAACAAAAAATTACTTGCCTGGGGAAGTTGGGTAATTGTCCTTTACAGCCAAAGCAGCTGCTTTGTACCATGCAGCTGCAGCCATTGCCCCTGGATCTGGAACTGTCGCAAGTACCTCTCCTGGAATATAACTTGAACGACCAGCCTACATTAATTAACCAACACAATTTTTTAGGATATAAAACTCAATAAAACAGGATCTAGCTATGTGATAGCAAATTCCAATATAAAACAAAAAGTTCATAATACTTGAACGACCGCAAGTCAATGTACTTGTGACTAACGGACCAAACAGGTTACAGAATGATACAGTCCATAGTCTATAATTATATTCAACGGGAAGCAGGCTCATACCAGTGTTGTTGATTCCTATATTATAACAGTTCATTCACTGACGTTGAAATTGTTTAGGTTTGTCTTTCTTAAGACTTTTTTGCCACAGATCACATTCAAGTCATAACTAACAAAGGAGCTGAGAAAACGCCTGAAATCATCACGTTACAAGAGATTCCACAATAGAAAGTTCTGTTGAGCACGTCACGGCTACGGAAAGGCCAGATAATTGCATCTAGTCCTTCAGAAATGGATGCTCACGGAAGCAGATACAAAGCAGTCTTAGAGATTTAGACTCACGTTGCTGTATTTAAATAATAAACTCCAAAAAATGAAATTGCCTGCAGCCTTGTAAATTCAATATTAGGCCAAATTATGTATAACACCCCCCCCCCCCAAAGTATCCATCTAAATTTGCACCCCTGTTTGAAATTAGCAGTTCAATTTTAAAACATCCCACTTTACCCCTGACAAGCACTTGTGCACGGGGTAAAGTGGGATGATTTGGAAAGTGTAAGGAGGTAAAGTGAGACGTTTACAAAATTAAAGTACCAAACAAACCCAATTTTCAAACTGGGTTGCAAAGTGGGATTGGGGGGATAATGTGGGGTGGTAAACTTTATTTGGCCTTTTAATTGAGAAAGCGAGCAAGCGAGAGAGAGAGAGAGAGAGAGTTCACGAATTGAAGAGTAATAGCAGGAATTTCAGAGCAGTTCCTTTTAATCTTTTGGTCAGAGCAGTTCCTTTTAATCTTTTGGTTAAGCCTATAAATAATAAGACAAGCCACTTAAATACTATGGTCTTCTTACTAGATACGATTTCACAGGATGGAAATAAAAACCCAACATAATAACATAGCTTTTATACCGAAACAGGAAGCGACCCATGACAATTTACCTGAGCTTGCATATGTTTAGTTGACTCAGCTCCATCCGAAGCTGCTTGAGATGAGAGAACAAAAGCATCAACAGGAGAATCCCCAGCACTTAACCTCTGAAAACAAATGATTGTTAAATAAGTAAGCATACATCATAAATTGACTGGTCAAACACATTGAATATCAGCTTAACCTCTTTAAGGACCAATGATGCTGGGATAAGGGCGTCTAAGAAAGTCCGATAACCTGCACTAGCACCTCCATATTTACTGACAGCAGCAACGGCTGCTTCAAGCGCATCAGCCCCTATCCGTAATCGAGCATGTTAAAAAGAAAGTCTCACATGAGGGTGCACAAGTTTCAACTAAATTCATTACATACACTCACATTGTAAGGGTGTTATATTTGAGTGGCTGTTAGCTTTTAACTGTGCATAAGCTGCCTTACAGAATATATCGTACCTGTTTAAAATACACGAAAATAGAGAATGCGTAAAAAAACTAAAGAGCAATGCTAGGGGCACAAAATAAGCTCACAAAATCTTGCTCACAACATGAGGTGGCAATATTTTTATTGGTTACATCGATAATGGACCCGCCACACTCTAATTTAAAACACCAATAAAATCATTACACTTAGGATTTTGTGAGCAAGATTTTGTGAGTTTTTTGTGCCCCTAGTATTATTCAAAACTAAATAGCTGGTTATAACAAGAACGAAAATGACATGAGAAGGAGAGTGCATGATACATGATCCCACTTGTTCCTCCCATGACTCTTCTAATAGAACATCCAATCTCCTTAACTGTTTCAGCACCATCATTGAGAGGATAGCTGGAAAACAGAAAGAGGGAAAAGCAAAGTCAAAGAGACATTATTTTTAGCTGGATATGTAAGGTTCACCTTAAGCAATGAGTAAGCTGAAACAAAAATAAATCCAAACAGATGTGAATGAACAAAATACCAACTTACGGTCTTGTCTTTACGAAATGCTACACAGCTGACCAATATGCGATAAACCCTGAAGAAAGTCTCTGGTTGGCCACTACAGGAAGTGACCCATCTCATACCAGGTATGCCTATTATTAACTTTTTCCCTGATTCTCAGAATGCTTTCATTTTGTTTTTGCTTTGAAAAGGATCTTTCTGATTCTCGAAAAATGAGGGGGCAGGGCGATCTTGTCAACTTGTTTTGACCTTAGGGAATAAGCTCATGAGCTTGGTCTTACTTCACTCATCTAGAGACGGAAGACCTGCAACTCAAATCCCTTTAGGATTTTCCTCTTGTGACAAGGTGGTTGCCCAAAAGTGGTTAGTTTCGATATGTATCGAACCTATATTTGCACAATGGATACAAGCCCCTCACAGTAAGGCGTATGCCTATTTTTATTAACTTTTTGATTACTCGTGTCCTAGCCAACGTCGATGAACTTGCACTAGAGTGTATATATGACTCGTTCAGATCACCAGGGTCACTCACTGATAGCGAAGTAGTATGGTGGGATGGGTGCCAAGGCTTATGACAAGATGGCTTCCTCTTCTCGGAAGCTCATAAAAACGGAAACCCCAATGCGAAATGTTATCACTCCGACTTTCATGATCTTTTACCACTCTAAATTCCCCAAAGTTCTGGCCAAACGAGAAATTTATGGGAAGTAGGGGCTAAAGTTACGTAATCCTCCTATTTAACTATTTTTGACCTATGAGACAACTCAGCTGCCTCGTTAATTAGTTCAAGTTCATTCATAGATGGATGTCTTGTTCCTCTCAAATTCATAGTCACCTCTATTATCCACACAGTTTGACAACTCGTTCACTTGATACTGCTTACAATATCAGGTAAAGTGTAACTCCTAAGAAGTCGTCACTTCATTAATTGCATCAGGTACCATATTGTTGGATCTCAACTACAAAGCAATCCTTCAAAAGAAAGATGATTTTTTTCACTATCAGTTTTGCGACCCTTGTCAATGATGAGGCAGTTTGGTCTTAGGGAAAAGTAGGCCCAAGAACATGTACAATATGGTTCACGTGTTCTAAAAGAGGACCCATTTCAGCGAGAGGTGATCAACAATTTATATTTACACACATATTTCTCTCTGTACCAAAAACACTGTCCTATTTCTATATTAAGTAACAATTGTTGTGTAGTCTCAACAAGGTACAAAAAGTAAAGCATGATCCATAGAAACGTTGACTTGTCAAATGAGACAAATATTTTGGGACGGAGGAAGTATAACACTTGCATTGAGGAGGTTGTTGTTTGTGTCTACGCTCAGTTCTATTTTAGAAAAAACCTAAAGTAACTTAATAGCTGGAGAGTTGGAATGCAACAATTCTTGATCGCACTTTAGTAGTGTTTCAGTTAAGCAAGTTGTTACAGAAATGAAAAAAAAAAAAGTCAAAAAGAAAGAGAGCCAGATAATTGAAAAGAGAACTTACTACATCTTCATGTCTTCAGAAATAGCGGTTGCACCTCTAAACATCTACAAGGGTCAGAAGAAAAATATCAGCATGTGACATACAATACTCCCTCCGTCCCAATTTAGTCATTGCAATTTTCGTTGTCCCACTTTAATCTACAAAATCTAAAAAGGGAATTTTTTTAGGGAGTAGCCATTGCCACTACACAATTTGATTATCCACTACATGTATTAATGCACTTTGAACACAATTAATATATTGACACAATTTACCTCAAATCCCCATTTACCATCATTCACCTTGTTTTATTGTTTTTTGTTGTAAATTTTCCTTTCGTTTTTTCAAATATATTTGGTCTTTTCAATTAATTATCTTATAAGTAAGTATTTTGGATCAGAAGTAAGTTAAATTGTATAAAAAAAAGTGAGTTAAATATAAATATTCATAGGTCCTTCAACTAAAATAAAAAAACAACTATTTTAATCATACTAACTAGCTTGATATAACTTATTCCCGTAATTATTATTTTTTACATTATTTGATAACAAATAAAATAATTAGTGTAAATTTCTTTTTATTTTGAAACCTATAATTAATTTTATAATATTTTCCCACATAATATACTCCTTCGGTCCCAAACAGTGTCTACTTATTCTTTTTAATTTCGTTATAAAAAATAATGTTATTTTTTAAAAAAAAATATTGTCTTAACTATTATTTTCACCAATTGTTTTTACTATTCATGATATTACTTGCAAAACTTAGGTTAGAAAGTGAATAAAAATATTTATACATTTTAGCAACAAAATATTATAAAAAGTACTATTTTTTTTTCACGATGCTCCTTAAATAAAAGTTTGATATTAATTTCATACAAATAAAATTTCATATTTACTTCAATTAGTATTAAAAAATAATAATTTTTATGTGATACACAAAGTAGTTAACAAAATAGAATTATTTTCCAAATTATGGATAGAAAATTTACTTTACATAGTTTTTAAACAAGATATTATTTATTTTATTTTATTAGTTGATTGAAAGATTAATTTGAAAAGCCAAAAATATAAAATTTAATTCACATTAATTAGTATGATTGATAGTTATTTGAGAACACCAAGAAAATTGAAATTTAATTTTATTAGTATGATAAAAAAATATTTATTTAAAAATACAAGAATCAAAATTTAACTAATTTATTAGTATGAATTAAAAATAGTCTGAAAAGACGAATGAAAATTAAAAAAATATATACTCCCTCCATTCCCGGTAAGTTGCAACAATTTGCCATTTTGGCATTCCACTTAAGTTGCAACAATGCCAAATAAGGAAACTCTATATTACTTTTATAATCATCCACTCATTCTCTCTCTTCCTCCCAACCACTCATTATTCTCCACTCATTCTCTCTCTTCCTCCCAACCACTCATTATTCTCCTTTCTTAATTTTTGTGCTTCCTCTTCCATGTTGCAACTTACCCGGAACGGAGGGAGTATATAGAACAAAAATAAGCAAATGAAAAAGTTAAAGGGAATGATTTGAAGGGCAATTGTGTCAAGACAATGATTACATTCAAAATTCATTAATGAATGTAGTCGATTATTGAATTATGTAGTGGTAATAGCTCTTCCCAGTTTTTTAATACTTTTTAAATAATGGGACCCACTTGTCATACTCACAACTACAACCCTTACTATTCTCCACCCCACTTTCTCTCTCCTAATCAACTATCTACACTCACAACACAATCACATTTTCAATCATTTCCTTAATTTTTGTTCCCAATCTCATTTTTGTAAATTAAAGAGGGACGGAGGGAGTATAAGTTAACAAGTATGTGAGGAGCCAATAAAAAAACAAGGGAGCTTACTGTTGATCCGCAGTCACCATCACCAACTTTACTATCCCACTCATTCAGATCGTCCTTCAAATTGACAATTGCTTGTGTTGCTCCCTCTATTGCCACCTCTAGAATACGACCTTGGTCATTTAGTTTTTGTGGTCGACTCGGTATCTGTAGAAAGAAATATGGCCATCAGAGAGTGTACAAACTGAGGACCATAAAAAATGAATGGATAATTGAAATGCCAGGGTGAAAAAAATTGTTTCATGTTTTGCCAATGATATAATTTAAATATTCAAAAGATATGTTATTCTGATTCATTGGAGATAAAAGGTGGTGGTTAATCACATTAACATATAGATCGTATGCAAAACTGATACATGTTCGTATACAAAACTGAAAACTGATACATGCCAGGGTGACTCTTTTTACAGGGATAGGATAAAATAAAAACTAAAACAGTGCACTAAACTAAGAGGACGAATCATATGTTTTTGCATCGCACTCCATGTTGGAAAAATCCCAACCTCAATTTGTGAGTTTCTCCATCTACCAGATGCCTAACCAACCCTTTCATCCCCTATCCTTTCTTTTTGTCCAAGATATATCAACATAAAACAGACTCAACTCTTACAACAAATTTGACATGCAATAATTATTAGTTGATTACCCCAGTTGTCTTCATCACTAGGCTAAAGCAACAAGATTTTTTATATTCAGATTGGTTCATCTTTTCTTGGGGGCATATCAAAAAGAGATTAATAAGAATATTCTAATGGCCCAAATAGGCACGCTAACAAGTGCACCCATGGAACTTCTAAAGGTTTCTCAATGGATATTGGAATCAATGCAATGCATACGAGGCTATTTCACTGCATTGAAGGGTATTCTCAATGCACATACCCTTTATTCTTTGATCAGATAAGAAACGCTAGTGATATTTTCACATTCAACATCTAGATTGGTGTCTTCTTCAACTAAATCACCAAATAAGATTCTGATATGAACAATCACAACATAAGCATGGTCTATCTCAAATTCTCTAACCGTTTTGCGCCTGAAATCCTTCGTTTTTTTCACCTTTTATGCTGTTAAAGTTCACATTTTTTCTTCCTAATCAATCAGCATCCAGCTTATCTACAGTGAGCCAGCCAACAAGCAAACGTATTGTCAGCTATTTTATTTAGGGTACTCTTTCGCTGACTTGGTACAGGTGCAGAGAATGTAATTGCCTAATCACGATACCACACCACATGGAGAGTTAAGCCTAAGACACATTCAAAGACATAGTTCCACTATGCAAGCCGCTAAACAAATATTGACTTGAAGTTTGACTCTTGCAGAAGCAAGGGGATAGAAGAGAAATGAGGTGTCCAAGGATACTCAGAACTAGTGAAAAGCCATGCTAGAAGGAAAATGCCAAAAGAAAGAAATGATGGGAACTATTTCCTGAATTTAGAATCCACAAACCCACACTAGATGACTTGATTGATTTCATTAATAATGGTCTTAAAAATGAAGACACCATATATAATATCTTACTTGGCTTAAATGTCAAAAAATGCAGTTGTGCATTGTAGGTAGGTAGTCCTTTTGGGGTATTATGAGGGTTAGATTTGACCAATGGCTTTACAAAATCACCAAGACTTAGAAAAAAGGAGGAGTGAAAGTAGGGAGTTAACTAAGAAGGGACAAGCATTGCGGGAATAGTGATCCTTTTTGGGTAGAGTTACTGTAGCTCTCAAAATTGGAATGAGCTAAGTATATAGGTGACGGTGAGGTGGTTTTCCGTACAGATCATGTGATAGGCCACGTGAGATCCGTACCGCAAGCTGCCATCATTTAATCGGTTATGACGTATGAGCATGTGATATGCTGCCACGTGTCAACTTGAGACCACTTCTGCAAATCTTCCTTAACCAGTTAACTAAGGCCACGTAAGTTAGTGGCATTTCCGGTACTCAATCCTCCAAGCCACTACTACTCCTTGGTGATTCCCGGAAAAAAGGCTATGTTTCCTCCATGGAACTTGTCCAATCTCATGGAAGGTAATGAAATCTTGGTACTTAATCTGCGGTTCTAGAAGGGTTTTTCTTGGCATAAATCCCACATGCGTAAATGATGTAAGTTCAAAATGATGTCAAACATGCAACTCAAATGACAGCTTGTAGCCGATGGCCCACTGCACATAAACAATTCACGACAAGATAGGAGTAGATAACAAGAACGAATGGTAGTCAATTTATGATCATATACCAAATACATTATATTTTCTACAACCTCATCACTCTTTGTCGATCTAGATGGTGGAACCGGTAAAGGAATCTTTGCAGGTGGGCGATCACCTGCAAAAGATCATGACTTCTCAGTTGCATAATTAATATAGCTAATTTTGTCGTGCAAGTTCCCTTGATTTGGATAAAGTCACCGATTTGAGTAGAAAGAGACATGTTTAGGTGGAAACACTGACCTTCAACACCAACAGGCCAATGTGGAGCTTTAGTAACTGCATCCAAACGTTGCAGAATTGCTTGCTCTGCCTTCATGATAGATATTGAAAAACCTGCATAGAAAGCATTCTTTAATACCATTTCGCAGAATAAATAGCCAGCCCAAGGAAAGTTAAACACCTGCCATATCAAGAGAGGTCATAAATGACCCTGTATACACCCTGGCAACAGCAAGTCCGTGCTCCAGCTGTAAAATAGGAACAGCCTTTCCAGCTGCAATCATCAACTCCATAACGGGAGTGGCACCTAATCTGAAAAGTATACGATAACAGTTCAAATATTTTTCATAAATAATAGTTCAGGCAATGAAATTGGGTTCCCAAACTTGGCAAAAGATTAAGCAAACTGCATGCATGGATTCAAGTAGCCAAGAGGCTTATGTTAATTCAACAATTAAAGGAAAAGGACAATGTGGACAAGATTTTAAAGAGGAAGATTGAACTTCAAATGAAGAATTAAATCATTTTTGGTTGCAATCCTAAACCATCGAGCTTAACCATATTTTCGTTTGTGGTAGCAACCCTGCACCCGCGGTAACTAGATTATGCCACAGTAAGATATCAGCCACTCCATACAACAATATCGAAGGCCAAACTTTTCGAGTCTGAGCATGACAACCCACAATTTGCTGACGAATCTCCTGCTCCTAGACTATCCCAATAGAAAATGTTCACGGATGTAACTTCTTTCACCACAACATCATTGAAAGTGATACATCTTGTTGGACAGTTGTGATTGATGTAACATTCTAGCTTAATAAATGGGTTTCACATCCAAAATTGATCAAACATGAAAAAATATTCCTGGTATTCTATATTTTGTCAGAAAGGGGCACTTAGCCAACAGAAACAATTCAGGACACTTTAAAGAAATCAGAGGTGCTTAAAGAACTCTGCCCCAAATGTGAAAAATCAAATCTCAGTTAAGAACTGAAAAGTAACTGTGCAGTACATAATTACATACACACGCACATACATAGCATATATTCATGTGTGTGTGTGAGCGTACACACACACAGCACATAAATACATATATACCCCAGTACAGAGAAATAGCGAAAATCTGGAAAGAAGTAATTGATCTACCCGTTTATCATAAGCACAACAGTACTCCCGCGTTTGATTGGAACGTAGTTTGTTTCCTGAAAATACAACACATAGTTGATTATCCAAGCATTGAAATAAATGAATTATCTTAGGGTTTTTAAATGCATTTACAGGATGAAACTGACATCAAATCTAATTATTTCACAATAGTGATCAATTTAAAGTTTCTACTAACAAAGTACACAACGAATTGTGCATGCCTACTGTTAGATAATTTACATCTACGAATAATCACTAATTACATTTTTGCCACAGATATGGGCCATAAGCAACTTGAGTAAAGCAGTTGACAAGGAAAAACTGCATTTTAATTTATTTTGATAGCTGACGACTGCAGGTGCCCTGTATAACATTTTTAACTAAAAAAAGTGTTCACATAATGTCCAAAAGTAACCCATGTGTTCATTTAATTAGAAAGTTTATATGCTCCAGGGAAAGGGAAAGGGCTATGTTGAGAATAAAGTGTCTTGTCCATGAGTCATTTTCTGTTGATGGCTTGTTGGACTTTATTTATGTTGAGAATAGTGTGTCTTGGCCATATTATACAAATAAATCGAAGAGGGTAGTATCAGGAGCTGCGACGGCATAAAGACTGGGAGAAGATGTGGTAAAACAAATAAAAGCATATGGCCACAGCTGAAGAGAATGATGCTCAATGTACAGGACTTCAAAAATTAATTTTCTGGTTGGAAAATTGTAAAACTAATGGTTACTTTTAGTAGCTGCAACAAACAGAATACAGAATAATCAATGGATGCATGATGCATTTAGATTAAAAAACATCAAATCAGAGAGTAATTGGTAGTGTCATACATTTGAAAGGATATGCTTAAGAACATGAGAAACCACCAAATCCACAGGCTGGATATCAGCTACTGCAGCACCAGGTTCCCCATGCTGAAACAAATTACAAACGCATATGTTCCACTCAGTATTAAGAAGTAAAAAGTCTCAAGTATCTAGACAATATTGCAAACAGCATGAAGTATACAATGTTTTACAATGACGAACACTAAAAAAAGGTTTCTCTATGTAGCACTTACAATCCCAAGACCCAACTCCATCCTTCCTGGGCCCAAACGATCAGAAGTTTCGTGACCGGGGAGTGTGCAAATGGACAAAGCAACACCCATCGTTCCTACTATTTCAGATGCATGTCTGGCTTCTGCAGCGACATCAGCAAGAGAAAGACCAGAAGCAGCTGCGGCTCCAGCTACCTAAATTTGTCAAAGTGAAAAAGGGATGTGTGGCATGCAGAGCTATTTCCTTGATAAATCATATACTCCCTCCGTCCCAAAATGATGTTCTAACTTTTTTCGCTGTTATTGCGAACTAACAATGAGCAATACTTTTAAGTTGATTTAATTTTCCTGATGAAAATCTAAAACTTGCTATTGATAGTATTGTTGATGGTGTATCAATAACAATTCAGATTTTCATTAGTATAATTATATCAAATTAAAATTATTTCTCAAAGTTCCTTTGTAATAACGGCGAAAAAAGTATGAAGATCATTTTGGGACGGAGTTAGAGAGAGAAAGCTGCCCTGGAGCATGTGGGGTGTAAGAACTCCATCAGAAAACTCCCTTAACTAATGCATAATGCTACTATAGTATTACTTGCAAATATATTCCTTTCTACTTTCAATATTTCAATATAATTTTCCTGAAACCCAAGGCCCCAAAAACCTACTTTTCTGAAACTTGAATATTGAAACTGCATCAAATTATATATCATCTTGAACTATAGTCTTTGCTTGACTTAAGAAGCCACTGCTTACTTTTAAAGCATCATCTATAAATCAATTGAACACAATGTTCTTTCTTTCCAATACATGTTTCAGGAATAAGAAACTAGAAATTATTGATACCAATCCAAGGCTAGGGTGTCATGATTCAACTCCCTCAGAAAACCCAATACGCTGGGAGACGCCACGGACATGCGTACACCACTCCCAAAGGGTCCAGAAATATTATACTACCTCCGTCCCAGCTCAATGTGCACTGTTTGATTTTTTGGTCAATTTGACTGAACTTTGACCTTAATTTTATGAAAATCTATACTCCCTCCGTCCCAGACAAAGTGAGATTTTTAGTCAAACCTGATTACACTTTGACTAATAATTTAAATAAAAAATAATTATCATATTTAATATCTGAAAATTGTTATTGAAAATATTATGAATCATGATACAATAACAATTTTTAAATTATCATTACGATCATTATTTATTCTTCAAATTAATTGTCAAAGTGCAATCAAGTTGACCAAAAGTCTCACTTTGTCTAGGGCGGAGGGAGTATATCTCTATGCAATTTTGAAAGATGTTATTGATACTATGTTTAACAATAAAACAATAACAACTTTTAAAATTGTATACTAATAGCTAGATTTTCACAAAATAATTGTCAAAGTTCGAATGAATTGACCACATGAACAGTAAAAGTGCACATTGAGCTGGGACGGAGGTAGTATTTATATTTTAATTTACGAAAGGTTAAAGACATGTTCGGACACATTAGGGACACTCGAGGTGCCAAAATGTGAATCTCAATGGTCGAAATATAAGGGGAAAAAATTGTCTTATTTGCATTTATACATAACGGAAGTTTGGTTTATTTATTTTTTTTTTTTTTTTTTGCAGTAACTGGTTGGTAAACATGAGGTATTATTCATGTTAAGAGTATTTGGCTTCACATATTAGTCAAGTCTAAAAAAATGAAGTTCTTATATTCGCCTTTTGAATGTTTATTTAAATTTATCGTTGCCCACTATAAGGAATTATTTTCATTCGTAGCGTTTGCGGGAAAAAAATAATAATGAACTTTTACTGTCAGAAGAAACAAACAAGTAAGATTCCTATCTTAGTATTTCAGTACTTCAAAGTGTGGGAATATAACCCCACAAATTATATCTATAAGATTGAATCCCTTAGAGGAGATCCAGAGAACGAACACTAAGAAAATGACGAGCGATGGGGAGTACACAATACCAACAACAACAGCAAAGCATTAGTCCCAAAACAATATGGTGTCGGCTAATATGAATCATATGGAATTGTCAAAGAAAAGGGGTGAGAGAAAAGCTAAAATAAAAAAAAGGAATAAACTAAAAACTGTGAAAGCTAAGAAGAAATTAAAAAGATAAGGTAGGTGGGAAGAATGCTTGGAAAAACCAAGGATTGCGTAGAAATAAGACAAATTCTAGAGACCTGAGTGAATATCACTGAGTTGTCCATCTGGATATTATGTTTTTCCTTTTTTTGGCGAAAGGAGGGCGGTACCTCATCTGGATATTATGTTGTTTGCTTGCTTGCTTGCGTGTTTGTTTATTGCAATTAAGAACGGTTCGCGTGTTTAGGAAAATAAAGAGCAGAATGAATGAGGGTTAAACCTTATGAACCAGGATCGTTCCAGCCAAACCTCTTCGCCCAGCTATGCCTCGTGGTGGTGGCAAAGCACAATCATCTCCAACAATCACCATCTACAGGATGTTAACATAAATTGGCATGCTTTATATGAGTATACATTATTCACATGTCTTACTCTTGTTCTTCCCATTAATGAAACAGCTAGCCAAAGTTAAAAGTCACATTAAAATAAATGAAAGGAAAGGAATAAACGTAGTCACAGACCTCTATTTTGTAACCTTCGGATTTAGCTTGTTCAGCAGCCAAACCAAAATTTAAGCGATCCCCGGTGTAATTCTGTCACATACAGTCCATAAATTAGGCCTTCTCCAACTATTCAACATCTCCGGAAACAGTTGCTTCAGAGTATCATGTGCTTGTAATATTGCTATTCAACTTCATTTTTTCTTTTCAGCAAGAAGACCAGAATATCTAATCTATTAGACTAACAAAACATAAGCTAGACTAGCTATTGATAGCTTACAGTACCTTCACAATTAAGAGGCATCCCTTTGGTCCAGTCACAGCTCGTATGCCCTGAAATATGGAAAGATTTGATTTAAAATCATCTAAACATACAAACCGCTTGGTGATAATTAGATGCTATGGAAATTTTGAAAACAGGAAATACCGCGAGAATAGAATCAACAGGCGGGGAGGCAAAAACATCCCCACAGATAGCTGCAGTAAGCATCCCTTCTCCCACAAATCCGGCATGAGCAGGCTCATGACCGCTTCCACCTCCTGTATCATGGAATTCACCAATTTTTCGAAGAGCAAGTGGCATGCATTAGAAAAATATTTACATCGAAGAACTCACTTAGATATTCAGGAGAAATTCATGTCTTGCATAATTATTAAAAACTTCAATTTAAAGTGAGATAACATAACTCAGTAAAAGCCATGCACAGATGAGTCACTCTACTTCTAGGGGGAAGGAATGAGATGGTTAAGACCCGAATTAGTTAGCTAGTAGGAATACATAAGTTATTTAATTAGAGACAAGTCCAAGCAAGACTTCACTCTTACTCTTAAAGTGTGCGTGTAATAGACAAAATCGTGAATCTATATATCATGAATGAAATAAGTGTTAGGAACCAGGACCGATGCAGTCCTTAAATGGGTCAAGGAAAAGTGAAATTCAAGAGTAAAATAGTTCCCTAATTTGCTTGGGTTCAAGGAGATGCAAAAAAATCAAGTTAGTCTAACACTAGTCTCATTATATAGGCTTAATCGCTTGCAGCTTGTTAGTATGTTTTGATATAAGCAATTGATTTTGATTTTGACATCTTTGCGATTTATACGTTATTCTTTTCTCTTGGAGGAAAGCTTGTCCTCTGTTCAGTGTATTATTTCTGCCTACTAACAAAAATTTCTTTAGTATTATTTTCTTCTTTTTTATAAGAAAAGTCGACTGCCTTTTGGTCATTTTCCTGATTCACGGAGAATGGTTTTTGACATTAATCTAGGAGTTTTATATGAGTATTATTTTCTTCTTTTTTATAAGAAAATATATTGTATTAGAAAATGAGGAATGCCCACTCAGATGAACAAGGAGTTCACTGAAATACACAAAAAAATAGGAGAAGGCAACATAAGAAAACATGAACTACATAGCCACAGCAGCCAATCCAGCTTCAAATCCGAAAAGCACCGTTCCCCAAAGCCCAAAGAGTGGCTAAAGAAACCACTCTCTCCCATATAAGAAAATTTGGAAGATGCTGATTTCTAAAAATCATGCTGTTCCTATCATCCATAAACACCCAAAAGTTGCTGATACACCACAGTCCCATAATTGGACCACATACCTCTCCCATTGGTTGTGATACTCGATGACCCAAGGATGATGCCTTTTTTTTTAATGATCCTTAGGTAGCCTTTAGTGTGAAGCCAGCCTTTTCCCTTCTTTACTCGAATTCTGCAACTTGTAGTCCCTCACATTGTCCAAAAGTCTTTTTTTCAAACCCTAATCTTCAGTTTCTGAGAACCCCTGCAACGGCTCTATTAAAGTTCTTGGCCCATTGGGTTCTGCGTCAATTTGTTTCCGTGAATTGTGCAACCCTCATGTTGTCCTTAAAACCTTAAACCCTGGTCTTCAGTTTATCAAACAGCTTCGAAGGTTCTTCTTTCCGCTATGTTTTGTACCGATTTTGGCCCAAACATTGCAGGCTACGAGTACTCATGCTTATCCTGTATCAAGGAGTAAGTATCGATGGAGGACGAGATGTGCCCTAGACAAATACAGAGAAGAAGAATCTACAGGACACGTACGGTTCCCAAACTTCTGGCAATGCTTTCATTATTTCTAATCTTGGACAACTAATACTCCCTGTCCCGGAATAAATGTCATAGTTGACAAGTCAATGTTTTTAAGCATTAAGTTATGTTTACTTGATTGCCCAATTTATTCATATGGGTAGAGTGACACCCCCTTGGGGTCGCAATGCTTGTGCCTATTAGAATGGGTAGTATAGGAAGATCACCAAACTTCATACCCTATTTTTAGTAAGACGACATTTGTTTTGGAACGAACGGAAATGGAAATTAAGACATTTATTCCGGGACAAAGGGAGTAACAGTTTACGAAGGTGCAACGAGGATGGGTACCAAAAAAAACACCTAGCAAAAACATGCCATGTGAAAAGGTCTCTCAAAGCAAGAAAACACAAGGCTAATTCTCTGCTGGTTAAACTAAAAGTTTAGTTATACTGAAAGAGAGTTCACACACATGTAGCATATAACAAGCAGTAAATGTTAATTTAGAATGTACGTGTACCAAAGAACAAAACAAAAACTAGCAATATCCCTCATTGTAAGAATAAGAATAAACTAGAAATAAAAAACTGCGATTCCTTTTTGCGTATTGCTTCATAATAGCTCTAACTCATAATAGAAAACAGTTAATCAACATGGGGTTCAAAGGTTTCATACCTGATATAACAGCAACTTTGTCATACGATTTACTTGAAACATCAGCGCGAAGGACGACCTTAATCTCGGGAAAACCATCCAAATACTGCAACCCGGGATAGGTCTCCACAAGACCCTCGATGAACTCGGTCACCACAGCTGCAATATAGCAACCAATATAATGTAACCCCACACGTAGCAAATAAAGAAAAGGGATGGCAGGAAGAAAGGAGAGAGAGAAAGAGATAGAGAGAGAGTGTGAGAAAGAAATGTACGCTGAATAATTAAACAATTAAGGAAAAGCACAAAATGAAAAGTAAACCTTACATGTTTTGCTTTTCAAACAACAACAAAACATTAGTCCCAAAAAGATTTGGAGTCGGCTAACAGGAATCGTCTATGTCAATGAAGAGGTGTGAATAAAAATAGAAAGTGGAGAGATGATAGAACATATAAGTGATAAATAATACTACAATTATGAAGGCCAAAAAGTTAATTAAGAGGAGAAATAAGTGTGAAGAAAAATCGAGAGAAACATGAAAACAAAAATATTTGGAAAGATGAAAGATAACAAGAAAAAGAGATTCACATGAATTTGTTTTCCAAAAATAAAAAAAGGCACACCCCATCATTAATCTTTTTTTTCTTCCTTGCACTCTGCCTCTCCAACGCCATACTTTCTTTGATTCCAAATAGAACCATATCAAATCAATCACCCATATCAATGTATTCTTCGGTCTTCCCCTACCCCCTCACCACCTAATCATTTCTCCACTCTACTCTCTACTCTTTAAGCCTTCTAACTTGTGCATCACTTTGTCTTAGTCTTACATGGCCAAACCACTCAAGCCAATTCTCTCACATCTTATTTTCGATGGATACAACTCCTACGTTCTCCCTAAGCACCTCAATCCTCAACCAATCCTTAATTGTATAACCATGCATCTACTGTAGCACACACATCTCCGCCATTCATCTATGAACGTGACAATTTTTCGGCCCAACACTTAGTGTTATATAACAATGCAGGCTTAATTACCATGCGGTAAGGTAAAGTGCTAAAGCTTTTCAAAGTGAAAGAAAAAATGTATATTTATCAAATCATATACCTCGCATTCATATGGGAGAAACGGCGTGATCCATTTAGCTTGTATATGAGATGAGGACTTCCTACTCCCCAAATCCCACCTACTCCGAGCCTTTTCATAAATAACGGTCTCAAAACGTGTAAACTCAATTTTGGTACGCAATGCATAAATTCAAGTTAATGATACTATTAGGATTTTCGTTCTATGAAGTGATAGTAGGATAACTAGTTTCAAAAATGCCCTACATGATTGAGCGTTGATGCAAAAGGTCATTGTCATACTTCAAAATAACATGATTAAACTTGATCGTATTCTCGTTAAAGTTAATCTGAGAAGGAGTGAGATCTCAACAATCTATGTTTCCTTATAATCTCTTTAAAAAAAAGGTCATGCAAAGAGAAAGAAGAATTGCTATAGTCAGTTAACACAGTTGATACATCTACCAATAAAAAAAAGGGAAAAATCTAGAACTTTTACTTTAGGACTTGCATTTACTCCAGCAAATCTAGGTTCAACTCGTTAAGGTCAGCTCCTCGAGTAGTAGCATGTTTGACTTGAATCAGATAAAGACATTGATCATCAATGAATTAAGGCTATGATTCTGATCAATAGTAGTTAGCAAGATAGCTAATGTTCGGTGCAACAGCGTTTAGAGCCTAGACCGATCTCGGGCAGACTGATGCAAACAAACTTTTCTGCTGACGATGATAGTCTTTCAGAACAAAGTCCTTGTATGAGGTTTGATGGGTGCTTATGTATTTTTACAAGAAAAATATGGGTCTAGATTGTATTTACCTACAGCATCATTAGTAGTTTACTCTTGTTATGACTCCACCTTGAAATAAGTCAATTGTCTCGGGTGTGTTTAGATTGTAATTTACCTCGTTTTACCACATGTCTATCATAACTTTCTCATGATGGCCACCTATATTTCATGAGCAATTGTGGTTCTTAACTTACCAACAATGACACAAAATAGCCTGTCCAAATTCCCGAGAACATGTGAACAATTAACAATCTGGATACCTTTTACCCAACCTATTATAACTCCCCTCTGTTAGTTTGCTTATATTAAAATGAAGAGACGAGTAGAAGGAAATTGTTGCCTACGTGAGAGCATATATGTGTATGTATATGTATGTGTATGTGTACGCGTACGCGTACGTGTATGTGTATGTCTATGTCTATGTCTATGTGTATGTGTATGTCTATGTCTATGTGTATGTCTATGTCTATGTGTATGCATATGTATATGTATATCTATATGTATATGTATATCTATATGTGTATATGTATATGTATGTGTATATGCTTATATGTATATGTATATATGTAGATGTGTGTGTATAACCTGCTAAGTATTTAGACAGCTATATACTATTCATTTGATTTTTACAACCATCAACTAACTTGCTCATGAGCCAGCTTTCTGGCCAATGATGTTTGGACTTTTCGATTGTGAGTGTGATTGTATCCTTCCAGATCAGAAACTGCAAGGCACAAACTGGAAAAGAGCATAACCTGCTGACAAGTACATTTTCTAGGTCACCTAATCATTAATTGTTGAACTTAGTCTCATTTCTCAAAAATATAATCAAGTAGCCACATCAGCCTTTACCAACAACATTCTAGGTTTGGTGACTTGAGGTTACAACTAAAACAATATTTCGTGATAGAATCCAGAGAAATTACGCCAAATCTAATTAGAATGATACCAAAACAAGCAATTGAGGAAATACAAGCACCAGACAGCAGCCAAACTAAGTGTGTACACAAGATATAAAGGCCTGTCTAGCTCAAATTTCCAGTTACTTCCTAATGGCTTCTATTCAATGTAATGATCAAGAAATCTAAAATGAAACAACAGAAAGACAAAGAACAAACAAATGCAAATTCAAGAGTGAGATGGGGTTATTTGAGGCTACGGAGTCATTACTTGTTCAACTGAGCGACTAAGTCTTATTTTCCGTCAATAGAATCATACCCGTCTGAGTCCTTATCAACAGCATTCTAGGGTAGGTCAATGAAAAATTACAGCTAAAGCAAACATATACCGATAGAATCCAGAGAGATTATGACAAATGTAATTAAAATACTACCAAAACAGGCAATTGAGGAAACCAAGCACCAGATTACACTAAAACAAAGAGTATACAAGAGATTATAAAAGCTTGTCAAGATCACTTATAAATTTATTTCCTAATGCATGTTCCATTTAATGCACCGAACAAGAAATGTAAAATAAAAACACCGGAAAGGAAAGGTAAAAATGAACAAAAATTCAAAGTAATTAGAAAAAGTTACTCGTTCGACTAGTCTCTCATTTTCCGTCAATCAGATTACAACTAAAACAACATTTAGCTATAGAACCCGGATACATTCTGAAAAATAAACTAAAATAATATAGCCTCCGTCCCACAAAGATAGTCCCGATTGACTACTCATATATTTTAACAAAACATTTTCAATTCTAACACTACCCTTGAGCGGTACAATTATTACTTAAAACATGTGGTAGTTAAGTCGATTCTCATCCAAATTCCAAACTCTTCCACTCAAGCTAATTAGCTCTAGCCTCATCCATACTTACATTATAAAATTAATTTTGTAAGTTCAACAATTTTTAACCCCACAATTTAAGAAATGGACACAATCATTTTTGGGACAAACATAAATGGAAAATGGGACTTAATTTGGGAAGGATGAGTACTAAAACAAGCAATCAATGAAGTCCAATCACCAAATTACAGCAAAACAAAGCCTAGACAAGCAATTATAAACGCTCCTCCAGCTCAAAACTCCAATTAATGCATGTTCATTCAATGTACCGAACAGACAATCTGAACTGCAAACAACTTGAAATTCATAAGGAATGAGACGGAGTGACTAACCATTGGGGTCGTTAATTAGTTTTTTGCTTGCGAACGCCATTCTACAAATTTGATTGATTCAATGTAGGGCCGAGGTGTTGATGAATATAACAATCGATTATACTGCCGGCTTTTAATTTTGATTTCTCAATTTGGAATTTAATTGGAGAGAGGGGGAAGTTGAGTGAAGAAGAAAAAGAAGCCCTAGGCATCGTTTTGGATGTGCGGGAACAATGCTACCTACACAAAATTATGCTCACATAATTATGCTCACATAATAACACATAATAATATAATAAGGTGATGATATTTTATTGGTTATAGGGATAGTGCACCCGCTATACTCTAAGTGAAAACACCAATAAAATTATTACACTTAGGATTTTGTGAGTGAGATTTTGTGGCTTTTTTGTGCCCTTAGTATTATTCATGGATGTGAGTAGAGACGCTTTTGTGAGTACACATGTCTACGGTTCACGTTTCAACCGGATGTATCGGCGGTTTTAAACCGTTGACAAACTGTTGATAACCGTGAATTGGATGAACTGTGAACCGGCGGTTTACAGTTCATAGACGGTTTGGTTTTCAAAACTGGTGGTTTGGACCGCCGGTTCAGACCGTCGGTTTGGACCGGCGGTTCATACTGTATAAATTCAAAATATATTTAGAGTTTTTTGAGAAGGCTCATGTCCCCCCCCCCCTAATTATTAAGGGGTTAGGTTGGTTGTGTCCCTCTTTGTAAATTTTCATAATATTAATAAAATAATGAGGCTTTGACCAATAAGTCCATCACCCAAATGAAAACGACCAATAAGGACAGACATTTTGGAAACTCACCAAAAAGTCCCTGAACATTTCACTGGACCAAATTGCCCCCGCTTCCTTGTGAGAGCCCGCGCTCAAAAGCCTTAACACGCCGAACATATGCGGTGATATGTGATCGCTCAATGAAAGCGGTTCGGGTGAGTGCCTCGTGCTAATGCGCTTTTGGAAATGCGCTCGGTTCTCACACAATGGTTTCCTCTCGATGGAATCAAAACAGTCAAGAGTCGCCACCTCATTTTATTTTAGGAAAAATGAAGATAAAACCTTTTGTTTAGAGAAAGTGGGTTCGGGAGCTAAGTTACGAGAAGAGAATGGATTAAGCACTATCCTCGCCCGTGATGGTCTCTAGTATGCATGCCACTTAGATTCATTTTATGCATTTTACCTTGCTTTTATGCCCTAACAAAATGGTGATTTAATATATGGGGAGGTCTTCCTATTCTAGGACTTGTTTGCTTCACGAATGAGAGTCGGTTTGGGTGGACTCCCACTCGGTTTTGAAAATGGTTTAGCATTCACATCCATTAAAGGAGAGCACAAAGGGGGGGGGGTTAATATTTAGAATGGTGTACAAAAGGGAAACAAATCCCACAACAAATGAATATCCAAAAGTCCGTCCCCAAAGATTTTAGGGACTGCTGTCCTTCTTTCTTTCTTGTACCTGTTCTTAAACTCACTCAATCAAGAAAGTAAAGGTCAAGGAAAGTTTCTAACACATCAAGCATAAACCATGAGTTTTCCTCTGATTTTAGGAGTAATTTATGGTGTCCAAATAAGGCATGCAAGATAATACTTTCCACAGCCCAGTCTGACAGATTTTCATACATCCATAAAAGATCCATTTTTTGCATCATGAAAACTAGGGAATAATGGAAAACACTTAACATGAAAGTTGTTCCCAACATATCAAAGTTTATATCTGGAAAGTTTCAAAGCCATCAAGCAAGGTTAAGTCACCCAAAACACTTCTGACATTTTGATGTAAAAACAGGAAACATGCTAATCTGAGAACAGAGAGTTGAAACAAAAAATAGAAAGAACCTCTTCCACTCAAGGAAAAAAAAAATGATATTCACATGCTCATCTTCCTTGTTCTGTGTAGAATAAAAATAATTTTGGGGTCTAAGACCAAAAGCCACGTTTTCTATGCATAAACAAAGCAACAAGGCAGAAAGGTACAACATGGACAGACTATTGGGAATCCACACATGGCATGAAAACACCCATGAAAACTCACTCAAATGAAAAGGTATGAACATGAAACTTTGGGTGAACATAGATATGCATGTTATCTACATGAAACAACAACCCTTCAAGCCTTTAGACCTGATTCCATGATGCTCTATATTAAGATGAAACAAAACATGGCAGATTCAAGGTTTATGAGAGAAAGCAAGTTATTCTTTGAAAAGCTCTTGAATCCCCAACAAACCTGATGGATGTGATTTTACCCATCCAAATATTATACTTCTATGACTTATTAGATGCTCAACCTTGGGTGTTTTGATGGTTTTTTGAGTATTTATGAGTATAGGGAAGGAGCGGACGAATGTACGGATTCATGTATGCTAAAGCGTGAAAAAAAGGATAAAAAGCGGACCAGAACATAATGATAAAGAGATGTGACCTCTGATCAATCAATGACATTGGATAGTACTCAAAAATATCTTTCCAACGATAGTTTACACGTCCAAATCGGAGTTCGTATGAAGAAGTTATGGCCTCCGGAAGTTTACGCGTAAAAAGTACAAATCACGCACTTGAGCTCCGAATTGCCAAGAGGGCTGATCAAGTGGGCGAGCGCCCACTCTCTAAGTGGGCAGGCGCCTATCAAGGACCTTATAGGAATTTTCAGGGATCTTTGAAGAATTATCCAAATTATGATGGGCTTTTCAGTAATTTACAAATTTTCAAGGACTTTTCTGGAATTTCTGGAGGACCTTTGGGGAATTTTCGGAGGGCTTTTCTGGAAACCCAAAAATACGAAGGGCACTTGGGGAATTCTGGCCATCAGCACTTATTTTCTTCTTTCTCAACAAGGAATCCTAAGTTTTTCCTAATTTTTACACCTCCTTAGCCCTAGTATAAATATAACATTCCATCCACAATATTTTATACATACTTTATTCAAAGATTCAAGAGTTGTATCAAGATTTTCATCAATTTATTCCAGGTTTTGATGTTCTTTATTATTTTTCTTGTTTCTTTTGTTATGAATACGAGTAGCTAAATTTCTAGATTCATGGATTGGTAGTAGCAAATACTAGATCTTTATGCTATAGATTTAATTCTTCCATTCAATATTAATTCTTGTTCATCAAAATATTCTTCATGTTAAATTCTTTAGTTTCAATTATATGTTAAGATATAAATTGACGTAAGAATTATTGGGTATTTATTACTGCACTAGCGTGGGTGATAATACGTTGATCATTGTTTTGATGATTAAATTCAATTGAGGACCTAGTGTAGACACCCCGCCTTGGACCTCTCACTTTGATTGCATACAAAGTATTTTTATTTAACTCATTTTCGTTAATTTCTGTTACTTCAGTTAAGTTCCTAACTGATTTCGTTAGTTTTGGACTAAACTGCATAACAGAGTTAACTTTTAGGGTCATTCTGTCATTATGTCATTTTCTGCCGCGGGCGCTTCCGGAACTGTTAACGGGCTGCGCGCGCGTCTCACCCAAAAGCGGGACTCGCGCGCTTCCCATTTTGGCAGTAACGGATTGCACCTTATTTCCCTCCTTTTTCTTATTTGCAACATCTCTTTCTTGATCACAAAAGACTTCTTTTCTCATCCACATTCATCCCCCCTAGTTTTATAACCTCCAATCCCATTATTCTAGCCATCTCTTTAAAACAAAATAATTCATTTTTATTTTATTTGATTTTCTTTTATTTCTTTCATTTATTATTTTATTTATCTTATTTTCTATTGGTCAATTCCATCTCACATGGATTGACCAATTTCCCTCCAACCTTTCCCTCTCTTTTTTACCTATAAAAACCATCATCTTCTACCTTAGAAAGGGACTCTTTTTAGACTCTTTGGACCAACTTCATCTTCCCTACAAGAACTATACACACGTTCTCTCAACACATTTTCCCTACAAACAAACACTACACAAAGTGTTGCACAACCATTTTTCTACAAACAACACCATCTACAAACAACACCATCTTCAAGTCAGAGTCTAAGGTCCTCTTTTCTAAAGGTACTTTTATTCTTCTTCTCTTTTATTCTAGTCTTACTAGTATGCAATCTCCATCAATTGGGACATGACCAAATGACCACTTTATTACATTAAAGTTGGTTAAGGTTATCTCCCTACATTTTAATCTCTACTTTAATTTCCTATACATTTCTTAACGTAATTGTTTAGCATAAATTTATAAATAAAACAATTCTCTTTTCTTCCCCTTTTTCTTTACATTATAATTGTTAGCACTGTTAATAAATTGAAGGACATTTAGCATTAGAACATCAATAGTAGCAAGACCCGCATAAGCGGGGCGGAGTGGGTGTTTAAGTACTTCCCACTCCGTCACCTAACCCCCGAACCCTTCCCTCCCGAATCTCTGGTTTTGTACATAAATTAGGCTATTTCTAGGTTTTTCTTATGTTCCTTTAAAAACATAAGTGGCGACTCTAAATAATCTAAAACAAGTTAGACATCCTAGGATAATTCACCGCTCTAGCCAAGTTGTGGTTTCCCGGGTATCTACAGTGGCGACTCCGCTGGGGACGATTTAGAGGGTTAAACTTGCGTTCTTAACTTCTGGTATTCTTATTACTGTTTTCTGGGCATTCTGCTAAAAAGGGTGGGAAGCGCGCGCCTCTGGCCTCCTTGGCCTAAAGCGCGCGCGTCCGACCCCAATTACCAGAATCGCCCGTCTTCCTTCTTGTCCTTCCATTCCATGTTTCTGTGCTAACAAATTCTGCAGGGGAAAGCATTTTTATTTAGGGTCAAGGCAATCCCTTGAACCCGCTGATTTACAGGTTGTTACCCAGATGCGGGCGCCTCTGCCCCTCTTTGTCTAACGCGCGCGCCTCCCGAGTAGGCATCCTAATGCGCGCGCTTCTGGGCATTTTCCAGAAACAGAACAGTGCACAGAACAGAGTGGTTTTGACAGTGTGTGGGCACCGGGCCTGCACAAAACAGTTTTTACTTTCTGTTTGTTTTTATCGGTCACACGGGTGATTCGAAAGTTGTAATTATGTGCTTATTTGTTTTTTTTATTTCTTTTGAAATATATATATATATATATATATATATATATATATATATATATATATATATATATATATATTTTGTCACTTGTTAGACCTCACACTACATGCACATATTCTTATCAATTGCTCACTATCGAGTCGCACAAGTCCAACCCCAAACCCGTCGAGGCCCGTCCTAGAAAGTTTCAAGCTCCACCCGACCTTGACTCTTTCGAAGCGGTCAACCTCAGCCCGTGACGTAGTTCAAGACTACATGCCGGGGGTGACCTTTAAGCCTCTCTTTAGCCGAGCACAAGCCACACAATGCTAGTCTAGGGTCTAACACTCCGTGACCAAGTCGGTTTTTCATGTGCCGAGATTTTCCTAAACTAATGTCTTCAAATCATACATGCCAACTTGTTGCAATGGACGAAATAAAACTCCGTCCCCAAAAGTGGTTATTTTGGACGAAAATAAAAATCCGTCCCCGCATGTATGATTTACTACATTAATTTAGTTTAATCCCGACACATGTAGGTCTCACAAGCATGGTGGAATCCGATGAGTATATGGGACCGCGAGAAGGTCTATATACTAGTGTGACGATTCCACTATTTTTTCTAGAAACCCCAAAAAGGACTCCGTCCTTCCGACTTTTGTAAAAAAAAAAAAAAAAAAAACGAGTCATTTTCTTTATATGGTTGAGTCTTTTTCGTGTTTATGGGTTAAATTTATTTTACTCAAAAGGTATTTGTGGGGCCAACCTAAGATCAACCGTGTTCTTTCAATAGGTCCAATGGCTTCCAACGGCAACAACAACAATGGTGGGTACTTCTTCGTGTCCAACGAAAGACTCTTTAACATAATAAGAGCCATGGGGGAACAAATGGATAGACTTTCCGAGGATGCCCGCCGAAAAGACGATTTGTGGCAAGCCCGTTTTGATCTCGAGAGGAAGATTCACAAGGAAGAGGTTTCCGAGCTCAAAGCCCGTTTGCAAGAGCTCACCAATAACAAGGCAAAGTTTAAGGGTAAAGCATGCTCAAGTTGCCCGTCCCTCAAAAGCTACAAAGGTACCGCCAACAACCGAGTTTTCACTCCTCTCCTAGGAGTAACCCAAGCCGAAGCATTTGAAACTTTGGTGGCAAGTGGAAAGGTCAAGCCTTTGGAGGGGTACAAACCGAAGACGATACCGAAGAATCATGCACATGGTGAATGGTGCGGCTACCACAAGCATAGTGGCCATACTACCGAAGGGTGCTTCCTTCTCCGAAACATCATCCAAGATTTGTTCGACAACGGCGAATTTACTGTGGGTGAAGAGCAACCTTTAGAGAGTGCCAACATGCAAGAACTCATCAAAGAAGAATGATTTGGTTTCGAAATGGGGCTTCTACAAGAAATCATTCCACAAGGAGACTACAACGACAATGGGGACTACAACAACAATCTCCGTTTCTCTTTCTCTACCTAGTAATAGGAATTAAAAAAAAAAAAGAGTCAAAGTCCTCTTAAGTGTGCATTAAGTTTTCTTTGTCCAATTAATGTGAAATTTTGAGTCAAGTCTCATCATCAAATAAAAATTCGTTCTTGTCCTCATACACTCTTCCAAGCTGTTCAATCTAATTCTTGGCAAAATGATGAAAATATGTCTAAACGAGTTTTGGAATGAAGGCCATCACTTGAACGCCTAGGGGCTAAACATTGTGACGAAGGCAACATCATCAACGACGAAGACAAAGCCAAGACATCAAAGGTGAAGGAACAACCATGGAGAAAAATCAAGCAATGTTTCAAAGGGGGGATTAAAAAAAAAATGCTCGCTAGGTTGAACTCTTCAAATCAACCTAGGAAAAAGTTAGAGCACAAAAAAAAAAAAAAAAAAAAAATTCCCCTCAATCAAAGAAGTTCACATCAAGATCAACATCATTCCATCCACCAAAGGAGGACGAAGCTACACGACGAAGCAACAATTCCATCCCGAAGAATGGAGAATTCACAAGAACTACGGTGACCTGAGCCTCTACACTGGAGGAACGTAGGCAACCTGCGGGTCCGGTCTCATGCAAGAAAGAAGATATGTTTAGCCCTAGCGCGTTATGGTGATTGGCCTTCATCTCGAACTTGTCAAGACATCTTTGTACGATTCATTTGCCAATGAATTAATCACCAAAAAGATTGAACAACTTTCTTAGATTTGGAATCATTTCGCGCTCATTGTCGAGTCTAGGGACTTCTATTCTTTCTGCATACTCTCAATTTCTTGCAATCAAATTGGGGCTTTCCTTCTCTTCTCTCTTAATGACTTACTTGCCTTCGCGAGTCATTCAATTCAATAAAAAATACATGTCAATACTAGGGATACTTCCCTAGTCAAGTCAATGTCACTCATCATTAGTGACAAAAGGTCTCCACCGCAAAATCACATGTCTTATCTCCTCAGCTAGAGTCAATGCACACTTCCTCATCAATTGAGTCAAAAAAGAAATGATGAAGACGCAAAAGAGATGCCCGCTAGATTGAAAAGCCGAAAGGGCGGTCTAGGCAAAAAACAGGGTGCGTCATAAAAAAAATGAGAGAGTGAGAGAGAGAAGGGAAAGAGAAATGGAGATCCCTGGCCTCTAAAGAAGACAAGTTCTACTTTGAATCTCCTCAGCAAGTCAATTCCCCACCGAGTCAACTTTGGGATTGCAAAAGGCTCGACAAGATATAGCACCATCAAAGGTTGTCTTGGGTTATCGGCATCATTCTCCAACAGTGTGCATTTTTGGGTTCATGAAAAGAAGGCCCGTGGTAACCAAGATCCATCCGAGAACAAGCCCATCATAAAAGGGCACGAGGTTGCACAAATAATCCCTAGCTAGTCAATTGGCTTGGGCAGCAAATAGCAACAACATGTGTCTCAGTTTTCAAGGCTTCTTCAAGTATGTGCTTCTAAAGTACGCCTAAAGGCTCCCGAGAAATGGAGTAGCTCTTGCCATATCCTCTCATGTTTATTCCCTCACACGAGGACGAGTCACCCTTGCTTTGCTCAACAAATGGTGACGCCCTAAGGGCTATGTGACTCAAGAACAAGGGATTCTTTTGCTTCATTTGGCAATCAATACGCCCTAGGGGCTATGCTCAAGAAAGATGTGTGAGACTATCCTCAAAGTCCCTCAAAAGGGATGTCAAAAAGCCCTCTTGTCATGTGTACCCGTGCTCGTTTCCCCAATCAAGGGTGGACCTTTCTCGCAATCAATGATGGCACTCTAGGGGCTACGGTCAAGTCTTCAAGGCTCCCTCGGCAAAGAGAAATTAACTCCCCAGCAGTATCCCCAGCCAAGTCATGTGCAACATTGGAAGCTTCCTCAATTCGGCACCGAAGGTCTCAACGGGCTTCGCAATCTACAATCTTTTGGGCTACGGCATTACAGTAATTCAAGCAAAGGGCAGTATTAGGGCTTCGCGACCGACAGTATTTTGGGCAACAATACTCGAGCAAGTGCAATGTGGAGTAGTCTTATGGCTCCATGAGAACAATCAAGATTCACGGGTCTCTCAACACTTCAAGTCAAAGGCCTCTTGGTTTTAAATGAAGACTCCGATGTTATGAATGAAGTTGATGATTTTTGTTAGAACTCACAGCGAGATTTTGAAGGAAGTCTTAGAGAAAAGGAAAAAGATTCAATATGCTAAACTCTAATCAAAACAGGGTTATAGCGGGAAATGCCACGGCCAATCCCAATGTTTTTGCAATTCAGCACCCCCTTCTCCAAGATCAAAAGCACAAGGTGCAGCTCAGATAAAGTTGGGCCACAGCACTAGTTGCATCCGAAGATCCGTCATTGGTTCAACTCAAGAAGAGTCAAGCAAGCATACTCATTTGGGACTTTATCACACCAAGACCTTATCATCCGCGACCTCGACGGCACTGCAAGACATTACTGCATCTTTTGACATAAGCCCTCCGCCATTTGGGTATCACCACAATGAGGCCATTCATCTCCCCAGTAAGAGCAAGAAGGGGATCGCTATCAAGAATTCAACCCGACGGTACATCCGCGCTCAATGCCGAGCCGATCACAAGATAATTTGGGAACTTTACAATGAAAGGTTTTCACATTTCACCATCTCCAAGCCCGCAAGCAACAAGTCCATGACATTTGGGGCTTAGCAATCTCTCGAAGCTTGGAGCTTGCTCACGTCAACAACAAAAGACGATTCATTTGAGTGGACCAAAGAGCTGATTTATCTTGGGGCTATGCAAGTCACTCCAAATTTGGCATCAAAGGCGATCTAGGGGCTTCACAATCAGCGACCCCTTATCTCGGCATCAAAAGTCTTTTCAAGCCCCATAATCGACAAATCTCTAGGGCTAGACATCAATCTTCGTCAGACACACCGGCGGGGTTAGACATCAATCTTCGTTGGGCACACCGGCGGGGTTAGACATCAATCTTCGTTGGGCACGACGACGGCAACGACAGAATTCAAGCAAGGCAATCCGGACTTCGATCGCACATGACTTGATCTTGGGTTGGATTTACAAACACACAATGACTAAAATGGTTCACCCACGAACTAAAAATCCTTTTCTCGCATGTGTACATATTCTTTTCCTTCTTAAAAAAAAAGATTTTCTCTTCTTGTTTTTTCTTTTTCTTTTCTTTTTCTTTTTCTTTACTTGCGTATAAGTATGTGCTCCATAGCTTTTTCCCCAGCGTTCTTCGTCATCCTTGAACTACGCTGGTCTGATTCCCTTCAAGGGATACGTAGGCAGCCTTTGGCACGACCAACCCAACATTCCAAGGCAAGAACAATTCATCATCACCAACATCATCATTCTTCATCAAAAGCATCAACATCCTTCAGCAATCCATCCCGAATCAAGCGGCCGTGGTAAGTGAAGGTATGAATACATCCGAAGCTTTCCTCAAATCACACCACACACAAAAGCAATTTCTCCATTCTTGCAAAATCTCTCTCTCATGCAAAACTGCTTTCAAATCACATTGCACCACGAGCATAATTTCTCTCTCTTCATTTCACACTTCATGCATCTTCTTGCACAAACACATATACCTGCCAAGCACACACATAACAGGTACCACCACGAAGTCAACAGCATCCGCTACTCAAGGCACTTCATCCCCAGCAGAAAATGGTCCACAGTCAACCATGCCCGCATCCCCACGATGTCAACGGAAACTGCAGCTCTAGACAGCAATTTGGTACATGGGTTCACCAACGGACTCATCCAAGGGATTCACTAATGGATTCATCAAATGGATTCACCAACAGATTCGTCAACAAAGGTTCACTAACGGCCTCATCAACGGATTTCACTAACGGATTCGTCAGCAAAGGTTCACTAACGGCCTCATTCGAAGGTTCACTAACGGCCTCATCAAACGGATTTCACTAATGGATTCGTCAACAAAGGTTCACTAACGGCCTCAAAGGTTTTCTAACGGCCTCATCAACGGATTTCACTAACGGATTCGTCAAAAGGTTCACTAACGGCCTCCTCAAAGGTTCACTAACGGCCTCCTCAAAGGTTCACTAACGGCCTCTTCAAAGGTTCACTAACGGCCTCCTCAAAGGTTCACTAACGGCCTCTTCAAAGGTTCACTAACGGCCTCCTCAAAGGTTCACTAACGGCCTCATTCAAGGGTTCACCAACGGCCTCGAAGGTTCACTAACGGCCTCCTCAAAGGTTCACTAACGGCCTCAAGGTTCACTAACGGCCTCCTCAAAGGTTCACTAACGGCCTCCTCAAAGGTTAACTAACGGCCTCATTCAAAGGTTCACTAACGGCCTCATTCAAAGGATCACTAACAGCCTCCTCAAAGGTTCACTAACGGCCTCCTCAAAGGTTCACTAACGGCCTCAAGGTTCACTAACGGCCTCCTCAAAGGTTCACTAACGGCCTCATTCAAGGGTTCACCAACGGCCTCGAAGGTTCACTAACGGCCTCCTCAAAGGTTCACTAACGGCCTCATTCAAAGGTTCACTAACGGCCTCTTCAAAGGTTCACTAACGGCCTCCTCAAAGGTTCACTAACGGCCTCTTCAAAGGTTCACTAACGGCCTCAAGGTTCACTAACGGCCTCCTCAAAGGTTCACTAACGGCCTCATTCAAAGGTTCACTAACGGCCTCATTCAAGGGTTCACCAACGGCCTCGAAGGTTCACTAACGGCCTCCTCAAAGGTTCACTAACGGCCTCAAGGTTCACTAACGGCCTCCTCAAAGGTTCACTAACGGCCTCATTCAAGGGTTCATTAACGGCCTCAAGGTTCACTAACGGCCTCATTCAAAGGTTCACTAACGGCCTCCTCGAAGGTTCACTAACGGCCTCATTCAAAGGTTCACTAACGGCCTCACTCAACGGATTCAGCCGACAGGTTTACCAACGGATCATGCCACCCCCCTCTATCAACAAAAGACGCTCACATAGGGAGCGCACCCCTATCTCTAGCAATTTGAAATTACTGCTTTCATCGAGTCTTTGCTTTCTTTTTCTTTGTCGATGTCCTCGGCGGGTGTTTTTACTTTCGTCGACGCGTTTTGCTTTGCAATCCACGTCGCCGAGGGGCTCTGTAGACACCCCGCCTTGGACCTCTCACTTTAATTGCATACAAAGTATTTTTATTTAACTCATTTTCATTAATTTCTGTTACTTCGGTTAAGTTCCTAACTGATTCCGTTAGTTTTGGACTAAACTGCATAACAGAGTTAACATTTAGGGTCATTCTGTCATTCTGTCCTTTTCTGCCGCGGGCGCTTCCGGAACTGTTAACGGGCTGCGCGCGCGTCTCGCCCCAAAAGCGGGACTCGCGCGCTTCCCATTTTGGCAGTAACGGATTGCACCTTATTTCCCTCCCTTTTCTTATTTGCAACATCTCTTTCTTGATCACAAAAGACTTCTTTTCTCATCCACATTCATCCCCCCTAGTTTTATAACCTCCAATCCCATTATTCTAGCCATCTCTTTAAAACAAAATAATTCATTTTTATTTTATTTGATTTTCTTTTATTTCTTTCATTTATTATTTTATTTATCTTATTTTCTATTGGTCAATTCCATCTCACATGGATTGACCAATTTCCCTCCAACCTTTCCCTCTCTTTTTTACCTATAAAAACCATCATCTTCTACCTTAGAAAGGGACTCTTTTTAGACTCTTTGGACCAACTTCATCTTCCCAACAAGAACTATACACAAGTTCTCTCAACACATTTTCCCTACAAACAAACACTACACAAAGTGTTGCACAACCATTTCTCTACAAACAACACCATCTTCAAGTCAAAGTCTAAGGTCCTCTTTTCTAAAGGTACTTTTATTCTTCTTCTCTTTTATTCTAGTCTTACTAGTATGCAATCCCCATCAATTGGGACATGACCAAATGACCACTTTACTACATTAAAGTTGGTTAAGGTTATCTCCCTACATTTTAATCTCTACTTTAATTTCCTATACATTTCTTAACGTAATTGTTTAGCATAAATTTATAAATAAAACAATTCTCTTTTCTTCCCTTTTTCTTTACATTATAATTGTTAGCACTGTTAATAAATTGAAGGACATTTAGCATTAGAACATCAATAGTAGCAAGACCCGCATAAGCGGGGCGGAGTGGGTGTTTAAGTACTTCCCACTCCGTCACCTAACCCCCGAACCTTCTCTCCCGAATCTCTGGTTTTGTACATAAATTAGGCTATTTCTAGGTTTTTCTTATGTTCCTTTAAAAACATAGGTGGCGACTCTAAACAATCTAAAACAAGTTAGACATCCTAGGATAATTCACCGCTCTAGCCAAGTTGTGGTTTCCCGGGGTATCTATACCTAGCGGAAGTCAAAAGGATTTAGGTTTATATGTTCTTGAGTGCTTCATGAATTTCTTGCATATTGTGTAGACCTAGCGGAAAGTATAATATAAAAGAAATAAAAGGATTGCAATCCGGCGACCGAACCGTCCCAATTCTTACTAAAGTGAACAAACCCAAGAATGAGATTGATCTTATTATTATGAGCATAGCATAAAGTGAAGGTATTTGTGAATCCAATCCGTGAATCCCTTGTCATCTTTGATAAATTCTTCTTTTTAATTATTTTCTTAATATTAGTTTAAATTCTTGCATTAGTAGTTTAGTTAAATATTCTCAAACAAAACCCCTGGATACTTTTACATTAATTAAATATACTTGTTTTCACTCAAGTCTCTGTGGTTCGACCCTTACGTTTGTACGTTGCTACTTCGGTGACTTGTACACTTGCAGGTTTTTATTACAGTGGAATTTTCTTCATCAAGTTTTGGCGCCGCTGCCGGGGACTTGTTGTGATTTACAAGTTCATTTAATCGGTGTATGTTTGGTAGACGTTCATTGGATCCCCAGTTGGTCCCTTTGAACGATAATATTGATAGACTTGATAGGGGCATTCCCTCTATTAGTGAGTCTGAATCTGAGACTTCTGTCACCGAGGCAGAGGTAGTGTTAAGTGAATTAAAAACTTCTTCCACCGAGGGAGAAGAAATTGAAGTAGTAATGGCTAACCCTTTAATGAAAGAATATGCTAGGCCCAAGGTCGACACATCGGTGTCGTGCATTGTCTTGACTTATGCAGCTAAAACCTATGAGGCAAAGGGCCATTATTTTAGTCAGTTGCCTAAGTTCCAGGGTCTTCCCGGTGAGGATTCTTTGAACTTTTTGAGAGAATATATGATGATTGTGTCGGGATTCCCAGTCAAGGAGGGGGTTACTGACGAACAATTAAGGATTAAATATTTCCCTTTTGCTCTTCAAGGGGCAGCCAAAACTTGGCTACTGTTACTTCCTGCTAGGAGTATCACCACATGGGATGGGTTGCACGATATTTTTCTTAAGAAATTTTTCCCACATGCCACTTTGGCCACCTTTAGATAGAAAATTATAGGATTTACTCAAGATCAAGGTGAGCCATTCCATGAGGCATGGGATAGATTTAAAATGTTACAAGTACAATGCCCCCATCATGCTTTTCCTGAGGCCCTTTCACATCAAACATTATATGGGGGGTTGTCTGCAGCCGACCAAGATATGGTCGACAATGCAGCAGGTGGCTTTTTAGGAGCCAAAACTGTTGCTGAAACTCAAGATTTATTTGAGATGTTAGGGGCCAATTCTCAAGAAAAATGCTCTAGAGGGAAACCTAGGGGAGTGCATGAATTAAGTGGTGTAGATGAGTTTGCTAGATAGGTAGCCTTGATGAACCAAAATTTGGCGAAATTTAACATGAATATGGGGTCATCAAGTGCTAATGTTATATCTGATTTTTGTGCTAACTGTGGTCCTAACACTCATGCTACTAATGTTTGCCAAGTTGTTGCGCAGTGTGATTCTGAACGGGTCAATACAATGCAAGGTTATCCCCCACGACAGAATCAAGGTGGTATGTATTCTAACACCTATAATCCGGATTGGAAGAATCACCCGAATCTGTCATGGAGGAATAACCAAGGGAACCAGTTTCAATAGAAACCTCTCTATCCTCCTCCACCATAAGGGAATCCAGAACAGCAACCCAAGCAATCTTTGGAGGATATGATGAGGTCAATGATGCAAGAGCAACAGCAGATGAGGATGATGATGGAGCAGCGAGAGAAGCAGCAAGATGCGGTTAACAAAAAGCTGGAGACCCAAATTGGTCAACTAGCTGAAGGGCAGCAAGGACATAAACCGGGAACTTTCCCAAGTCAAGGGCAGCAAGCCATGGCCATTAATGTCCTACATAATGGCAATCAGGTAAATAATGAGGTACTCCCTGTCGCTACATCTTCGCATGCTGTTGAGATTCTTGAGAGTAATGTTGTTGATAAAGGTACAAATGGAATGGAAAAAAATTCTAATACTGAGACTCCCACTCCCAAGCCATATGTACCTCCTATGCCATTTCCTGGAAGTTTTATGAGGCACAAGTTGAATAAACAAATGTCGGAGTTATATGAGGTGTTTTCAAAAGTTAATATTAATCTCCCGTTGTTGAATGTGATAAAAAATATCCCTGCTTATGCCAAGTTTTTCAAAGAAATTAACTCCAGGAAACCTAAGTATGGGAAAGACATGGGAGAGAGTGCTAGTGCTGTGGTTCGACAAGACCTCCCACCTAAACAAAAGGACCCCGGAAGTTTCACAATTTCCATTACTTTGGGGGATTCTACCAAGGTGAAGGCGATGTTAGATCTTGGTGCTAGCATAAATTTATTGCCATATCACAAGCATCTTGAGTTAGGCTTGCCTGAGCTAAAACCCACTACATTGACCCTTCAACTTGCTGATCGTTCCATTAGACGACCGTTGGGTATTGTGGAGGATGTTTTAGTTCAAGTAGGCAAGTTAATTGTCCCTGTAGATTTCATCGTTCTTGAAACTGTTAATAATGTTGGCGATCACCGTGAATCTCTCATATTGCTTGGGCGACCATTCATGGCAACCACCAACACAATAATTAATGTGGGGAATGGGACATTATCAATGTGTGTGGCCAATGAACATTTAAAGATCCCTGTGCATGACATCATGAAACATCCTTCGATTGATGAGGACTCATGTAATTTTGTGGATGAGGTAGGTGAGTGCGTACCTGAGCATGTAGGGCATGAGAGTGATAGTGGGAAATTGGAGAGTGTGTTGAATGGCGGTGAGAAAACTAGGGATAATGCGGACGTTTATGCCATGGCCATATCCCATAAGGCTGACGAAAACCATTCTAGTGATGGCCCGTTTCACCCCCTAGGCCACTTCAATGAGAAGTCGGTGCCTCATATAAAATCTTGTACCACTCTTACTTCTTCTTGTTCTACAGGTACTAGTAAGAAGGAAAAGAGCCCAAAAGTGAAAAAGAAAAAGCACAAGGGAGCCTCAAAGATCCGATGGGTTCTCCCAGAATTAATTAAAAAGGGAGAGTATGTGTGGGCAATTGTGGGCATTCATGCACGAGAACAATTAAGGTGGGCAAAAGGCAGAAAAGCAAAAGCCAGAGTCAATGTGGCCAATCTCCACCCCAAATAGGAATGGGGCCACCGTCGGGCTAACGACGTTAAACAAATGCGCTAATTGGGAGGCAACCCAACTAGGTAATATTTATTTTGCTTTCTTTTTATTGTTTTGTTGTGTCATGCCATCCTTTGAACCCAAAGCATGTTTTCATTCCTTATGCTATGAGGACATAGCATGTTTTGAGTTTGGGGGTAGGCATCTCTCCGAGTTTGTGGGTTTATAGGGGAGTGTATATAGTTGTCACCCTAAAAAAAAAAAATAGAAAAATTTAAAATTTGTTCTCTTTATATTTTGGGATGTTGGCCATGGTCGGTGATGATCCGAGGGTTTGTTTTTATTAGCCATTATGGGTGCTATTGTTTAACCTAGAGTTGGGACTGCATTAACACTACTAAAGGCATGATTGCACCACCTCTCACTTACATTTTTTTTCCCATGATCATGTTATCAACTTAAGAATAATTTATGGGATCACTTGGTGTATGTTCGGGGACCCTAGAACATCGTTGCATGGTTGTCAATAACAAGTCAATAGGTTATTCGGTATTTATGGCATTTCTTTCTCAACCCTTTTGTTGGCCTTATTTTGTCTATCTAGTCACTTAAATAAAATCATCGCTAGAACACCCGTGTGAGCCTAGCAATGGATGAAATAATGGCACATTAAAGACCGCCGTTCACCTTCTTTTGATACCCGATTTCCTACCCTTTTGCACTTAGAATATGTTAAACTCACCTTGACGAGGAAGTGGATTAGGGAATGATGGGAATTTATGGTTTGAAATTGGGAGAATGGTTTGGGAAATTCTGGTATATGGGCAAAGATATGGAAAATGGTACATGTAATGAAAGGAAGGGGCAAGCAAAAAATATTGTTATCATTGAGTAGTGTGCAAAGTGGTTAAATAAGCACACATTTGTCTTGTGTAAGTTGAAATTTCAAAAAAAAAAAAAAAAAAAAAAAAAAAAAAAGCTTGTCCCCTTAATGTATTGAAGTGATGATTTGGAAAAGGCCGCAAGAAATAGGGAATCATATCTCACCCCATGTAATTATATAAAAGTTCAAGTTTGGGGGTGAGACAGTGTGGGAATTGGGTGAGCGGAGAGTTTAACATATTGTGAGGATGTACACATTGTAGAAGACTTCTTAGTCCACTTTCTTAAATTCGTATGTCCTTACCTTCATTTGTAACCGTGAACCTAGCCCCGCACGTTTGTTGTGCTTAAAACTTTATGCCATATGTTCTTTCAATATCGGTAACCGGGTTGACAACTGTGTATACATGATTATGAGTGTCCTTGATTGGGTTACGTGTATCATCATCATCATTTGTGGAATAAGAGCATTAACTTAAGTAATCCTATAAACTAATCTTATTTTGGTCGCATTGATCACCAACATCACTCATCCTATCATGCTGCGGTGGAAAATCAAACGAGTTAGTAGTGTGTATGTGTTGCAATTTGGTTCTATGATGGTACCTATTTGATGGCACTTGTGTGAGGAACCCTGAGACTTTTGGCTAACAACTCCAATATGTATTGAGAACATCCCAAAAATATTTGTTTTTATTGTTTTTAGTTTTTGTAGTTTTATAGTTTTATATTTGTTTTGTTTTACTCGAGGACAAGCAAAAGATAAGTTTTGGGGTATTTGATGGATGTGTTTTTACCCATCCAAATCTTATACTTCTATGACTTATTATATGCTCAACCTTGGGTGTTTTGATGGTTTTTTGAGTATTTATGAGTATAGGGAAGGAGCGGACGAATGTACGGATTCATGTATGCTAAAGCGTGAAAAGAAAGATAAAAATCGGACCAGAACATAATGATAAAGAGATGTGACCTCTGATCAATCAATGCCATTGGATAGTACTCGAAAATATCTTTCCAACGATAGTTTACACGTCCATATCGGAGTTCGTATGAAGAAGTTATGGCCTCTGAAAGTTTACGCGTAAAAAGTACAAATCACGCACTTGAGCTCCGAATTGCCAAGAGGGCTGATCAAGTGGGCGAGCGCCCACTCTCAAAGTGGGCAGGCGCCCATCAAGGACCTTATAGGAATTTTTAGGGACCTTTGAGGAATTATCCAAATTATGATGGGCTTTTCAGTAATTTACAAATTTTCAAGGACTTTTCTGGAATTTCTGGAGGACCTTTGGGGAATTTTCTGAGGGATTTTCTGGAAACCCAAAAATACCAAGGGCTACTGGGGAATTCCGGCCATCAGCACTTATTTTCTCCTTTTTCAACAAGGAATCCTAAGTTTTTCCTAATTTTTACACCTCCTTAGCCCTAGTATAAATATAACATTCCATCCACAATATTTTATACATACTTTATTCAAGGATTCAAGAGTTGTATCAAGATTTTCATCAATTTATTCCAGGTTTTGATGTTCTTTATTATTTTTCTTGTTTCTTTTGTTATGAATACGAGTAGCTAAATTTCTAGATTCATGGATTGGTAGTAGCAAATACTAGATCTTTATGCTATAGATTTAATTCTTCCATTCAATATTAATTCTTGTTCATCAAAATATTCTTCATGTTAAATTCTTTAGTTTCAATTATATGTTAAGATATAAATTGACTTTAGAATTATTGGGTATTTATTACTGCACTAGCGTGGGTGATAATACGTTGACCATTGTTTTGATGATTAAATTCAATTGAGGACCTAGCGGAAGTCAAAATGATTTAGGTTTATATGTTCTTGAGTGCTTCATGAATTTCTTGCATATTGTGTAGACCTAGCGAAAGTATAATATAAAAGAAATAAAAGGATTGCAATCCGGCGACCGAACCGTCCCAATTCTTACTAAAGTGAACAAACCCAAGAATGAGATTGATCTTATTATTATGAGCATAGCATAAAGTGAAGGTATTTGTGAATCCAATCCGTGAATCCCTTGTCATCTTTGATAAATTCTTCTTTTTAATTATTTTCTTAATATTAGTTTAAATTCTTGCATTAGTAGTTTAGTTAAATATTCTCAAACAAAACCCCTGGATACTTTTACATTAATTAAATATACTTGTTTTCACTCAAGTCTCTGTGGTTCGACCCTTACGTTTGTACGTTGCTACTTCGGTGACTTGTACACTTGCAGGTTTTTATTACAGTGGAATTTTCTTCATCAAGTTTTGGCGCCGCTGCCGGGGACTTGTTGTGATTTACAAGTTCATTTAATCGGTGTATGTTTGGTAGACGTTCATTGGATCCCCAGTTGGTCCCTTTGAACGATAATATTGATAGACTTGATAGGGGCATTCCCTCTATTAGTGAGTCTGAATCTGAGACTTCTGTCACCGAGGCAGAGGTAGTGTTAAGTGAATTAAAAACTTCTTCCACCGAGGGAGAAGAAATTGAAGTAGTAATGGCTAACCCTTTAATGAAAGAATATGCTAGGCCCAAGGTCGACACATCGGTGTCGTGCATTGTCTTGACTTATGCAGCTAAAACCTATGAGGCAAAGGGCCATTATTTTAGTCAGTTGCCTAAGTTCCAGGGTCTTCCCGGTGAGGATTCTTTGAACTTTTTGAGAGAATATATGATGATTGTGTCGGGATTCCCAGTCAAGGAGGGGGTTACTGACGAACAATTAAGGATTAAATATTTCCCTTTTGCTCTTCAAGGGGCAGCCAAAACTTGGCTACTGTTACTTCCTGCTAGGAGTATCACCACATGGGATGGGTTGCACGATATTTTTCTTAAGAAATTTTTCCCACATGCCACTTTGGCCACCTTTAGATAGAAAATTATAGGATTTACTCAAGATCAAGGTGAGCCATTCCATGAGGCATGGGATAGATTTAAAATGTTACAAGTACAATGCCCCCATCATGCTTTTCCTGAGGCCCTTTCACATCAAACATTATATGGGGGGTTGTCTGCAGCCGACCAAGATATGGTCGACAATGCAGCAGGTGGCTTTTTAGGAGCCAAAACTGTTGCTGAAACTCAAGATTTATTTGAGATGTTAGGGGCCAATTCTCAAGAAAAATGCTCTAGAGGGAAACCTAGGGGAGTGCATGAATTAAGTGGTGTAGATGAGTTTGCTAGATAGGTAGCCTTGATGAACCAAAATTTGGCGAAATTTAACATGAATATGGGGTCATCAAGTGCTAATGTTATATCTGATTTTTGTGCTAACTGTGGTCCTAACACTCATGCTACTAATGTTTGCCAAGTTGTTGCGCAGTGTGATTCTGAACGGGTCAATACAATGCAAGGTTATCCCCCACGACAGAATCAAGGTGGTATGTATTCTAACACCTATAATCCGGATTGGAAGAATCACCCGAATCTGTCATGGAGGAATAACCAAGGGAACCAGTTTCAATAGAAACCTCTCTATCCTCCTCCATCATAAGGGAATCCAGAACAGCAACCCAAGCAATCTTTGGAGGATATGATGAGGTCAATGATGCAAGAGCAACAGCAGATGAGGATGATGATGGAGTAGCGAGAGAAGCAGCAAGATGCGGTTAACAAAAAGCTGGAGACCCAAATTGGTCAACTAGCTGAAGGGCAGCAAGGACATAAACCGGGAACTTTCCCAAGTCAAGGGCAGCAAGCCATGGCCATTAATGTCCTACATAATGGCAATCAGGTAAATAATGAGGTACTCCCTGTCGCTACATCTTCGCATGCTGTTGAGATTCTTGAGAGTAATGTTGTTGATAAAGGTACAAATGGAATGGAAAAAAATTCTAATACTGAGACTCCCACTCCCAAGCCATATGTACCTCCTATGCCATTTCCTGGAAGTTTTATGAGGCACAAGTTGAATAAACAAATGTCGGAGTTATATGAGGTGTTTTCAAAAGTTAATATTAATCTCCCGTTGTTGAATGTGATAAAAAATATCCCTGCTTATGCCAAGTTTTTCAAAGAAATTAACTCCAGGAAACCTAAGTATGGGAAAGACATGGGAGAGAGTGCTAGTGCTGTGGTTCGACAAGACCTCCCACCTAAACAAAAGGACCCCGGAAGTTTCACAATTTCCATTACTTTGGGGGATTCTACCAAGGTGAAGGCGATGTTAGATCTTGGTGCTAGCATAAATTTATTGCCATATCACAAGCATCTTGAGTTAGGCTTGCCTGAGCTAAAACCCACTACATTGACCCTTCAACTTGCTGATCGTTCCATTAGACGACCGTTGGGTATTGTGGAGGATGTTTTAGTTCAAGTAGGCAAGTTAATTGTCCCTGTAGATTTCATCGTTCTTGAAACTGTTAATAATGTTGGCGATCACCGTGAATCTCTCATATTGCTTGGGCGACCATTCATGGCAACCACCAACACAATAATTAATGTGGGGAATGGGACATTATCAATGTGTGTGGCCAATGAACATTTAAAGATCCCTGTGCATGACATCATGAAACATCCTTCGATTGATGAGGACTCATGTAATTTTGTGGATGAGGTAGGTGAGTGCGTACCTGAGCATGTAGGGCATGAGAGTGATAGTGGGAAATTGGAGAGTGTGTTGAATGGCGGTGAGAAAACTAGGGATAATGCGGACGTTTATGCCATGGCCATATCCCATAAGGCTGACGAAAACCATTCTAGTGATGGCCCGTTTCACCCCCTAGGCCACTTCAATGAGAAGTCGGTGCCTCATATAAAATCTTGTACCACTCTTACTTCTTCTTGTTCTACAGGTACTAGTAAGAAGGAAAAGAGCCCAAAAGTGAAAAAGAAAAAGCACAAGGGAGCCTCAAAGATCCGATGGGTTCTCCCAGAATTAATTAAAAAGGGAGAGTATGTGTGGGCAATTGTGGGCATTCATGCACGAGAACAATTAAGGTGGGCAAAAGGCAGAAAAGCAAAAGCCAGAGTCAATGTGGCCAATCTCCACCCCAAATAGGAATGGGGCCACCGTCGGGCTAACGACGTTAAACAAATGCGCTAATTGGGAGGCAACCCAACTAGGTAATATTTATTTTGCTTTCTTTTTATTGTTTTGTTGTGTCATGCCATCCTTTGAACCCAAAGCATGTTTTCATTCCTTATGCTATGAGGACATAGCATGTTTTGAGTTTGGGGGTAGGCATCTCTCCGAGTTTGTGGGTTTATAGGGGAGTGTATATAGTTGTCACCCTAAAAAAAAAAAATAGAAAAATTTAAAATTTGTTCTCTTTATATTTTGGGATGTTGGCCATGGTCGGTGATGATCCGAGGGTTTGTTTTTATTAGCCATTATGGGTGCTATTGTTTAACCTAGAGTTGGGACTGCATTAACACTACTAAAGGCATGATTGCACCACCTCTCACTTACATTTTTTTTCCCATGATCATGTTATCAACTTAAGAATAATTTATGGGATCACTTGGTGTATGTTCGGGGACCCTAGAACATCGTTGCATGGTTGTCAATAACAAGTCAATAGGTTATTCGGTATTTATGGCATTTCTTTCTCAACCCTTTTGTTGGCCTTATTTTGTCTATCTAGTCACTTAAATAAAATCATCGCTAGAACACCCGTGTGAGCCTAGCAATGGATGAAATAATGGCACATTAAAGACCGCCGTTCACCTTCTTTTGATACCCGATTTCCTACCCTTTTGCACTTAGAATATGTTAAACTCACCTTGACGAGGAAGTGGATTAGGGAATGATGGGAATTTATGGTTTGAAATTGGGAGAATGGTTTGGGAAATTCTGGTATATGGGCAAAGATATGGAAAATGGTACATGTAATGAAAGGAAGGGGCAAGCAAAAAATATTGTTATCATTGAGTAGTGTGCAAAGTGGTTAAATAAGCACACATTTGTCTTGTGTAAGTTGAAATTTCAAAAAAAAAAAAAAAAAAAAAAAAAAAAAAAGCTTGTCCCCTTAATGTATTGAAGTGATGATTTGGAAAAGGCCGCAAGAAATAGGGAATCATATCTCACCCCATGTAATTATATAAAAGTTCAAGTTTGGGGGTGAGACAGTGTGGGAATTGGGTGAGCGGAGAGTTTAACATATTGTGAGGATGTACACATTGTAGAAGACTTCTTAGTCCACTTTCTTAAATTCGTATGTCCTTACCTTCATTTGTAACCGTGAACCTAGCCCCGCACGTTTGTTGTGCTTAAAACTTTATGCCATATGTTCTTTCAATATCGGTAACCGGGTTGACAACTGTGTATACATGATTATGAGTGTCCTTGATTGGGTTACGTGTATCATCATCATCATTTGTGGAATAAGAGCATTAACTTAAGTAATCCTATAAACTAATCTTATTTTGGTCGCATTGATCACCAACATCACTCATCCTATCATGCTGCGGTGGAAAATCAAACGAGTTAGTAGTGTGTATGTGTTGCAATTTGGTTCTATGATGGTACCTATTTGATGGCACTTGTGTGAGGAACCCTGAGACTTTTGGCTAACAACTCCAATATGTATTGAGAACATCCCAAAAATATTTGTTTTTATTGTTTTTAGTTTTTGTAGTTTTATAGTTTTATATTTGTTTTGTTTTACTCGAGGACAAGCAAAAGATAAGTTTTGGGGTATTTGATGGATGTGTTTTTACCCATCCAAATCTTATACTTCTATGACTTATTATATGCTCAACCTTGGGTGTTTTGATGGTTTTTTGAGTATTTATGAGTATAGGGAAGGAGCGGACGAATGTACGGATTCATGTATGCTAAAGCGTGAAAAGAAAGATAAAAATCGGACCAGAACATAATGATAAATAGATGTGACCTCTGATCAATCAATTCCATTGGATAGTACTCGAAAATATCTTTCCAACGATAGTTTACACGTCCATATCGGAGTTCGTATGAAGAAGTTATGGCCTCTGAAAGTTTACGCGTAAAAAGTACAAATCACGCACTTGAGCTCCGAATTGCCAAGAGGGCTGATCAAGTGGGCGAGCGCCCACTCTCAAAGTGGGCAGGCGCCCATCAAGGACCTTATAGGAATTTTTAGGGACCTTTGAGGAATTATCCAAATTATGATGGGCTTTTCAGTAATTTACAAATTTTCAAGGACTTTTCTGGAATTTCTGGAGGACCTTTGGGGAATTTTCTGAGGGATTTTCTGGAAACCCAAAAATACCAAGGGCTACTGGGGAATTCCGGCCATCAGCACTTATTTTCTCCTTTTTCAACAAGGAATCCTAAGTTTTTCCTAATTTTTACACCTCCTTAGCCCTAGTATAAATATAACATTCCATCCACAATATTTTATACATACTTTATTCAAGGATTCAAGAGTTGTATCAAGATTTTCATCAATTTATTCCAGGTTTTGATGTTCTTTATTATTTTTCTTGTTTCTTTTGTTATGAATACGAGTAGCTAAATTTCTAGATTCATGGATTGGTAGTAGCAAATACTAGATCTTTATGCTATAGATTTAATTCTTCCATTCAATATTAATTCTTGTTCATCAAAATATTCTTCATGTTAAATTCTTTAGTTTCAATTATATGTTAAGATATAAATTGACTTTAGAATTATTGGGTATTTATTACTGCACTAGCGTGGGTGATAATACGTTGACCATTGTTTTGATGATTAAATTCAATTGAGGACCTAGCGGAAGTCAAAATGATTTAGGTTTATATGTTCTTGAGTGCTTCATGAATTTCTTGCATATTGTGTAGACCTAGCCGAAAGTATAATATAAAAGAAATAAAAGGATTGCAATCCGGCGACCGAACCGTCCCAATTCTTACTAAAGTGAACAAACCCAAGAATGAGATTGATCTTATTATTATGAGCATAGCATAAAGTGAAGGTATTTGTGAATCCAATCCGTGAATCCCTTGTCATCTTTGATAAATTCTTCTTTTTAATTATTTTCTTAATATTAGTTTAAATTCTTGCATTAGTAGTTTAGTTAAATATTCTCAAACAAAACCCCTGGATACTTTTACATTAATTAAATATACTTGTTTTCACTCAAGTCTCTGTGGTTCGACCCTTACGTTTGTACGTTGCTACTTCGGTGACTTGTACACTTGCAGGTTTTTATTACAGTGGAATTTTCTTCATCAAGTTTTGGCGCCGCTGCCGGGGACTTGTTGTGATTTACAAGTTCATTTAATCGGTGTATGTTTGGTAGACGTTCATTGGATCCCCAGTTGGTCCCTTTGAACGATAATGTTGATAGACTTGATAGGGGCATTCCCTCTATTAGTGAGTCTGAATCTGAGACTTCTGTCACCGAGGCAGAGGTAGTGTTAAGTGAATTAAAAACTTCTTCCACCGAGGGAGAAGAAATTGAAGTAGTAATGGCTAACCCTTTAATGAAAGAATATGCTAGGCCCAAGGTCGACACATCGGTGTCGTGCATTGTCTTGACTTATGCAGCTAAAACCTATGAGGCAAAGGGCCATTATTTTAGTCAGTTGCCTAAGTTCCAGGGTCTTCCCGGTGAGGATTCTTTGAACTTTTTGAGAGAATATATGATGATTGTGTCGGGATTCCCAGTCAAGGAGGGGGTTACTGACGAACAATTAAGGATTAAATATTTCCCTTTTGCTCTTCAAGGGGCAGCCAAAACTTGGCTACTGTTACTTCCTGCTAGGAGTATCACCACATGGGATGGGTTGCACGATATTTTTCTTAAGAAATTTTTCCCACATGCCACTTTGGCCACCTTTAGATAGAAAATTATAGGATTTACTCAAGATCAAGGTGAGCCATTCCATGAGGCATGGGATAGATTTAAAATGTTACAAGTACAATGCCCCCATCATGCTTTTCCTGAGGCCCTTTCACATCAAACATTATATGGGGGGTTGTCTGCAGCCGACCAAGATATGGTCGACAATGCAGCAGGTGGCTTTTTAGGAGCCAAAACTGTTGCTGAAACTCAAGATTTATTTGAGATGTTAGGGGCCAATTCTCAAGAAAAATGCTCTAGAGGGAAACCTAGGGGAGTGCATGAATTAAGTGGTGTAGATGAGTTTGCTAGATAGGTAGCCTTGATGAACTAAAATTTGGCAAAATTTAACATGAATATGGGGTCATCAAGTGCTAATGTTATATCTGATTTTTGTGCTAACTGTGGTCCTAACACTCATGCTACTAATGTTTGCCAAGTTGTTGCGCAGTGTGATTCTGAACGGGTCAATACAATGCAAGGTTATCCCCCACGACAGAATCAAGGTGGTATGTATTCTAACACCTATAATCCGGATTGGAAGAATCACCCGAATCTGTCATGGAGGAATAACCAAGGGAACCAGTTTCAATAGAAACCTCTCTATCCTCCTCCACCATAAGGGAATCCAGAACAGCAACCCAAGCAATCTTTGGAGGATATGATGAGGTCAATGATGCAAGAGCAACAGCAGATGAGGATGATGATGGAGCAGCGAGAGAAGCAGCAAGATGCGGTTAACAAAAAGCTGGAGACCCAAATTGGTCAACTAGCTGAAGGGCAGCAAGGACATAAACCGGGAACTTTCCCAAGTCAAGGGCAGCAAGCCATGGCCATTAATGTCCTACATAATGGCAATCAGGTAAATAATGAGGTACTCCCTGTCGCTACATCTTCGCATGCTGTTGAGATTCTTGAGAGTAATGTTGTTGATAAAGGTACAAATGGAATGGAAAAAAATTCTAATACTGAGACTCCCACTCCCAAGCCATATGTACCTCCTATGCCATTTCCTGGAAGTTTTATGAGGCACAAGTTGAATAAACAAATGTCGGAGTTATATGAGGTGTTTTCAAAAGTTAATATTAATCTCCCGTTGTTGAATGTGATAAAAAATATCCCTGCTTATGCCAAGTTTTTCAAAGAAATTAACTCCAGGAAACCTAAGTATGGGAAAGACATGGGAGAGAGTGCTAGTGCTGTGGTTCGACAAGACCTCCCACCTAAACAAAAGGACCCCGGAAGTTTCACAATTTCCATTACTTTGGGGGATTCTACCAAGGTGAAGGCGATGTTAGATCTTGGTGCTAGCATAAATTTATTGCCATATCACAAGTATCTTGAGTTAGGCTTGCCTGAGCTAAAACCCACTACATTGACCCTTCAACTTGCTGATCGTTCCATTAGACGACCGTTGGGTATTGTGGAGGATGTTTTAGTTCAAGTAGGCAAGTTAATTGTCCCTGTAGATTTCATCATTCTTGAAACTGTTAATAATGTTGGCGATCACCGTGAATCTCTCATATTGCTTGGGCGACCATTCATGGCAACCACCAACACAATAATTAATGTGGGGAATGGGACATTATCAATGTGTGTGGCCAATGAACATTTAAAGATCCCTGTGCATGACATCATGAAACATTCTTCGATTGATGAGGACTCATGTAATTTTGTGGATGAGGTAGGTGAGTGCGTACCTGAGCATGTAGGGCATGAGAGTGATAGTGGGAAATTGGAGAGTGTGTTGAATAGCGGTGAGAAAACTAGGGATAATGCGGACGTTTATGCCATGGCCATATCCCATAAGGCTGACGAAAACCATTCTAGTGATGGCCCGTTTCACCCCCTAGGCCACTTCAATGAGAAGTCGGTGCCTCATATAAAATCTTGTACCACTCTTACTTCTTCTTGTTCTACAGGTACTAGTAAGAAGGAAAAGAGCCCAAAAGTGAAAAAGAAAAAGCACAAGGGAGCCTCAAAGATCCGATGGGTTCTCCCAGAATTAATTAAAAAGGGAGAGTATGTGTGGGCAATTGTGGGCATTCATGCACGAGAACAATTAAGGTGGGCAAAAGGCAGAAAAGCAAAAGCCAGAGTCAATGTGGCCAATCTCCACCCCAAATAGGAATGGGGCCACCGTCGGGCTAACGACGTTAAACAAATGCGCTAATTGGGAGGCAACCCAACTAGGTAATATTTATTTTGCTTTCTTTTTATTGTTTTGTTGTGTCATGCCATCCTTTGAACCCAAAGCATGTTTTCATTCCTTATGCTATGAGGACATAGCATGTTTTGAGTTTGGGGGTAGGCATCTCTCCGAGTTTGTGGGTTTATAGGGGAGTGTATATAGTTGTCACCCTAAAAAAAAAAAATAGAAAAATTTAAAATTTGTTCTCTTTATATTTTGGGATGTTGGCCATGGTCGGTGATGATCCGAGGGTTTGTTTTTATTAGCCATTATGGGTGCTATTGTTTAACCTAGAGTTGGGACTGCATTAACACTACTAAAGGCATGATTGCACCACCTCTCACTTACATTTTTTTTCCCATGATCATGTTATCAACTTAAGAATAATTTATGGGATCACTTGGTGTATGTTCGGGGACCCTAGAACATCGTTGCATGGTTGTCAATAACAAGTCAATAGGTTATTCGGTATTTATGGCATTTCTTTCTCAACCCTTTTGTTGGCCTTATTTTGTCTATCTAGTCACTTAAATAAAATCATCTCTAGAACACCCGTGTGAGCCTAGTAATGGATGAAATAATGGCACATTAAAGACCGCCGTTCACCTTCTTTTGATACCCGATTTCCTACCCTTTTGCACTTAGAATATGTTAAACTCACCTTGACGAGGAAGTGGATTAGGGAATGATGGGAATTTATTGTTTGAAATTGGGAGAATGGTTTGGGAAATTCTGGTATATGGGCAAAGATATGGAAAATGGTACATGTAATGAAAGGAAGGGGCAAGCACAAAATATTGTTATCATTGAGTAGTGTGCAAAGTGGTTAAATAAGCACACATTTGTCTTGTGTAAGTTGAAATTTCAAAAAAAAAAAAAAAAAAAAAAGAAAAAGCTTGTCCCCTTAATGTATTGAAGTGATGATTTGGAAAAGGCCGCAAGAAATAGGGAATCATATCTCACCCCATGTAATTATATAAAAGTTCAAGTTTGGGGGTGAGACAGTGTGGGAATTGGGTAAGCGGAGAGTTTAACATATTGTGAGGATGTACACATTGTAGAAGACTTCTTAGTCCACTTTCTTAAATTCGTATGTCCTTACCTTCATTTGTAACCGTGAACCTAGCCCCGCACGTTTGTTGTGCTTAAAACTTTATGCCATATGTTCTTTCAATATCGGTAACCGGGTTGACAACTGTGTATACATGATTATGAGTGTCCTTGATTGGGTTACGTGTATCATCATCATCATTTGTGGAATAAGAGCATTAACTTAAGTAATCCTATAAACTAATCTTATTTTGGTCGCATTGATCACCAACATCACTCATCCTATCATGCTGCGGTGGAAAATCAAACGAGTTAGTAGTGTGTATGTGTTGCAATTTGGTTCTATGATGGTACCTATTTGATGGCACTTGTGTGAGGAACCCTGAGACTTTTGGCTAACAACTCCAATATGTATTGAGAACATCCCAAAAATATTTGTTTTTATTGTTTTTAGTTTTTGTAGTTTTATAGTTTTATATTTGTTTTGTTTTACTCGAGGACAAGCAAAAGATAAGTTTTGGGGTATTTGATGGATGTGTTTTTACCCATCCAAATCTTATACTTCTATGACTTATTATATACTCAACCTTGGGTGTTTTGATGGTTTTTTGAGTATTTATGAGTATAGGGAAGGAGCGGACGAATGTACGGATTCATGTATCCTAAAGCGTGAAAAGAAAGATAAAAATCGGACCAGAACATAATGATAAAGAGATGTGACCTCTGATCAATCAATTCCATTGGATAGTACTCGAAAATATCTTTCCAACGATAGTTTACACGTCCATATCGGAGTTCGTATGAAGAAGTTATGGCCTCTGGAAGTTTACGCGTAAAAAGTACAAATCACGCACTTGAGCTCCGAATTGCCAAGAGGGCTGATCAAGTGGGCGAGCGCCCACTCTCAAAGTGGGCAGGCGCCCATCAAGGACCTTATAGGAATTTTTAGGGACCTTTGAGGAATTATCCAAATTATGATGGGCTTTTCAGTAATTTACAAATTTTCAAGGATTTTTCTGGAATTTCTGGAGGACCTTTGGGGAATTTTCTGAGGGATTTTCTGGAAACCCAAAAATACCAAGGGCTACTGGGGAATTCCGGCCATCAGCACTTATTTTCTCCTTTTTCAACAAGGAATCCTAAGTTTTTCCTAATTTTTACACCTCCTTAGCCCTAGTATAAATATAACATTCCATCCACAATATTTTATACATACTTTATTCAAGGATTCAAGAGTTGTATCAAGATTTTCATCAATTTATTCCAGGTTTTGATGTTCTTTATTATTTTTCTTGTTTCTTTTGTTATGAATACGAGTAGCTAAATTTCTAGATTCATGGATTGGTAGTAGCAAATACTAGATCTTTATGCTATAGATTTAATTCTTCCATTCAATATTAATTCTTGTTCATCAAAATATTCTTCATGTTAAATTCTTTAGTTTCAATTATATGTTAAGATATAAATTGACTTTAGAATTATTGGGTATTTATTACTGCACTAGCGTGGGTGATAATACGTTGACCATTGTTTTGATGATTAAATTCAATTGAGGACCTAGCGGAAGTCAAAATGATTTAGGTTTATATGTTCTTGAGTGCTTCATGAATTTCTTGCATATTGTGTAGACCTAGCCGAAAGTATAATATAAAAGAAATAAAAGGATTGCAATCCGGCGACCGAACCGTCCCAATTCTTACTAAAGTGAACAAACCCAAGAATGAGATTGATCTTATTATTATGAGCATAGCATAAAGTGAAGGTATTTGTGAATCCAATCCGTGAATCCCTTGTCATCTTTGATAAATTCTTCTTTTTAATTGTTTTCTTAATATTAGTTTAAATTCTTGCATTAGTAGTTTAGTTAAATATTCTCAAACAATAACCCCTGGATACTTTTACATTAATTAAATATACTTGTTTTCACTCAAGTCTCTGTGGTTCGACCCTTACGTTTGTACGTTGCTACTTCGGTGACTTGTACACTTGCAAGGTTTTTATTACACTGGAATTTTCTCCATCAAAACCTAGACTTGATACTCATACATAAATGATATATACACAAGATCAATAGCATAGCATGCTCAAGAGCTAAAAATATCATTATATATCATCATTTAAAGAGAAGAATAACAAGAGTACCAATATTGTTTGATTTTAGACATCAAATGGAGGTCTAGCCTAACAAGGTGGCTAGACCTCTCAAGAAATTACATTAACCACTACATCTTACACTTAAGAGGATTACAAGATGAGAATATTACCTAGGTTGTGCTCCCTTTGCTTCCAAGGGAAGGCTTTTTTGGTGTTTTTCTTAATGTGTTTGCTTAGTGTTTGAAAGAGTTTGATTTTGGTTTGTGTTTGGTGAGTGTGTTATGGTGGTGCTAGGGTGGTGTGGTGGTAGTCTTATGACTGAGATTTGAGGGGGTTTGAGTTGCTAGAGAGAGCAAGAGAGGAGGGAGGGCTGAATATGTATGGAGTGTCAAGTATGTCTTGTCCCTCTTTAAGTGTGTATTGGGGGGGATGTATATGGGAGGAGGGAGGAGGTTTTTGATCATCAACTACTCCTCTATCAATAGGGCTTCATGTCAGTCCCCTTATCCCCGAATTTGAGGTTGCTTGATGCCCAAAAAGTCTTCATTCGAAGTGCCAAAATGATGATAATTCTGCACTGTCTGCCCAGAAGAAAGGAGCTGTACGGCTGCCTAGGGGACGTACATCTCCCTTGGAGCCGTACGGACGTTGTTGACTTTCTGGTCAGTGTTGACTGCTACGTGTCCTTTTCTGATTGGTCCTCACTCTTTGACCGTGTGCTGGCTGTAAATATCTTATGTTTGGGATATTTTGCAATGTGGATAACCATCTTTCCCGCTCCGGCTTTCCGCTCCGCAACCGCTCCGCAACCTCTCCGTCGTGCGCGCTCCGGTGTCCCGGTTGTCCGCGGGTTCAACATGAGAGTTGCTCGGAATATTTTTCCGATCACGTCGGTATATCTGAAATATTTTTATGAGCAAGGGATGAAAAATATATATTTTTAAATGCATAGAATGGACGGTAACGAGCAGTTCTAAGGGTGCGGGCCCCGTTTCGGGTCCCGCACCTCAAAAATTTGAAGTACATGCTTGTTTACTCGTTTTTTTGCTTTGATCATGAATTTGGAGTCCGTTCATCCATTCGATGCACCGATAAGGCTCACGGTACTCTCGCACAGCCAAATCGAGGGCTCTAGGTCAATTCTAGGGTTTAGACCGATTAAAAGGGGTTTGATAAGGGGTGCGAGATCGGGGTATCTACAGAGCCCCTCTTCGAATCTCCTTGTAATGTAAAGGGGATTCTACGATTCACTAAGAGACAAACGATCTCGTCTAGGGTGTAATGGCTGGGTCCAAGGTAGGACTTCCTACGTATCTCTTTCAAGAATCAAGCCTCCGTAGTTCTAACTCAAACAAGCAACCAAACAAAGAAAAACAATGGTCGGTACCGGATTCCCAGTTTACCTACGTATCTCTTTCGAGAATCAGACCAATCGTAGTTCAGGTTTATTGAAATTTAAAATGCAGGGGGTTGCATTGAGATGTGTTGTCTCTTTGCTGGGGATGGAAATCATAAATGGGGTATGCTTCGCTCAGTTGGGGAAAGGGTACAACTCGGCGTCAGGAGACGACCTCAATCAACAAAACTCAAGGATTGACATGAGGTACAATCAGAGTGGGGGAAACATCTCAAAATCCGGGAGATGACCTAATTTCAACATCAAGACGAGTCGCATCTGACTCTGCGGGGAGGACATCTCGAAATCTGGGAGATGACCTAAGTTCAATATCAGGGTGAATCGCATTTCTGACTCTGGGGATTGGTATTGACCAACAACTTACAAAAACGGGCGACTGAGTTCACCGGAGTGAACTGCCTACGTATCCCTCCATGGGAATCAAGTCGAGTCGTAGTTCTGGGAAGTCCCGACTCAAAATTAAGAGGAGGTTTTAAGTTCAACACGACTCGAGGATTGACGCAAGGTACAATCCTAGTAAAGGGGGTACATCTCAAAATCCGGGAGATGACCAAATTCAACAACGCTCAAAGACTGTCACCTGGTACAATATGAGTAATGGGGTACGTCTTAAAATCAGAAGACTACCAGGGGAAAAAATTAACGACCAATCAAAGGTCAGTTGCTTAGCGCCAATCAGATCAAGGGGACCAATTCAATCAAAAGATCGGGCGCTTTGCGCTATCAAAGGGAGGTAAGACTCACATCAAGAGAAGACCAAAAGATAACATTTTATAAAACATTCAACAAAGGATACGCTGCATTCTGAGCTACGCCCAAATTCCTCAGCTTTTGAGTTGCTGTGTGATGAGATTTTTGTGCTTTATCAAGCAATGAACAATCGCTTCGCGTGATCCATCGGTACTGTTTTGGTTTTGACTGAAGTCTCTCACGCCTTGGGAGAGATGACAACATTGACTTTGTGTGTCATGACCTGCAAGTTAGCTTTACATGCAGTGGCGGATATGATTCTCACGCATAAAATTTGGACCATTCTTTGACCGAGCACAAATTTATTTTTTTATTTTAACTCGGGACGCTAATCTTTTTAGTTTATCGTGATTAATGGACAACATCGAATCAAGCCCGGGCTAGGTGGCGGCTGTTAATATCTGACAAAGGGATAAGGCTCAATGCTTAGGGATACGGAAAGAGAAAATATCTGATTTTGAGAAAAGCAACCGTACGGGTCACTCACAACCGTACGCTTACAATGGAGCTGTACGGCCTCCTGACAATTCTCCTGGGAATCTTGACTTTGCGAACCTTATCCCTGACTATGGGGCACGGGGGGATACCCCTTTTTGAGTACTGACGAACCAGGCCAGCTTTTGGGAGGTTATAAATGGGGAGGGGGAGCCTTCCTTATTTCTTATCCCAAACATCTTCTCATTCTCTCCTGTTTTGTATCTTTTAGCTCATTTCCTTCCTAAATGGCTCATCTTGGCCAAACCCTGGTTAGTACCGAGGAATATCGGGTAGGACTCAACCGTTGGGTGAATTTATACCCAGAGAGTGTACGAGCGGCGTCGGAGGAAACCTATCATGTCAAGCTACTTTTCGCTTTGAGGAGGCTTCCCATTCAGTGGAAGATGATCCGAGGTGCTTCTGTTTTCTGGTCAACACGGACCCACCTATTCAATTTCACTCAAGATGAACTGTGTCCTACTTTTGAGGAATTCTGTGCTATTACGGGAAATCCAACTCATGGCGAGGCCATGGTGCCCACTTCCCGCAGGACGCCTGCTCGGTGGCTTACTGAAACTTTCGGTTTTGATCTTGAATTCTCAAGGAGGCTTCTTCACAGGACCCATTTCAACATCACTTGCTTCCCCAGACTTTTTGGTGAGGCCGCCCCTCATAACTTGGAGTACTCTGATCGTAGGGACTTTGCATTGGTCATGTGCCTCTTCGCGGAAATGTTTTTCATTTCCTATGACGGCTTTATCGACTCAAGGATGGTGGACCTTGTCGATTCCTGCAAGTGTGGTGCCGGCAATGTGATGACTGTCCTCTTGGCTGAAACCTTGCACGGGTTGGATGGTTACTATCCCAGAGGTGATGCTTTTACGTCAGGTAGCCCCATTCTGCTGCAGATATGGCTCCAAGAGCATCTCAAAATCATTCGCCCGGTGTCGGACCCAGACTATATTCCTTCCATGCTTCCAAGGCGAGGTTTACATAGGCAAAACTGCACTACTGTCAAGGAGTGGGTTGGACATTTTTGGCGGATCAAATCGGCAGACATCCTGTGGGTGCCTCCGCATTGGCTCTTGAGCAGGTACCTCATCACTAGTGCGGGTCATTCCTTTGTTTGGCTGGCTGGGCTTCGATCTACCACTTTCTACTTTGGCCAACGGGTCACTCGTTAGTTCGGACAAGTTCAAGAGATTCCCTTTTCTGACCTTCCCATCATAGTTAACTTGCCCGTGGATACCAACATCTGCAACTTGATCAAGGAGGTTTGGTACAAGAATGGTGCACACACTGGCAGAGGCAGGCGCCGGGGTGAAGGGGACACGTTCTATGAACCCACTTTGGAGTACCTCGAGTGGTTGGGCCCTCAGACCGTCGAAGAAACTACTACCATTGCATCTTTGGTACTGGAGGTCGTAGGTCCAGAAATTCTGTTTGGAGATTTCTATTCCCAGATAATGGGTCCGAATGTCTTCCAGAATCAGATTGGTGGGAACCAACCACGCAACGGTCATCGGTCCGGACGTCGCAGAAATGGTCGAGGTTCAGCTTCACGGATTACCCTGCCCGATGCAACTGACTCTGTGAATCAAAGGGGAGAAATCTCTTTGGGTCCTTTCCAGAACGTGTTCGACTGCATCAATCCCTGAATGGAATTTCAGTTATTTTCGCGTAATCCTTGGTTGCCACGCCAAGATGTTTTAGTTATTTCAAAGCTTTTGATGTTTGTTTTTCCTTGTTTTCAAGTGTAATGTTTAGCAATTTCAACGTGGAGAATAAAAGTTTTCTATTATTAATAACCGGACCCGAAGGTTGCCTACGTTCCTCTTTTACAATGGACTAAGAGGCTCAGGTCAGTGTAGTTCGACACAATCACTTTGAATATTTTGCGCGCCTCCTGTTTTTTACCTAGAACTTCCCTTTCGGGTTTTCACCTCTAGTGGGGCTGTTTTTTGTGCTTTTCCTTTTTTTTTCTTTTTTTTTACAGTCTCGATAGTGTAGATACCCCGGGGAATCACGGTTTGGCTAGAGCGGTGAATTATCCTAGGATGTCTAACTTGTTTTAGATTGTTTAGAGTCGCCACCTATGTTTTTAAAGGAACATAAGAAAAACCTAGAAATAGCCTAATTTATGTACAAAACCAGAGATTCGGGAGAGAAGGGTTCGGGGGTTAGGTGACGGAGTGGGAAGTACTTAAACACCCACTCCGCCCCGCTTACGCAGGTCTTGCTACTATTGGTGTTCTAATATTTACACGTCCTTCAATTAATTAAATAGAAATGTGCTAACAATTGTGATGAGAAGAAAAGAGGAAATAAAGGGGAAATAAAATAGAATTGTTTTATTTATTTAATGATAAAGATTACATGTAACAAGTAATATTAATGAATTACATTAAGAGATGAAGAGAAATTAACATGGTGAATTAAAGTTAAGATTAAAATGTAGGGAGATAACCTTAACTAACTTCAATATGTGAAGTAGTCATGTTGGTCATGTCCCATTAATGGGGATTGCATACATTGACTAGACAAATAAAATAAGAGAAGAAAAGAGATGTTGTACCTTAGGAAAGAGGACTTCAAACTTGGGCTTGAAAATTGTGTTGTTGTAGAGAAAATGTTGTGCAAACACTTTGTGTAGTGTTTTGTAGAGAAAGATTGTTGAGATGATTTGTGTAGAGTTTTTGTTCAAGTCTCAAAAATTGGGTCCCTTTCCAAGGTAGGAGATGATGGTTTTTATAGGTAAAAAAAGAGAGGGAAATGATGGAGGGAAATTGGTCATCCATGTGAAATGGAATGAGCCAATCACAAATAAGATAAATGAATAAAAGAAAAATAAAAGAAATAAAAAAAATAAAAGAAATCAAATAATAAATGAAAGAAATATTAGTTTTTGGGAAAAGGCTTAGAATTTGGGATTGGGAGTTAATGAGAAAAGGGGGGATGAATGTGGATGTAAAAAGATGGTTTTTGTGATCAAGAAAAGATGTTTGTAAATAAGAAAAGGGAGGGAAATAAGGTGCAATCCGTTACTGCCAAAGTGGGAAGCGCGCGGGTCCGGCTTTTGGGGCGGGACGCGCGCGCGGCTCACTGGCAGTGCCGGAAGCGCCCGCGGGTGAAAAATGACAGAATGACAGAATGACCCTAAAAGTTAACTCTGTTATGTAGTTTAGTCCAAAACTAACGGAATCAGTTAGGAACTTAACCGAAGTAACAGAAATCAACAAAAATAAGTTAAATAAAAATACTTTGTATGCAATCGGGGTGAGAGGTCCAAGGCGGGGTGTCTACAGAGCCCCTCGGCGACGTGGATTGCGAAGCAAAACGCGTCGACGAAAGAAAGACAACCGCCGAGGACATCGACAAGAGAAAACAAAGACTCGATAAAGCAGGAATTTGAAATTACAAAGGATAGAAATGCGCTCCCTGTGTGAGCGACTTTTGCTGGAGTGTTGAATTGGAGCTCATGGGAGCTTGTCTCGATATGGACCGAGTTGTTGAGTTGGGGCTCATGGGAGCTTGTCTCGATATGGACCGAGTTGCCGACTTGGAGCTCATGGGAGCTTGTCTCGATATGGACCGAGTTGCCGACTTAAAGCTCATGGGAGCTTGTCTCGATATGGACCGAGTTGCCGACTTGGAGCTCATGGGAGCTTGTCTCGATATGGACCGAGTTGCCGACTTGGAGCTCATGGGAGCTTGTCTCGATATGGACCGAGTTGCCGACTTGGAGCTCATGGGAGCTTGTCTCGATATGGACCGAGCTGCCGACTTGGAGCTCATGGGAGCTTGTCTCGATATGGACCGAGTTTCCGACTTGGAGCTCATGGGAGCTTGTCTCGATATGGACCGAGTTGCCGACTTAGAGCTCATGGGAGCTTGTCTCGATATGGACCGAGTTGCCGACTTGGAGCTCATGGGAGCTTGTCTCGATATGGACCGAGTTGCCGACTTGGAGCTCATGGGAGCTTGTCTCGATATGGACCGAGTTGCCGACTTGGGGCTCATGGGAGCTTGTCTCGATATGGACCGAGTTGCCGACTTGGAGCTCATGGGAGCTTTTCTCGATATGGACCGAGTTGCCGACTTGGCGCTCATGGGAGCTTGTCTCGATATGGACCGAGTTGCCGACTTGGGGCTCATGGGAGCTTGTCTCGATATGGACCGAGTTGCCGACTTGGAGCCGCATCTGCTTATGTTGTTGACCTTGTGGGGTGTGGGCACGGTTGACCACTTTCTGGTGGGGATGAAGTACCTTGAGTAGTGGATGCTGTTGACATCGTGGTGGTACCTGTTATTTGTGTGCTTGACAGGTATATGTGTTCTTGCAAGAAGATGCATGAAGTGTGAAATGAAGAGAGAGAAATTGTGCTCTTGGTGTGATGGGATTTTGGAACACCCTTGCAATGAGAGAGAAGTAAGAATGTAGAGAGTGATCTTGTGTGCGGTGTGATTTTGAGGAAAGCATTGGATGCATTCATACCTTCACTTACCATTGCCGCTTGAGTGGAGATGGATTTCTGATGTCCGCGGAGGATGCTTTGATGGAGAATGTCCATTCTTTGTATGTTGATGAGAGAACGCTCTTGATGTTGGGTTGGCGCTGGATGATGGGTTGGTCGTGCCAAAAGGCTGCCTATGTATCCCTTTAAGAGAATCAGACCAGCGTAGTTCAAGGATGATGGAGAACGCTGGAGGAGAGGCTAGGAGCAAAGCAAAGTAAAGCACATAATTTTGCACATAGAAGGAGAAAAAGAAAGAAAAAATCTTTTTTTTTTTTTTTTTTTTAGATTAGAAAGGAAAGAATATGCACACATGTGAGGAAAAGATTTTTTTTAGTTCGTGGGTGAACCATTTTGACCATTGTGTGCTTGTGAAGCCAGCCCAAGATCAAGTCATGTTCAGTCGAAGTCCAGATTGCTTCGCTTGAATTCTCTTGTCGCCGGTGTGCCCAATGAAGATTGATGTCTAGCCCCAAGAGATTTGTCGATTATGGGGCTTCAAAAGGCTTTTGATGCCGAGATGAGGGGTTGCTGATTGTAAAGCCCCTAGAATGCCTTTGATGCCAAATTTTGAGGGACTTGCATAGCTCCAAGATAAATCAGCTCTTGGCCCATTCGAGTAAATCGCCCTTTGTTGTTGTAGTGAGCAAGCCCCAAGAGGAGATCGTTGATGCCAAGCTTCGAGAGATTGCAAATCCCCAAGTGTCGTGGGCTTGTAGATGGCGGGATGTGAAGACCTTTCATTGTAAAGCCCCAAATTATCTCGTGATTGGCTCGGCATTGAGAGCGGATGTACCGTTTGGTAGAATTCTTGATATAGATCTCCTTCTTGCTCTTACTGGGGAGATGAATGGCCTCATTGTGGTCGATACCCAAATGGCTGAGGGCTTATGTCAAAGGATGCAGTAATGTCTTGCGGTGCCGTCGAGGTCGCGGAGGATAAGGTCTTGGCGTGATAAAGTCTCAAATGAGTATGCTTGCTTGACTCTTCTTGAGTTGAACTAATGACGGATCTTCGGATGCAACTAGTGCTGTGGCCCAACTTTATCTGAGCTGCACCTTGCGCTTTTGATCTTGGAGAATGGGGTGCTGAATTGCAGAAACATTGGGATTGGCCGTGGCATTTCCCGCTATAACCCTGTTTTGATTAGAGTTTAGCATATTGAATCTTTTTCCTTTTCTCTAAGACTTCCTTCAAAATCTCGCTGTGAGTTCTAACAAAAATCATCAACTTCATTCATAACATCGGAGTCTTCATTTAAAACCAAAAGGCCTTTGACTTGAAGTGTTGAGAGACCCTTTGAAGCTTGATCCCTTTCATGGAGACTACTCCCAAATTGCGTTGCTCGAGTATTGTCGCCCAAAAGACTGTCGGTCGCGAAGCCCTAATACTGCCCTTTGCTTGAATTACTGTAATGCCGTAGCCCAAAAGATTGTAGATTGCGAAGCCCGTTGAGACCTTCGGTGCCGAATTGAGGAAGCTTCCAATGTTGCATATGACTTGGCTGGGGATACTGCTGGGGAGTTAATTGCTCTTTGCCGAGGGAGCCTTTAAGACTTGACCGTAGCCCCTAGAGTGCCATCATTGATTGCGAGAAAGGTCCACCCTTGATTGGGGAAACGAGCATGGGCACACATGACAAGAGGGCTTTTTGACATCCCTTTTGAGGGACTTTGAGGATAGTCTCACACATCTTTCTTGAGCATAGCCCCTAGGGCGTATTGATTGCCAAATGAAGCAAAAGAATCCCTTGTTCTTGAGTCACATAGCCCCTAGGGCGTCACCATTTGTTAAGCAAAGCAAGAGTGACTCGTCCTCGTATGAGGGAATAAACATGAGAAGACATGGTAAGAGCTACTCCATTTTTCGGGAGCCTTTCGGCGTACTTTAGAAGCACATACTTGAAGAAGCTTTGAAAACTGAGACACATGTTGTTGCTATTTGCTGCCCAAGCCAATTGACTAGCTAGGGATTATTTGTGCAACCTCGTGCCCTTTTATGATGGGCTTGTTCTCGGATGGATCTTGGTTACCGCGGGCCTTCTTTTCATGAACCCAAAAATGCACACTGCTGGAGAATGATGCCGATAACCCAAGACAACCTTTGATGGTGCCATATCTTGTCGAGCTTTTTGCAATCCCAAAGTTGACTCGGTGGGGAATTGACTTGCTGAGGAGATTCAATGTAGAACTTGTCTTCTTTAGAGGCCGGGGATCTCCATTTCTCTTTCCCTTCTCTCTCTCACTCTCTCATTTTTTTTTATGACGCACCCTGTTTTTTGCCTAGACCGCCCTTTCGGGTTTTCAATCTAGCGGGCATCTCTTTTGCGTCTTCATCATTTTTTTTTTGACTCAATTGATGAGGAAGTGTGCATTGACTCTAGCGGAGGAGATAAGACATGTGATTTTGCGGTGGAGACCTTTTGTCACTAATGATGAGTGACATTGACTTGACTAGGGAAGTGTCCCTAGTATCGACATGTATTTTTTATTGAATTGAATGACTCGCGAAGGCAAGTAAGTCATTAAGAGAGAAGAGAACGAAAGCCCCAATTTGATTGCAAGAAATTGGGAGTATGCAGAAAGAATAGAAGTCCCTAGACTCGACAAGGAGCGCGAAATGATTCCAAATCTAAGAAAGTTGTTCAATCTTTTTGGTGATTAATTCATTGGCAAATGAATCGTACAAAGATGTCTTGACAAGTTCGAGATGAAGGCCAATCACCATAACGCGCTAGGGCTAAACATATCTTCTTTCTTGCATGAGACCGGACCCGCAGGTTGCCTACGTTCCTCCAGTGTAGAGGCTCAGGTCACCGTAGTTCTTGTGAATTCTCCATTCTTCGGGATGGAATTGTTGCTTCGTCGTGTAGCTTCGTCCTCCTTTGGTGGATGTAATGATGTTGATCTTGATGTGAACTTCTTTGATTGAGGGGGATTTTTTTTTTTTTTTTTTTTTTTGTGTTCTAACTTTTGCCTAGGTTGATTTGAAGAGTTCAACCTAGCGAGCATTTTTTTTTTTTTTTTTTTTTTTTTTTAATCCCCCCTTTGAAACATTGCTTGATTTTTTCTCCATGGTTGTTGCTTCACCTTTGATGTCTTGGCTTTGTCTTCGTCGTTGATGATGTTGCCTTCGTCACAATGTTTAGCCCCTAGGCGTTCAAGTGATGGCCTTCATTCCAAAACTCGTTTAGACATCTTTTCATCATTTTGCCAAGAATTAGATTGAAAAACTTGGAAGAGTGTATGAGGAAAAGAACGACTTTTTATTTCATGATGAGACTTGACTCAAAATTTCACATTAATTGGACAAAGAAAACTTAATGCACACTTAAGAGGACTTTGACTTTTTTTTTTTTTTTTTTTTTTAATTCCTATTACCAGGTAGAGAAAGAGAAACGTAGATTGTCGTTGTAGTCCCCATTGTCGTTGTAGTCTCCTTGTGGCATGATTTCTTGTAGAAGCCCCATTTCGAAACCAAATCATTCTTCTTTGATGAGTTCTTACATGTTGGCACTCTCTAAAGGTTGCTCTTCACCCACAGTAAATTCGCCGTTGTCGAACAAATCTTGGATGATGTTTCGGAGAAGGAAGCACCCTTCGGTAGTATGGCCACTATGCTTGTGGTAGCCGCACCATTCACCATGAGCATGATTTTTCAGTATCGCCTTCGGCTTGTACCCCACCAAAGGTTTGATCTTCCCTCTTGCCACCAAAGTTTCAAATGCTTCGGCTTGGGTTACTCCTGGGAGAGGAGTGAAAACTCGGTTGTTGGCGGTACCTTTGTAGCTTTTGAGGGACGGGCCACTTGAGCATGCTTTACCCTTAAACTTTGCCTTGTTGTTGGTGAGCTCTTGCAAACGGGCTTTGAGCTCGGAAACCTCTTCCTTGTGAATCTTCCTCTCGAGATCAAAACGGGCTTGCCACAAATCGTCTTTTCGGCGGGCATCCTCGGAAAGTCTATCCATTTGTTCCCCCATGGCTCTTATTATGTTGAAGAGTCTTTCGTTGGACACGGAGAAGTACCCACCATTGTTGTTGTTGCCGTTGGAAGCCATTGGACCTATGGAGAGAACACGGTTGATCTTAGGATGGCCCCACAAACACCTTTTGAGTAAAGTAACTTCACCCACAAACAAGAAAAGACTCAACCACATAAAGAAAAATGACTTTTTTTTTTTATTTACAAAGTCGGAAGGACGGAGTCCTTTTTGCGGTTTCTAGAAAAAATAGTGGAATCGTCACACTAGTATATAGACCTTCCCGCGGTCCCATATACTCATCGGATTCCACCACGCTTGTGAGCCCTACATGTGTCGGGATTAAACTAAATTAATGTAGTAAATCATACATGCGGGGACAGATTTTTATTTTCGTCCAAAATAGCCACTTTTGGGGACGGAGTTTCATTTCGTCCATTGCAACAAATTGGCATGTATGATTTGAAGACATTAGTTTAGGGAAATCTCGGCACATGGAAACCGACTTGAGTCACGGAGTGTTAGACCCTAGACTAGAATTGTGTGGCTTGTGCTCGGCTTGAATATGAGGCTCAAAGGTCACCCCCGGCATGTAGTCATGAACTACGCCACGGGCTGAGGTTTACCGCTTCGAAAGAGCCAAGGTCGAGTGGAGCTTGAAACTTTCTAGGACGGGCCTCGACGGGTTTGGGGTTGGACTTGTGCGACTCGATAGTGAGCAGTTGATAAGAATATGTGCATGTAGTGTGAGGTCTAACATGTGACAAAACATTTTTTTTTTTTTTCAAAAGAAATTAATAAAAAAAGAAATAAGCACATAATTACAACTTTCGAATCACCCGTGTGACCGATAAAAATGAACAGGAAATAAAAGAAATTGTATGCAGGCCCGGTGCCCACACACTGTCATTCTGTTCAGTTTCTGTGCACTGTTCTGTTCTGGGAATGCTCCCAGATGCGCGCGCATTGGGTTGCCTATGCGGAAGGCGCGCGCGTGATAGAAAGCAGGGCAGAGGCGCCCGCTTCTGGGTGAGAACCTGCAAATCAGTGGGTTCAAGGGATTGCCTTGACCCTTAATTAAGAAAACTTTCCCCTGCAGAATTTGTTAGCACAGAAACATGGAATAGAAGGACAAGAAAGGAGGCGGGCGATTCTGGTAATAAGGGTCGGACGCGCGCGCTTTAGGCCAAGAAGTCCGGAGGCGCGCGCTTCCTACCCTTTTTACCAGAATGCCCAAAAAACAGAATAAAAGAACACCAAAAGTTAAGAACGCAAGTTTAACCCTCTAAATCGTCCCCAGCGGAGTCGCCACTGTAGATACCCCGGGGAACCACGGCTTGGCTAGAGCGGTGAATTATCCTAGGATGTCTAACTTGTTTTAGATTGTTTAGAGTCGCCACCTATGTTTTTAAAGGAACATAAGAAAAACCTAGAAATAGCCTAATTTATGTACAAAACCAGAGATTCGGGAGAGAAGGGTTCGGGGGTTAGGTGACGGAGTGGGAAGTACTTAAACACCCACTCCGCCCCGCTTACGCGGGTCTTGCTACTATTGGTGTTCTAATATTTACACGTCCTTCAATTAATTAAATAGAAATGTGCTAACAATTGTGATGAGAAGAAAAGAGGAAATAAAGGGGAAATAAAATAGAATTGTTTTATTTATTTAATGATAAAGATTACATGTAACAAGTAATATTAATGAATTACATTAAGAGATGAAGAGAAATTAACATGGTGAATTAAAGTTAAGATTAAAATGTAGGGAGATAACCTTAACTAACTTCAATATGTGAAGTAGTCATGTTGGTCATGTCCCATTAATGGGGATTGCATACATTGACTAGACAAATAAAATAAGAGAAGAAAAGAGATGTTGTACCTTAGGAAAGAGGACTTCAAACTTGGGCTTGAAAATTGTGTTGTTGTAGAGAAAATGTTGTGCAAACACTTTGTGTAGTGTTTTGTAGAGAAAGATTGTTGAGATGATTTGTGTAGAATTTTTGTTCAAGTCTCAAAAATTGGGTCCTTTTCCAAGGTAGGAGATGATGGTTTTTATAGGTAAAAAAAAGAGAGGGAAATGATGGAGGGAAATTGGTCATCCATGTGAAATGGAATGAGCCAATCACAAATAAGATAAATGAATAAAAGAAAAATAAAAGAAATAAAAGAAATAAAAGAAATCAAATAATAAATGAAAGAAATATTAGTTTTTGGGAAAAGGCTTAGAATTTGGGATTGGGAGTTAATGAGAAAAGGGGGGATGAATGTGGATGTAAAAAGATGGTTTTTGTGATCAAGAAAAGATGTTTGTAAATAAAAAAAGGGAGGGAAATAAGGTGCAATCCGTTACTGCCAAAATGGGAAGCGCGCGGGTCCGGCTTTTGGGGCGGGACGCGCGCGCGGCTTACTGGCAGTGCCGGAAGCGCCCGCGGGTGAAAAATGACAGAATGACAGAATGACCCTAAAAGTTAACTCTGTTATGTAGTTTAGTCCAAAACTAACGGAATCAGTTAGGAACTTAACCGAAGTAACAGAAATCAACAAAAATAAGTTAAATAAAAATACTTTGTATGCAATCGGGGTGAGAGGTCCAAGGCGGGGTGTCTACAGATAGGAATCACCAAACTCTGCGTCTTCTACGCATAATACTTCTTCAATTTGCTGAGGTTGCAGGGCTGAACGAGGTCTTCTCCAAATTCAGTTTGTAGGAACACGGCTCCACCGGATTGTTTTTTCTTGACAATGTAGGGGCCCAACCACGGAGACTTCCATTTCCCTCGGGGGTCGACATAACTTGGCGGCTTTTCTCTCAAGACAAGATCTTCCACTTTGACATCATGATCTTTAACTTTCTTATTGAAGGCCCTGGCGATTCTGCGTTGATACGCCTGATTGTGCTCTAAGGCCGGCAATCTCTTTTCATCGAGCAATGCTAACTCTTCATGGCGACTTTGTAGCCAATCAATATCAGACACTTGATTCTCAAGTAGCACTCTCATGGAGGGGATTTCAAGCTCAATCGGGAGAACTGCCTCCATGCCATATGCAAGTGAATACGGAGTAGCCCCAGTCGGTGTCCGGACAGATGTACGGTACCCCCACAAGGCTAAAGGTAACTTCTCGGGCCAATCCTTTCTGGTGACGGCGATCTTTCTAATGATGTTCTCAAGGGTTTTGTTCGCTGCTTCTACTGCTCCATTGGCTTGGGGTCGATAGGGGGAGGACTAGTGTCTGACCACACGGAATTTGTCAAGCAATCGGTTGACTTCCCCTGCAAAGTGAGTTCCATTATCAGAGATCATCTCATAAGGGACCCCATATCTGTATAAAATGTTGGTACGAATAAACTCGGCCACCTTCTTGGCATTCAAGACTTTGTATGCAGCGGCTTCAACCCATTTGGTGAAGTAATCGATAGCTACGAGCACATATTGCTGCCCACTTGAACCCTTCGGTTTGACTTGGTCGATGACATCTATTCCCCATGTTGAGAAAGGCCAGGGAGCGGTTGACTGATAGAGAATGTGAGGCGGCAGATGTTGTAAGCTAGCGTACCGTTGACATTGATCACAAGTTCGCACTTTTATCATACAATCCTTTTCCATTGTGGTCCAGTAGTACCCTTGCCTCACTATCTTCTTAGCGAGCATGTGTCCATTCATGTGGGGTCCACACAGTCCCCCATGGATTTCATCCATGATTCTAGCCGCCTCCGACTTGTCTACACAGAGAAAATTTGGTCCGTTATGATATCTTTTATACAATCGATCTCCGGAAATCACAAATTGGGAGGCCCATCTTCGCATTGCAATTCTTTCCCTTTTGTCCTTTTCTGGAGGGTAGATCCCGTTTTTGAGTACATTCTATATGTCTGTGTACCATGGCTCTTTATTTTCCTCATTTTCCAATTCAATGGCCAGGCAGTAGGCTGGGATTGATCTCTTACTAACCACGAATGGCTTTATCGTGACATCAGCAGGGAATTCCATGATGGAGGCTAGGGTAGCCAACGCATCTGCGAATCTGTTTTGGTCCCTTGGGAGGTAATGGAATGAGATATTCGAGAAACGTTCTGTGAGCGCTACCAGATGAATATGATATTGCTGCAGTCTCGAATCTTGGATCCTCCACTTTCCTTCAATCTGATTGATGATTAGGGCGGAGTCCCCGAGCACTTCAATTTCTTTGACCCCTCTTACCAATGCCTCTTCAAGGCCAGCCATGTAAGCCTCATACTCCACTGTGTTATTCGAACAGTCAAAGTCTAACCGAATAGCAATGGGCGTGTGCGCATTGCTTGGATCAATGAGCAAAATTCCGATTCTGAAACCACTTTTTTTGGTAGCCCCATCAAAAAAGAGTTTCCATTTGTTTTCTGAACAATCAACAGCGTAGATTCCTTCATCGGGAAACTGTGCTTCCGGTTCGGGCTCGAGATCAAGAGCCAAATCTGCAAGTTGGTCCGCTATCACCCTTCCTTTAATGGAATTAGGCGTTGCGTAAGTCATATCAAATTCACTTAAGAGAAAAGCCCATTTGGCCACTCGATTGGACATAGTTGGCCTTTCTAGGATGTATTTCACTGGATCCATTCGGGACACAATTTGAACAGGCAAGGACTGCAAGTAGATCTTTAATCGCTGCGAGACCCAAACCAACCCAGTGCAAGCCTTCTCCAATGCTGAGTAGTTCAATTCACTCCCTTGTAACTTTCGGCTCACAAAATAGATTGCATTTTCAACCCAGGAGTCTTCTTTTTCTTGCGCAAGCATTGCTCCTACCGCAGTATCAGTAACGGTTAGGTACAACCGCAGAGGTTTGTGCGAATGAGGTGGGGCCAAGACCGGTGGGCGTGTCAGGTATTCTTTGACTTTTTCAAAAGCAATATGGCATTCTTCATCCCATGATCGATCGGTGTCCTTTTTTAGGATCTTGAAGAGCGGCTTACACATCGTGGTTAGCTGCCGTGTGAATCTGCTGATATATTGAATTCTTCCCAAGAAACCCTTTACCTCCTTTTGAGTCCGAGGTTGGGGCATTTCTGTGATGGCCTTTATTTTGTCGGGGTCGATTTCAATCCCTCTTTCTGTTACCAGGAAACCCAGGACATTGCCTCGGATGGTACCGAATGTGCATTTAGCAGGATTCAACTTCATGTGATACTTCCGCAGCCTTTCAAAGAATTTTCTGAGGTCAACCAGATGCTGAGCGTCTTCTTCAACTGAGTGCACAATCATATCATCTACGTAGATTTCAAGTTCTTTGTGGATCATGTCATGGAAAAGAGTTGTAGCACCTCTTTAATAAGTTGTTCCGGCATTTTTAAGACTGAAAGGCATCACAGTGTAAAGAAGGTCCCCCACGGGGTGATGAAGGAGGTTTTTTCTTGATCTTCCACCGCCATTTTAATTTGATTGTAACCCGCCATTCCATCAACTAATGACTTCACTTTGTGCATCGAGACTGAGTCAACCAAAATATCAATATTTGGTAACGGGAAATCATCTTTCGGGCAAGCTTTGTTAAGGTCTCTGAAGTCAACACATATCCGGACTTTGCCATTCGCCTTCTCGACTGTGACCATGTTGGACAACCACTGGGGATATTCCATAACTCGGATGAAACCCACTTGCAACAACCTTTCGATCTTTTCTTTAACCTGAAGGGCCCACTGCGGCTTGATTCTGCGGAGTTTCTGTTTGACCGGCTTGGCATCGGGAAAGGTAGGAATTCGGTGCTCCACAATTGTCGGATCTAACCCAGGCATATCTTCATACGACCAAGCAAACACATCAACAAACTCTTTGAGCAAACTGATCAACTGTTCCCTGTCATCCCCTTGCATGAAGCTTCCAATTTTCATCTCTTTGACTTCCCCGTTCAGCCCCAGATTGACGGTGGAAAAATCTTCCCCACAGGCCTCTAACTTTCGTTCCCCATGCTGTTTTGCTAACCTGCTTAGCTCAATTAAATAGTCCTTTTTCAATTAAATAGTCTTTTTCATCTTGGCTTAAGTTGGAAATGTGTTTGATTTACGAAAACAGAGATTCCTTTTGAGAGTTCGGGGGTTAGGTTACGAGATGGGAAGTACTTAAACACCCATCTCGCCCGACTAACGTCGGTCTTGCTTGTTCAAAGTTTACATTATAAAAATTGTGTTCTTCCTATTAATATCAAATTTAGAGGGGTTTTAAAAGAGGTTGAAATGTAGGGAGATGACCCCTAGACTAACTTCAATGAAGATGAAGTGATCGTTCGGAGTTATGTCCCAAATTTGGTTTGGGGTTGATTGCACTTTTGATCAAAAGAAAAGATAAGAAAAGATGAATTAGAAGAAAGTGAAGAAGGCAAGAAAATACCTATGTTTGGAAGACAAGTTCTTGACACTCCTTGAGAATGATCCTTATTGGAAGGATTGTTGGACGTTAAAAGTTGGTGATCAAAAGTTCATGCAAGTTTTGTAATGAGAAATTGGTGATTTTTAGGTGTGAAAATGGTGATCAAAGTCCCTCCTCTTCCAATGGTAGATTGGAGGGGTTTTTATAGTTGTAAAGGGTTGTTTTTTTTTGTGCCAAAACTGAGCTGCCAAGAACCATTTCCCGGGCAAAATCTTGTAACATGGGCAAGGGAGAGATTCAAGGCCAGAAATCTGTAACTGACACGCCCAGAGGCGCGCGCTTCCCACCTTGGCGGCGGAAGGCGCGCGCTTCTGGCTTCAAAGGCCGGAGGCGCGCGACTCATAGAAGGCATTTTTGATAGAAAGGACTAGAAAGTTAGCACTGTTATTCAATTTAGTCCCTGATCTTAACGGAGTCAGTCAGGAACTTAACCGAAGTAACGGAAACTAACGGAAAACATATAAAATAAAGAGAAACACAAGATCAAATGTGCAATCGGGGTGAGCGGTCCAAGGCGGGGTGTCTACAGAGCCCCTCGGCGGCATGGATTGCGTAGTAAAACGTGCCGACGAAAGAAAGACATCCGCCTAGGACATCACCAAGAAAGGGAAAAAATAAGAAAGCAAAGACTCGATAAAAGCGGGAATTTAAAGTTGCGAGGGATAGAGGTGCGCCCCCTGTGTGAGCGGATTTGCTGAAATTAAGAGAGATAAAGGTGCGCTCCCTGTGTGAGCGGCTTTGCCAATAGCGGGATCCGTTTGCTGGTGCGGGATCCGTTTGCTGGAAGCGGGATCCGTTTGCTGATGCGGGATCCGTTTGTTGAAGCGGGATACGTTTGCTGATGGCGGGATCCGTTTTCTGATGCGGGATCCGTTTGCTGATGCGGGATCCGTTTGCTGATGCGGGATCCGTTTGCTGATGCGGGATCCGTTTGCTGAAGCGGGATCCGTTTGCTGATGCGGGATCCGTTTGCTGATGGCGGGAACCGAGGCTCCGTCTGCCTATATGTGATATTGTTGTGTTGCTTGATGGAAAGGTGGTGATTTTGCGGCTCACCATGGATCGAGTTGTTGTCATTGAACTGTAATTGTTTGACTCTGTGGGATGCAGGCGTAGTTGACGGCGGATCACTTTCTGCTGGGGATGAAGTGCCTTGAGTTGCAGATGTTGTTGACCTTGTGGTGGTACCTGTTAAGTGTGTGCTTTTGTGGGTATACTTGCTTGTGCAAGAAAATGCATGAAGTGTGAAGATTGAGCGAAATCGTGCTTGTGGTGTGATGTGATTTTGAAGCACTTTTGCATGAGGGAGAAGTAAAGTGATTTTGTGTGTGAAGTGATTTTTAAAAGCAGAGATTTGCTTGAGAGAGATGAATGATGTCCATACCTTCACTTACCATTGGCGTTGGATGGATTCGTGATGTTGTGGTAGATGCTTTGGCGGAGAGTGTCGCTGCCTTTGATGATGAATTCGTTTTTGATGGAGTGTCGGTGGGGCAGTATTTCGGATGATGGGTTGGTCGTGCCACAAGGCTGCATACGTATCCCTTAGAAGGAATCAGACCAGCGTAGTTCAAGGATGCTGGGGAATGCTAGGGAGGAAGCTAGGAGCAAGATAAAATGATGCACATATTTTTGTGCAAATAAGGAGACAAAGAAAAAAGGAAAAAGAAATTCTTTTTGTCTTTTTGTAGGAATAGAATATGTACACATGTGGGAAAAAGATTTTTTTTTTTTTAGTTCGTGGGTGAACCTATTTTGACCATTGTGTGTTTGTAAAGCCAACCCAAGATCAAGTCATGTTCGATCGAAGTCCGGATTGCCTCGCTTGAATGTTGTCGCCGCGGTGTCCAACGAAAATTGATGTCTAGCCCCAAGAGATTTTTCGTTTATGGGGCTTCAAAAGGACTATTGATGCCGAGATGCTAAGGGGTTGCTGATTGTAAAGCCCCTCGAATGCTGAACTTTGAGTGGCTTATGAAGCCCCAAGATGAATCAACTGTTAGCCCATTCAAATAAACTGTCTTTTGTTGTCGACGTGGGCAAGCCCCAAGAGAAGATCATTGATACCAAACTTTGAGAGATTGCTAAGCCCCAAATGTCATGGGCTTATCAAGTTTGTAGATGGAGGGATGTGGAGACCTTTCGGTGTGAAGCCTCGAATTTTCTTGGAATCGGCTTAGCATTATGTTGGGAGCGGATGGCGCTATTGGGATGAACTCTTGAAGGCGATCTCCTTCTTTCTCTTGCTTGGAGATCGATGGCCCTTTCTGTGGTTGATACCTAAATGGCGGAAGGTCCATGTTGAAAATGTAGTACGGTCTTCGGGAGACGTCTCGTGGGAGATGGTGATGTTGTTGCAGATGATAAGGTCTTGGTGTGATAAAGTCTTGAACGGTATGTTTGCTTGAGTCTTTTTGAGTTGGACCGACGGCGGATCTTCGGATGCAGCCTGTGCTTTTGATCTTGGAGAAGGGGGTGCTGTATTTCAGAAACATTGGGATTGGCCGTAACTCTGCTTATAGAGTTAACATATTGGCATTGCCCGCTATAACTCAGCCGGGTGAGTCTAGCATATTGAATCTTTTTCCTTTTCTCTAAGACTTCCTTCATAATCTCGCTGTGAGTTCTAACAAGAATCATCAAATTCATTCATATCATCGGAGCCTTCATTTAAAACCAAGAGGCCTTTTGACTGGAAGTGTTGAGGGACCATTGCATTGCTTGAGCATTGTTGTCCCTAAAACACTGTCGGTTGCGAAGCCCCAATATTGCCCTTTGCTTGTATCACTGTAATGCCGTAGCCCAAAAGATTGTAGATTGCGAATCCACTTGAGACCTTTGGTGCCGAATTGAGGATGACTCGGCTGGGGACACTGAAGTGAATTTCTTCTTGCCGAGGGAGCCTTTAAAACTTGATCGTAGCCCCTAAAGTAACACCATTGATTAGGAGTGGAACGAGAAGGTCCTATCCTTGATCGGGGGAACAAGTATGAGCATACATGACAAGAAGGTGCTTCTCAATATTCCTTTTGAGAGACTTTGAGGATAGTCTCACACATCTTTCTTGAGCGTAGCCCTAGGGCTCATTAACTGTCAAATGAAGCAAGAGAAGTTTTCTTTCTCGAGTCACATAGCCCTTAGGGTGTCATCATTTGTTGAGCAAAGAAAGAGAATTTCCCTCGTGTGGGGGAAAAACATAAGAGGATATGGCAAGAGATACTCCATTTCTCGTGAAACCTCTTTAGATACTGTTGGGGCACATGCTTGGAGAAGCTTGAATTACATGTTGTCGCTTGCTGCCCAAACCAACTGACTAGCTGGGGATTATTTTGTGCAACCTCGTACCCTTTCAATGATAGGCTCGTTCTCGGACGGATCTTGGTTACCACGGGCTTTCTTTCTCATGAGCCCAAAGATGCACATTGCAAGAACAATCTTTCAATAACCCAAAATGACCTTTGATGGTGCCATATCTCGTCAAGCCTTTTGCAATTCCAAAGTTGGCTCGGTGGGGATTGACTTGCTGAGGAGATCAAATGTAGAACTTGTGTAGCCGTCTTCTTTAGAGGCCAGGGATCTCCATTTCTCTTTCCCTTCTCTCTCTCACTCTCTCATTTTTTTTATGACGCACCCTGTTTTTTGCCTAGACCACCCTTTCGAGTTTTCAATCTAGCGGGCATCTCTTTTGCGTCTTCGTTTTGACTCGATTAATGAGAAAGTGTGCATTGACTCTAGCGGAGGATGAGAGACATGTGATTTTGCAGTGAAGACCTCTTGTCACTAAAGATGAGTGACATTGACTCGACTAGGGAAGTGTCCCTAGTATTGACTTCATGTATTTATATATTTTTGAACGACTCACGAAGGCAAGTAAGTCATTAAGAGAGAAGAGAAGGAAAGCCCCAATTTGATTGCAAGAAACTGGGAGCGTTGCTGAAAGGTAAGAAGCCCCTAGACTCGATAAAGAACGCAAAGCGATTCCAAATCTAAGAAAGTTGTTCAATATTTTAGTGATTAATTCATTGGCAAATGAATCGTACAAAGACGTCTTGACAAGTTCGAGATGAAGGACGATCACCATAACGCGCTAGGGCTAAACATATCTTCTTTCTTGCGTGAGACCGGACCCGAAGGTTGCCTACGTTCCTCCAGTGTAGAGGCTCAGGTCACCGTAGTTCTTGTGGATGCTCCATTCGTCAAGATGTTTGTTGCTTCGTCCTTCATCGGTGGAATGATGTTGATCTTGTACTCCTTTGATTGAGGGGGATTTTTTTTTTGTGCTCTAACTTTTGCCTAGGTTGATTTGAGGATTTCAACCTAGCGAGCTCTTTTTTTTTTTTTTTTTTTTAATCCCCCTTTTGAAAACTTTGCTTGATTTGTCCATGGTTGTTGCTCCTTGATGTCTTGGCTTTGTCTTCATCGTTGATGTCGTCGTCGATGTTTAGCCTCTAGGCGTTCAAGTGATAGCCTTCGTTCTAAAACGTGTTTAGACATCTTTTCATCATTTTGCTAAGAATTAAATTGAACAACTTGGAAGAGTGTATGAGGACAAGAACGACTTTTATTTGATGACGCAATGGACTCGAACATTTAACATAGGACGAGAGAAAACATTAATGCACATTTAAGAAGACTTTTGACTCTTTTTTTTATTCCTATTACTAGGTAGAGAAAGAGAAACGGAGATTGTTGTCGTTATCCTTGTCGTTGTAGTCTTCATTGTCATTGTAGTCTTCCATGTCACTACATTTGTCCATGTCGTTGCTTGGGAACCCTTTGTCGTTGAAGCTTGTGTCATAGGAGGACTCGGCCACTTCTCGGAGCAAATTGTCAATTCTAACCCCCGCATCATACATGTTTGAAAAATTGGAGTGAAAAGCCCCACTAAGATGAGTGCGGTAGTCCATTTTTCAAACACTTCAAGAAGATGTCCATTTTTTCCTTCTTGGAAGACCTATCAACCATCTCGGCTAGCTTGTCATTCCAACGGCGATAGAAGTCCCCAAATGATTCATCACCCATTTGCACGCTTCTCCAATTCCTTCTTGGTGGGGAAGAATATGGAGTTGCCTTGATATTGTGACTTGAAGGCAAGCATAGCGGCATCCCAATTGAGGCAGGTGGAAACTGGAAGACACATATACCAATCTTTTACGACCCCCCTCGAGAGTAAGCGGGAAGCAATGTGCCATTATTTGAGGAGACACTTTCTTTGGTAGCATGGCCCAAATGTAGGAGTCGACATGAGCGTCGGGGCAAGAGTTGCCGTTGAACTTGCCAATATCGGACATCTTGAACTTTTCGGGAAGAGCCTCCATTGTGTTTATGAGGAGAGAAGCTTGATGAAGATCGGTGCTTGGGCCCTTGTGCAAATTTAGCCCACTAAGCCTTTGGTCAATGTAGGACATGAGAGTGTTCAAACCGGTATCAATGCTTTGGACCTTTCTTTCATTCGTGATCCCTTTCAATTGGTTCTTGAGTTGAGCAACTTCTTTCTTGTGGGCCGTTTTCACATGCTCGTAACGGGCTAGCCATAAATCATCCTTGCGGCAGACATTCTCGGCTAGTGTATCAACTTGCCCTTTCAATGCTTCCACCATGCGGAATAACCCTTCGTTGGACGTGCCTCGACGGGTTTGGGGTTATGGACTTGTGCGACTCGATAGTGAGCAATTCATAGGAGTAATGTGCATGTAGTGTGAGGTCTATCACGTGATAAAAAAATTTTATTTTTTATTTTTTTGAAAAGAAAAGATAAAAACACATAAGCACGTAAATTACAACTCCCGAATCACCCGTGTGACCGGTAAATAAACACAAAATTAAGACATTCTAAAGGTCCAATTCTGTTCTGATGCAGGCAACTGTGCCCACACCCCACTGTTCTATTCAGTCCCTGAAACCTGTTCTTGTCCTGGAAATTGGCCCAGAAGCGCGCACCTCGGGCTGGTGTTGTGGGAAGCGCGCGCCTGGCGCATTGCACATGGGAGGCGCCCGCTTCTGGGCTGACCTGTCAAATTGTCAGAAACTTATGGACTCAGGGGATTGCCCTGGTCCTTATTGTGTAATGAAACCCCTGCAGTGTTTGTTAGCATGAAATAATAGGAAGAATAGGAAGAACACATGAAAGTCGGGCGCCTCTGGTCTTTGGTATGAGAGGCGCGCGCTTCTGACCAAGAAGGTCAAAGGCGCGCGCTTCTCAACACCAGAAACCAGAGTGCCCAAAAAACGTAAACTTTGGACAAAAACGCAAGCTTAACCCTCAAGCCTCCCCAGCGGAGTCGCCACTGTAGGTACCCCGGCCCGGGCCCCTCACGGGAAAAGGATGATTTTTTGAAGGAGTCGCAACCCACATTTTAGAGGAACGCGAGAAAACCTTTTAAGTTGGAAATGTGTTTGATTTACGAAAACAGAGATTCCTTTTGAGAGTTCGGGGGTTAGGTTACGAGATGGGAAGTACTTAAACACCCATCTCGCCGACTAACGTCGGTCTTGCTTGTTCAAAGTTTACATTATAAAAATTGTGTTCTTCCTATTAATATCAAATTTAGAGGGGTTTTAAAAGAGGTTGAAATGTAGGGAGATGACCCCTAGACCAACTTCAATGAAGATGAAGTGATCGTTCGGAGTTATGTCCCAAATTTGGTTTGGGTTTGATTGCACTTTTGATCAAAAGAAAAGATAAGAAAAGATGAATTAGAAGAAAGTGAAGAAGGCAAGAAAATACCTATGTTTGGAAGACAAGTTCTTGACACTCCTTGAGAATGATCCTTATTGGAAGGATTGTTGGACGTTAAAAGTTGGTGATCAAAAGTTCATGCAAGTTTTGTAATGAGAAATTGGTGATTTTTAGGTGTGAAAATGGTGATCAAAGTCCCTCCTCTTCCAATGGTAGATTGGAGGGGTTTTTATAGTTGTAAAGGGTTGTTTATTTTTTGTGCCAAAACTGAGCTGCCAAGAACCATTTCCCGGGCAAAATCTTGTAAGATGGGCAAGGGAGAGATTCAAGGCCAGAAATCTGTAACTGACACGCCCAGAGGCGTGCGCTTCCCACCTTGGTGGCGGAAGTCGAGCGCTTCTGGCTTCAAAGGCTGGAGGCGCGCGACTCAGAGAAGGCATTTTTGACAGAAAGGACTAGAAAGTTAGCACTGTTATTCAGTTTAGTCCCTGATCTTAACGGAGTCAGTCAGGAACTTAACCGAAGTAACGGAAACTAACGGAAAACATATAAAATAGAGAGAAACATAAGATCAAATGTGCAATCGGGGTGAGCGGTCCAAGGCGGGGTGTCTACACTTATGTCTTTTAAAGATTCATGATTAACTTCATTTGTTATTAAATTTTCATTTGTTAAATCATTATTTAAAATATTGGCAACCAAAGAGTAAGCGGAAATAGAGGAAATTTCATTCACGATATAGGGAAGTACAAGCTCGGCGACCGCGTCGAGGTCCTCGACAGTGAGGCCCTCTTCGGGAGTCCCGAAAACAACATCAGAGAGTACAAAGGGTTCAAAGGCCGGTCCATCGGGGCGAACATATCCAAACTGCTTCACGAGCATGTCAACAGTAGCGAGCGGGCCAGTGGTTTTGGACCAGTTATTAAGTGGTGCCACTGCCGGCTTGAGGTGCTTCACCGGGTCATAAGCTTCTGCGGTGCCATCCTCGATCATAGCCACAGATCCGTCTTTCAGGCCAAGTCCTTCAAACAATGCGAAGACATCATCCTCCTCATCGATATTCCACGGAGTAACCGGGTCCGGTTGCTTATAGGAACCGTCCAAATCAAGGCTTTCGTCGACCACTTTGACATCATCAAAAACCTCCCATCCAGCGCGGGGCTTTTCGTCCATGCCATTAAACGGCTCAAGAGGCATAACGTACGCGACATCTTCGCCTTTGCAAACAAAGTATCCCTTCCACAATTTTTCATAGGGACGGAGTGGGGGGAGCTCATAGGTCCTTCCTTTCTTGATAGCCTTCTGCCTCTCCCTTTCTCACGCGTAGCTTCAGCGATTTCAGCAGGGGTCGGTTTGTAGCCAAGCCCAAAAGGAGGAATGAAAACAGGAACATCATCTTTGATGGCTTCAACACACCCTTGATGCTCTTTCCCGAGTCCCATCATAGGTAAGAAATTCATCTTCTTGACCATATTCAAGGCCATCGCGTCTCCATACTTGGTCCCTTTTCCACCAATTTGACCGGTCTCCTTGACATATTCAATAGCATGGATCCGAGCTTGTGGGATCACTTCAAAACCACTCAAGAAAATGCCGGTATCTTTGTGCTCAATTCCCAAGATTGGGAGGTCACTGACTTGTGTATTATCCTGGGCGTGAACTACCACAACATGATTGTCGTGGATAAACTTGATGCATTGATGGTAAGAAGAATCTACTCCTTTCACTCCATGGATCCAAGGGCGTCCCAAGAGTAGACTGAATGAGGACTTGATATCGATCACTTGAAATTCAATTGGCATAACAAGAGGGCCAATTGTGAGAGTGAAGGAGACAACACCCAAGACACATCGACTGGTGCTATCGTAGGCACGGACCACTTGAGAAGACGGAGCCAAATTAGTTATCTTAATTCCCAAATCTGCGAGAACATGCAAAGGGCAAACATTGACCGAAGATCCATTATCGACCAACACACGAGCTAAGTGATCACCTCCAACTCCAACTGTGATGTGCAGAGCCTCAATATGATTAAGACCAATCTTCGGTGCATCGAGATCAGTAAAAGTGATAATATTCCCGAAATGAATGTTGACGACCATGTGGACAAGGTCATTGGGAGAAGTCTCGATCGGGATGACAGCTTGAGTGAGAGCTTTAACCAAAGTGTCTCGGTGCTCTTGAGAAGATGAAAGCAAACCCCAAATGGATATGTTAGCCTGGGTTTTCTTTAACTGCGTTAAGACTGGGTTCTCGGCGACCTTTTCTTTCTGAGCGGGGGCTCCTTCTTTGTCCTTTCCAGATTCGCTCGCCTCAGGATTCGGAGACTGATAGGCTCTCCCTGAGCGATTAAGATGATTCACGTTCCCACCAATCCAAGTGGCTTTCTCCAGAGGGGCCTTTCGTTCTTCGATGGCCTTAGCACTAGACAAGATTGAATCCCAAGAGATCATGTGGCACTCAAAGTCTTCAGAAATAACAGGAGTCACAGTGTAATTCAAAGCTTTCTTTGGAACTACGAAACTAGTCATTGAGTAGTCTTCTTCAAATTCGATCATATGGATTCCCGGCAAGGGACTAGTTACCACATTCGGTTGGGGTGGTTTCTGAATGAGCCCATCGTCAATCATGTCTTGCAGGGTGTGCCTCAAATTCCAACAATCATCCATCGCATGACCAGGTGATACGTGGTATGCACAATACTTGTTTGCGTCCCAATTCTTAGGAGGTGGATTAGGCGGGCGATATCCTTCAATAGGTTTCAATACCCATTGGGCGACCAATCCTTGGAAAATAGTGGACAACGGAGCGTTGAACTTATCAAACTGCCTCTCTCTTCAATTTCTACCATTCTTTTGCTGATTTTTGATGGAGTTCACAGACCCGTCTTGATTATAGCACGGGGGTGCCCTATATTAAATGTTCCGGCTAGGTCCCACATTGTTATTCCAAAAAGGAGCAGGAGTCACGGCAACATTATTCACAAACGGTGTTGGGGCCTTAGCAGGGGGGTGGAATCTGTAGGAGCTAGGAGAAGGATCTATCTTGATCACCCCGGTTCAGACATCTTCGTCAATACGGGAACCCACATCTAGAATAGAAGCAAAATCCGGAAATGGGAGGTATTTCATCTTATCTGCATATACCGGCTGAAGATTCTTAAGGAAAATACGAGTTTGCTCGCCACTGTCGAGCCTTTCCAGAGTTTGAGCAACTTTCTTCCTCCACCTACTTGCAAATTCAGAGAACGATTCCTTCTCACGCTGAGCACACGAATCAAGATCACGGCGGCTCTTCTCCCAGTTGGAGTTATCTTTGTACCGCTTTTGGAATTCATCTACAAGCTTCCCCCAATTATCAACCAAGTTGGCATCCACAGTCATGAACCATTGCTTAGCGGCTCCTACCAAAGTCAAATGGAAGTTGGAGGCCATAGTACCGACATTAGCCCTACGGGACTGCATTGCATGAGCATAAGATTTCAAGTGGGCCATTGGGCAACCCGTACAATCAAAATTTTCCACATCGGACATCTTGAATTTAGGAGGCAAAACAGCAAACGGAGATAATTTCAAGGAATCTGCAGAAAACTCTCCTTTATTCTTGACTTTTCTCAACATTTCTTTCATTTCATTCATCTCAATCTCAACTCTAGTAAGAGGTACATACAGGACAACTTTGTAGAATGCTTCCATTTGGCGGACCAAGTTAGGATCTTGCCCCTGGGAAGTTCCTTGATTGAACGGAGAGACACCACTTGCAAACGCACCATAGACGTTGGGTTGCTGATTCGGATACAGAGTTTGCATATACTGAGCAAAGGAATTATGATCGGGCGGATACTGAGACGAGTTCACCGTGAAGTTTTCTTGATTCGGGATGAAGTGGTGGTGGATGCCACTGAAGTCTGGATGAGCCACATGACCATGGGGATGGATGTTTTGGTGATGATTATGACCGATGGTGTTGCTACCATTAGGATTCAAGTTGACGGTAGGGATGCCGTTGCCACTTCCATTCACATTCGGATTGCCATTGCCATTGGGGTTGCCATTAGGAGCCCCATTACCATTCTCATTGCCGTTCGGATTGCCATTGGGATTTCCGTTGGGGTTGCCATTGGGAGCCCCATTACCATTCTCATTGCCGTTCGGATTGCCATTGGGATTTCCGTTGGGGTTGCCATTGGGAGCCCCATTACCATTCTGATTCTGCATCTGAACAAGTGTAGCCAGTAGCTCATCTTGCTGAATCCTCATCTGACCCAACACATTCTGTTCCAACCATGCTTGAAGACCCGGTGGCGGCACATAGGCTTGATCATCTCCTTCTTGGGCCATTGCAGTAGCTTCTTCGACAACGGGCACTGCCTCGGTAACTCGGATCAACCTCCCCTTGCGGTTTCTAACTCCCCCTCTCTAAGTAGATGCCAGGCTTAGAGTATCTAAAAGGGATGGTGTTTAGGGTTTATTAGAGAGTGGAAAAGGATCGATATTTTCCAAGCTTGATTCAAAAGAAGTTTAAAAATCACAAAATCAAACCTAGAATGCCGGATAAGCACTTGATTTATTTTGACACATTTTCGCATGAAATCTTGGAATAGTGGATACCGTCTCCAAAGTATAGGACCAACGTTTTTCACCTGTACTATTGGCCGTCTGAACCCCTAGCGAAGGGCCTATACTCTTTCTAGGATCCATCATTCGGTTACTGTCTATGTGAGGGTCTTGACAATTTCCAGTCAATCCAAGAATTCCACATGATATCCACAATTGAGGTTGATTATAACCTTTCTTTCGGGAACTCATAGGATTGAAGGGAAATTGCTAGACAAAAACCGGCACGAAGTCTGGGACGTGTCATTTTTTGAAAACATGGACATCGTGGCTTGGTAACGGGGAAGATTGGCTTACACCCATCGCAACGAATAATAGGCGCGCTTTGGGGTGAGAATGTACACCGCGGGCCCTATAGGGAAGTCGATGAGCTCCCTTATACCCTCGGGTTACCTTCTCAGGTTTGTACGGTTCTACGAGACGTTATTTTAAAAAACGTGCATGTGTGTTAGGTATCTATGAATTTGAAAATGATTTTGAAAGCAAGTAAAGAAAACAACAAAAAATATTTTCTTTTCTTTTTATTATATTTTCTTTTTTTTTTTTCATTTTTTTTCTTTTTTAAGGGAATCACCCACCACGCATGCATATATATACAAATAAGAGGGTGAAGGTGTAGACACCCCGCCTTGGACCTCTCACCCCGATTGCATACATAGTATTTTTACTTTACTTGTTTTTGTTAATTTCTGTTAGTTCGGTTAAGTTCCTAACTGATTCCGTCAGTTTTGGTCTAAACTGCATAACAGAGTTAACTTTCCAGTCCATTCTGTCAAAATTGCCATTTTAAAGTCGCGCGCCTCCGCCCTTTGGGGCCAGAAGCGCGCGCCTCCCGCCGACATACGGGATGCGCGCGCGTCTGGGTGTGTCAGTTACTGATTTCTGTCCAAGAATCTCTCCCTTGCTCATTTTACATGATTTTTGCCCGGGAAACTGATCTTTGTGACTCCGTTTTGGCACCAAAAAACATCCCCTTTCAACTATAAAAACCCCTCCAATCCACCATTAGAGAGGACCTCTTTTCATCTCTTTTAGGCTCTCTTTCTCATCTCTTTTTGGACCCGAACTTTGATTCACAAACTACATTATACACAAATTCTCCCAACAAGAGTTCTTAGTAACAAGACTCTACACAAATTGTTCTACAACAATTTCTCTACAACAACACCATTTTCAAGTCCAAGTTTGAAGTCCTCTTTCTTAAGGTACTTTATTCTTCTTCTCCTATTTTACATGTCTTTCTAATGTATGCAATCCCCATCAATGGGACATGACCAAATAATCACTTTACTATATTAAAGTTGGTTAAGGTTATCTCTCTACATTTACACTCTAGTTTAATTTGCTCTTCTTCTCTTAATGTAACTTTTGACATTTAACCAATAAAACAATTCTCTTTTAATTCCCCTTTTCTTTACTATATAATTGTTAGCACATTTTAATATCAATAGAAGGACTTTTTAGCATTAGAACACCAAAAGTAGCAAGACCCGCGTAAGCGGGGCGGAGTGGGTGTTTAAGTACTTCCCACTCCGTCACCTAACCCCCGAACCCTTCTCTTCCCGAATCTCTGGTTTTCGTACAAAAAGGCTATCTTTCTTAGGTTTTCTCGCGTTCCTCTAAAACGTGGGTGGCGACTCTTAAATTCAAGTAGACATCCTAGGTAATTCACGCGCTCTAGCCAAGCCGTGGTCCCCCGGGGTATCTACAGTGGCGACTCTGCTGGGGAGTATAGAGGGTTAAACTTGCGTTTTTCATTTTTGGTGTTCTTTTATTTTATTTTCTGGGCATTCTGGTAAAAAGGGTAGGAAGCGCGCGCCTCTGGCCTTCTTGGCCTAAAGCGCGCGCATCCGACCCTAATTACCAGAATCGCCCGCCTCCCATCTTGTCCTTCAATTCCATGTTTCTGTGCTAACGTTTACTGCAGGGGAAAAAGTTCTATAATTTAGGGTCAAGGCAATCCCTTGAACCCACTGATTTGCAGGTACTGCCCAGAAGCGGGCGCCTCCACTTCTCTCAGTCTAACGCGCACGCCTCCCGAGTAAGCTTCTGAATGCGTGCGCTTCTGGGCATTTCACAGAAACAGAAAAAGTGAACAGAATGGACAGTTTTGACAGTGTGTGGGCACCGGGCCTGCACATAACAAATTTTATTTCCAGTTCATTTTTATCGGTCACACGGGTGATTCAAAAGTTGTAAATTACGTGCCAATTTGTTTTTTTTATTTCCTTTGAAAAAAAAAAATATTTTGTCACTTGTTAGACCTCACACCACGCGCACAATTCTTATCAACTGCTCACTATCGAGTCGCATAAGTCCAACCCTAAACCCGTCGAGGCCCGTCCTAGGAAGTTTCAAGCTCCACCCGACCTTGACTCTTCTGAAGCGGTAAACCTCAGCCCGTGGCGTAGTTCACGACTACATGCCGGGGGTGACCTTTAAACCTCTCTTTAGCCGAGCACAAACCACACAATTCTAGTTAGGGTCTAACACTCCGTGACTCAAGTCGGTTTCCATGTGCCGAGATTTCCCTAAACTAATGTCTTCAAATCATACATGCCACTCGTTGTTTTGGACGAAATAAAACTCCGTCCCCAAGTGGTTATTATGGACGAAAATAAAAATCCGTCCCCGCATGTATGATTTACTATATTAATTTAGTTTAATCCCGACACATGTAGGACTCACAAGCGTGGTGGAATCCGATGAGTAAATGGGACCACGAGAAGGTCTATATACTAGTGTGACGATTCCACTATTTTTCTAGAAACCCCAAAAAGAGCCACGTCCTTCCGACTTTTGTAAATAAATAAAAAAAAGAGTCATTTTTCGTATGTGGTTAAGTCTTTTTCCTTTGTTTGTGGGTCAATTATTTTACTCAAAATATGTTTGTGGGGCCAACCTAAGATCGACCGTGTTCTCTCAATAGGTCCAATGGCTTCCAACAGCAACAACAACAAGGGTGAGAATACTTCCGTGTCCAACGAAAGGCTCTTCAACATAATAAGAGCCATGGGGGAACAAATGGATAGACTTGTCGAGGATGCCCGCCGCAAGGACGATTTGTGGCAAGACCGTCTTGATCTCGAGAGGAGAATTCATAAGGAAGAAGTGTCCGAACTTAAGGCTCGTTTGCAAGAGCTCACCGACAGCAAGGCAAAGGTCCATGGTAAAGCACGCTCAAGTGGATCACCCCTCAAAAGTCACAAAGGTGCCACCAACGACCGTGTCTATACCCCTCTCAATGGCATGACCATCACCGAAGCCTACGAAGCTATCAAAACCAAGGGACAAGTTTCTCCTCTCCAAGGGTACAAGCAACCACAACCGTTACGTCGCAACCATGCCCACCACAAGTGGTGTGACTATCACCTATGCAGCGGTCACCTCACCGAGGATTGCTTCTCCATCCGCAACATCATCCAAGACTTGATTGACAATGGTGCGTTTACCGTGGTTGAAGAACAACAGCTAGAGAGTGAGAACATGCAAGAACTCATCAAGGAAGGGGCTCAGATTTGAAATAGGGTCTTAACAAGAGATCATGCCGCAAGGAAAGCTACAACGACAATGGGGACTACAACAACAATCTCCGTTTCTCTTTCTCTACCTAGTAATAGGAATAAAAAAAAGAAAGAGTCAAAAGTCCTCTTAAGTGTGCATTAAAGTTTTCTTTCGTCCCACTTGTGTGAATGTTCGAGTCTATTATCAAATAAAAGTCGTTCTTGTCCTCATACACTCCTCCAAGTTGTTCAATTTAATTCTTGGCAAAATGATGAAAAGATGTCTAAACAAGTTTTAGAACGAAGGCCATCGCCTGAACGCCTAGGGGCTAAACATCGACGACGGCATCAACAACGAAGACATCAACAACGGCAAGATTAAGCCAAAGAAAGGTGAAGCAACAACCATGGAGAAAAATCAAGTAATGTTTCAAAGGGGGATTCAAAAAAAAAAAAAAAAAGCTCGCTAGGTTGAACTCTTCAAATCAACCTAGGCAAAAGTTAGAGCACAAAAAAAAAAAAAAAAAAAAAAATCGCTAAGTTGAACTCTTCAAATCAACCTAGGCAAAAGTTAGAGAACAAAAAAAAAAAATAATAAAAAAAAAATTCGCCCTCAATCAAAGAAGTACAACAACAACATCATTCCACCAAACGAAGGACGAAGCATCATCGACAACAATCACGACGAAGCAACAATTCAACACGGCGAATGAAGGATCCACAAGAACTACGGTGACATGAGCCTCTTCACTGGAGGAACGTAGGCAACCTTCGGGTCCGGTCTCATGCAAGAAAGAAGATATGTTTAGCCCTAGCGCGTTATGGTGATCGGCCTTCATCTCGAATTTATCAAGACGTCTTTGTACGATTCATTTGCCAATGAATTAATCACCTCAAGATTGAACAACTTTCCTAGATTTGGAATCACTTTCCGTTCCTTGTCGAGTCTAGGGCTTCTATTCTTTCTGCATACTCCCAATTTCTTGCAATCAAATTGGGGCTTCCCTTCTCTTCCCTCTTAATGACTTACTTGCCTTCGTGAGTCATTCAACAAATATATGCAAAGTCAATACTAGGGACACTTCCCTAGTCGAGTCAATGTCACTCATATTTAGTGACAAGAGGTCCTCACCTCAAAATCACATGTCTTATCTCCTCAGCCAGAGTCAATGCACACTTCCTCATTAATCGAGTCAAAAAAAGAAGATGCAAAAGAGATGCCCGCTAGATTGAAAACCCGAAAGGGCAGTCTAGGTAAAAAACAGGGTGCGTCATAAAAAAAAATATGAGAGAGTGAGAGAGAGAAGGGAAAGAGAAATGGAGGTCCCCGGCTTCTAAAGAAGACAACTACACGAGCTCTACATTGGATCTCCTCAGCAAGTCAATTCCCCACCGAGTCAACTTTGGGATTGCAAAAGGCTCGACAAGATATGGCACCATCAAAGGTTGTCTTGGGTTATTGGCATCATTCTCCAGCAGTGTGCATTTTTGGGTTCATGAAAAGAAGGCCCGTGGTAACCAAGACCCATTCGAGAACGAGCCCATCATAAAAGGGCACGAGGTTGCACAAATAATCCCTATCTAGTCAATTGGCTTGGGCAGCAAATAGCACCAACATGTATCTCAGTTTTCAAAGCTTCTTCAAGTATGTGCTTCTAAAGTACGCCGAAAGGATCCCAAGAAATGGAGTAGCTCTTGCCATGTCCTCTCATGTTTGTTCCCTCGCACAAGGATGAGTCACTCTTGCTTTGCTCAACAAATGGTGACGCCCTAGGGGCTATGTGACTCAAGAACAAGGGCTTCTTTTGCTTCATTTGACAATCAATAAGCCCTAGGGGCTATGCTCGAGAAAGATGTGTGAGACTATCCTCAAAGTCTCTCAAAAGGGATGTCAAAAGACCTCTTGTCATGTGTGCCCGTACTCGTTCCCCCAATCAAGGATGGACATTTCTCACAATCAATGATGGCACTCTAGGGGCTACGGTCAAGTCTTAAAGGCTCCCTCGGCAAGAAGAAATTCACTTCAATGTCCCCAGCAACATTTGAAGCTTTATACCGAAAGGTCTCAAGGGGCTTCGCAATCTACAATCTTTTGGGCTACGGCATTACAGTGATACAAGCAAAGGGAAATATTAGGGCTTCGTAATTAACAAGCTTTTGGGCAGTGGTACCCGAGCAATGCAATTTGGGAGTAGTCTTATGGCTCCATGAAAGGGATCAAACATTAATGGTCCCTCAACACTTCCAGTCAAAAGGCCTCTTGGTTTTAAATGAAGGCTCCGATGATATGAATGAATTTGATGATTCTTGTTAGAACTCACAGCGAGATTCTGAAGGAAGTCTTAGAGAAAAGGAAAAAGATTCAATATGCTAGACTCACCCGGCTGAGTTATAGCGGGCAATGCCAATATGTTAACTCTATAAACAGAGTTACGGCCAATCCCAATGTTTCTGCAATACAGCACCCCCTTCTCCAAGATCAAAAGCACAGGCTGCATCCGAAGATCCACCGTCGGTTCAACTCAAGAAGACTCAAGCAAACATACCGCTCGAGACTTTATCACACCAAGACCTTATCATCTGCAACAACATCACCATCTCCCACGAGACGTCTCCCGAAGACCGTACTACATTTTCACCATGGACCTTCCTCTATTTGGGTATCAACCACAAAAAGGGCCATCCATCTCCAAGCAAAAGAAAGAAGGAGATCGCCTTCAAGAGTCCTACCCGATGTGGCATCCGCTCTCAATACAAAGCTAATCCGATTTGGGGCTTCACATCGAAAGGTCTTCATATCACGCCATCTCGAAGCCCACATGACATTTGGGGCTTAGCAATCTCTCAAAGCTTGGTATCAATGATCTCCTCTTGGGGCTGGCCCACGTCGACAACAAAAGACAGTTTATTTGAATGGGCTAAGAGTTGATTCATCTTGGGGCTTCATAAGCCACTCAAAGTTTAGCATTCGAGGGGCTTTATAGTCAGCAACCCCTTGGCATCTCGGCATCAATAGTCCTTTTGAAGCCCCATAAACGACAAATATCTTGGGGCTAGACATCAATTTTCGTTGGACACAACGGCAACGATGACAGAATTCAAGCAAGGCAATCCGGACTTCGATTGAACATGACTTGATCTTGGGTTGGATTTACAAACACACAATGGTTAAAATGGTTCACCCACGAACTAAAAAAAAATAATATTTTTCTCACGTGTGTGCTTATTCTTTTCTTTCTAATTAAAAAAAAAAGGATATTTCTTTTTCTTTTTCTTCATGCAAAAGTTCTGTAGACACCCCGCCTTGGACCTCTCACCCCGATTGCATACATAGTATTTTTATTTAACTTGTTTTTGTTAATTTCTGTTACTTCCGTTAAGTTCCTAACTGATTCCGTTAGTTTTGGACTAAACTGCATAACAGAGTTAACTTTTAGAGTCATTCTGTCATTCTGTTATTCTCACCCGCGGGCGCCTCCCGTAATAGTCATGGGGCGCGCGCGCGTTTGGTCCAATAGGCCGGACCCGCGCGCTTCCCACTTTGGCAGTAACGGATAGCACTATTTTTCCCTCCCTTTTCTTATTTAGAAAATCTCTTCTTGATCACAAACACCTCCTTTTTACATCCACATTCATTCCCCCTTATTTCATAACTCTCAAATCCTTTATTCTAGCCACTCTTCATAAAAACAAAATATTATTTTTTATTATTATTTGATTTTCTATTTATTATTTATTTATTATTTTATTTATCTTATTTGTGATTGGTCAATTCCATCTCACATGGATTGACCAATTTCCCTCCAAATTTTCCCTCCTATTTTTTACCTATAAAAGCCATCTTCTTGTACCTTAGAAAAGCACCTTGAACACTTTTTCTTTACACAAACTCTACACAAATTCTCCCAACAAGAGTTTTAACAACAAAACTCTACACAACTATTTCTCTACAACAACACCACTTTCAAGTCAAGGTTTCAAGTTCTCTTTTCTAAAGGTACAACTTTTCTCTTTCTCTTTTATTTATGTCTTACTAGTATGCAATCTCCATAAAAAGAATACAACCAAAAGGCCACTTCACTATTGAAGTTTGGTCAAGGTTACATTCCAACATTCCAAACACTAATTAAATTCCATTTCATTTCTTATGTAATTGTTTAGCATATTCAACATGTAATATTTTAGCATAAATTAATTAATAAAATCATTCTTTTTATTTCCCCTTTTCTTCTCATCTTAATTGTTAGCACATTTTAATATCAATAGAAGGACTTTTTAGCATTAGAACACCAAAAGTAGCAAGACCCGCGTAAGCGGGGCGGAGTGGGTGTTTAAGTACTTCCCACTCCGTCACCTAACCCCCGAACCCATCTTTTCCCGAATCTCTGGTTTTGTATATAAAATTGGCTTTCTTTAGGTTTTCCTTATGTTCCTCTAAAACATAGGTGGCGACTCTTAAAATCAAGTAGACATCCTAGGTAATTCACGCGCTCTAGCCAAGCCGTGATTCCCCGGGGTATTGTTGGGTATGCTTATTATAAACCACTCCTATTCCCTAGATTTGATTGATCCCATAACCTAATTTTATCTTTTGTGGACTTTAAGATATATTGTAAGAAGTGTTAAACTTCATTTTTAGAATAGTCCACTGTGATAGTATAGGCTTTAGATTGATAGGCTGAAAATTTTCTAAGTCTGGAATTTTAGTGGTCAAGACCTTGACCGTGAATTCACTTGACCGTGGTAGACCACCTGACCGTGGAAGACCACTTGACCGTGAATCACTTAACCGGAAGTCAGTGACCGTGAGCTTTGTGGCATATCTTGACAGGTCACATTTGACCCCTCGACCGCAAGTCACTCGACCGTGAGGGCTTGACCGCAAATGAAGAAGTTGTCCAAGAAACCCAAGTCTGTTCAAACTTAACCATGGTCAAACTATGGTTAGTTTAGAACGTTGCAGAACTTGGATCCCAAGTAATTCAAATTTGAATTCATCTTAGTGGGACCACCTCTTATCTGCAAAAAGGACAAACTCAGATTGAGCTCCAATCAGAATTCAATAGCTCATTGTCCTTCAACTTGGAGCCCAAGTAAATCCAACAGCTATTTTATCATTCAAGGCTATAAATAGTCCTTGTGTTCTTCATTGAAAAAAAGTTGAGATTCTAAGAGAGAAATTGCTGTTAAAATACTTGGTGATTGAAGATCATATTCAAGATTTCCAGAATTCTTTGAATCTTCAAAGAACTCACCTTCAAACCTTCAAAGATCTCCAGCAACATTCAAGTCATCTCAAGCCTTGTAACACTTAAGATTCATTAGGCTCTACAATCACTTAGATTTTAAAGAGCTTCTGATTCTTACACACACACTCACCCCAATTGATCAATCACATAGATTGAATCAAAAGGGATATACTGGTCTAAGTCTAGGATTTACTCTTCATAGAAAGTAGGTGTTGATTCAAAGCTTCATCTCTGTAATCTGTACACTCAAGAATCAATATATACCTCCATTCAAAATCCAAGACTGACCATCTTGGTAAAGGACGTAGATCTTTTAACAGATCGAACCTTTCCAAATACTTGTGTCATTTTACTTTCTGCAAATTTACTTTCAAGTATTGTTCATCTTGTTCTTCACTTGTTCATATTAATCTTGTTTGTCTTTTAGTGTTTGATCTTCCAGATTTAAGAACAATTGTGAATTGTGTTTGTTTGTTTTCCACATTGCCTAAGTTAAAATCTGACTAACTTATCTTTTGCCAAAAACTTCTAAGACAACATCTTTCAATCTCTCAACCACCTGACCGCAAATCTCTGACCGTACATTCTTGACCGCATCTTTCTTGACCGGAACTACCTGACCGGAAGAAGGAATTCACTTAGAGATTTTCATCAAAACAACCTTACCTTATTTCTATCGAAAACTTCCGCTGTGCATATTACATCTTGACCGCACGGTTTATTACTTGACCGCAAAACACAAGATTGTAAGCACTTGGTTGAATTTTGAAAAAGGGTTGAAATTTTAAGTAGGCTATTCACCCCCCCCTCTAGCCTCCTTTCATACCCTTGTTGTGTCTTTGGGACCAACAAGTGGTATCAGAGCAATCACCTTTATAAAACTTCTGTTTTTCAAGCTTAACAGCTTGGGTGCCGATTCAAAATGGCAAGTCAGAAAACTATGGCAACGGTTAACTTCACTCACGTTCCAGCGTTCGACGAAGATAATTTTGACGTATGGAAGCACAGCATTCTAACTCAGTTCTACTCCATGGACGAGCAACTTGGTGATTGTCTTACCATTGGACCATACTTCCCAATGAAAGCTAATCCGGATCCAGAAACCAATGGTGCAAATCCGACTATCAAGAAACCAAAAGCTGAATGGACCGATGAAGAGAAAAGACTGGTTGGAATGGATGTGAAAGCAAAAAGTATACTTCTAAGTACCTTGAGTACGTCACAGCGTTGACAGATCATGGAATGTTCTACTGCAAAAGAACTTTGGGATGCAATTGAAGATTACATCGAAGGACATCAAGCTTGCAAGGAAAGCAAAAAGTTTGCAATTCAAAGAAGATTCAACAACTTTGCTAAGATTCCCGGTGAATCACTAAGAGCCACTTATGATCGTTATTGTGAGATCGTGAGTACTTATACAACACTAGGAAAGAAGCTTACCAAGAAAGAAATCAATGTTAATTTTCTTGCCACTCTTGGTTCACAATATCTACACAAAGGAAATACTCTTGAAGATACCAAGCTACTAGATGACATGTCTCTCAGAAGCCTCTATGCCAACCTCAAGGTCTTTGATATCAAGCTTAACAACATTGCTGAAATGGAACGAAAAACAAAGAGCTTATCGTTGGTTGCTCAAAAGGAAGAAGTGATCGAGGAAGAAGATCCAAAAATCTCCACATCAGATTTACTTGATATGGATGATGATGATTTTGCTATGTTCGTGAAAAGATTCCAAAAGTTCAGAAAGACAGCAAGACCCGGATCAACAAGCAAAGCTCCAACAAGGTTTTCAAGGAGCAGCCCTTCAAAGAAGAAAGAGAACTTCAATTTCTCCAAGAAGAAAGAAGATCTTGTTTGTTTTAATTGCAGGAAACCAGGTCACTTCGCATCAGAATGTCCAATTCCCAAGTATGAGTATATGAAGAAGAAAAGTAACTTTACTCCAAGGTATTCAAAGCAAAAGGGAATGATGGCTGAAGAAGACTCTACCTCAAAAGAGTTAGCTACTTGGATAGAGTCAGACTCTGATGAAAGCGATGAGGATTCTGAAGAAGGTCACATCTGTTTGGTCGTTCAGTCCGATGATGAGGATGATAATAAAAGTCGTCGCTCACCAAATGCAAAACCTAAACGGATAAGTTATACGGCCGATGAACTTGCAGGAAAAGGATTCCTAACTCCGGTTCAAAAGAATGGTGATCTTCTATTTTCAAGATGTGATGTGAGTGCAGCAAAGAAGGCTCTACTAAACCCCAAAGTGAAGGAATTTCTGTCTACCACACCTCAAGTCAAATTTGACATTTCCCCCGATGAACAAGAAAAGATGTTTGCAAAAGCTGAACAGGTAATTAGTAAATTCTCTGGCATGAAGGAAGCTTTAGCACTTTCAACTGAAGAAATTTCCCAGCTTAAGACGGAGAAATCTCTATTAAGATCTGAACTCACCCTCCTTAAGGAGCAGATCAAGAGTATGAATCCTCTTACTGATCGAAACCGTTTCTTAGAAGAACAAAATGCCATATTTAAGGTTAAAAACGATGAATTGGTTGCTGAGATAAATGATCTAAAAAGGATTACAAATGAGTGGACCAATTCTCGTGTCACTATGGAACAAATACTAGAATCCCAAAAGTCTAGTGGTGATAAAGAAGGCTTGGGATTCCAAACTAGTGACAACTTTAAATGCGCATCTTGTTGTGAAAGAGATGAGAAATTTACCCAGCAAACTTTGGAAGGGTCAAAAGCTAAACATCAAGGATCTAAGGGTAAAAGACAAGAACCAAAGAAGAAACTAGAGTTCCACTATGTCTACCCTAAGCATCAAACTGGCAAGGCCTCAAAGTTGAAAGAAAAAGTCATGGAAGATTCTACCGCAGAGGAATGCTCTGGTAAGGTACCTGGACATGACCGTGCATCAACCTCAAGATCCGGTCGAGTAGTCTTCCGCGGCATGTCGACCGCAAACAAAGGTCATGCGGTCAAGTTCAAGAAATTGAACTTTGTTCAGGAGAGATCTTCCATACCAGTTAACGATGTTGTGCTCAAGACCACAACGAAGTTTGTTAACCCTTAGTTGGGTGGCTTCTACCATTGTTCCGTGTGTGATGATTATGGTCACAAGGCTACTGAATGTCTTTTAAGATTCACACCAAATCCCAGAAGGCTTAAACCCCCCTTCTGTGAGGCAAGTGTGGGTTGTTAAAAGTTGCTAACCCTTTGGACCCAAAAGAATAAAAGGGGACCTTGTTCTTAAATGTTTATTTTATAGGTCCTCTGCTTAATGGATGGACACTTCAAGGATAAATCAAGTTTATGGTATCTCGATAGTGGCTGCTCAAGGCACATGACCAGAGATATCAATTTGTTGGAAGATATCCGTGAAGAAAAAGGGCCATCAGTAACCTTCGGAGATAATAACAAAGGAAAGACTGTAGGATATGGAGTCATTCGTAAAGGAAAAATCACCATCCAAGAAGTCTCTCTGGTTATTGGACTACAACACAATCTACTCTCAATATCTCAGTTCTGCGACAAAGGATTGCAATGCCACTTCACTTCAAATTTCTGTCTCATCAAAGATGGCATATCCGGCGTCACTTTGCTCAAAGGGATTCGTAAGGAAAATGTTTATGTTGTTGATTTTAATTCATCTTGCATTTCTTCTAATCTCTGTTTTGTAGCAAAGAATGTTAGTAAGAATAGTTGGCTGTGGCATAAAAGACTAAGTCACTTAAACTTCAAGTATCTCTCCAAGATTGGTAGAGAAAATCTAGTTCGTGGTCTACCCAAAGTAGCTGATCACCATGATGAGAAGTGCACAGCATGTCAACTAGGCAAACAACCAAAAGCGTCTTTCTCCAGCAAGACGACACCTTCAACTTCTAGATGTTTGCAACTACTACATATGGATCTGCTTGGACCTGTCTCTACCGCAAGTATTGGAGGAAATAGATATTCCTTAGTTGTGGTAGATGACTACTCAAGATATACGTGGGTTGAAATGATGATCTCAAAAGATGATTGTTATGACATTTTGACCGCACTCTTTAGACAGCTCCAAACAAAAAAAGAGGATGACATCGTTAGTGTTCGATCCGACAATGGTACAGAATTCAAGAACAACGGTGTTGCTCAATACTGTGATGATCATGGTGTTGTGGAAAGGAAGAACAGAACGTTGATAGAGGCCGGAAAGACAATGATTGCTGAAGCAAAGCTACCTCAATACTTTTGGGCTGAAGCCATCAACACAGCATGCTTCACTCAAAATAGATCCCTCATCAACAAGACCTACAACAAAACTCCTTATGAACTTTGGAGAGGAAGAACCCCCAACATAGCATACTTCAAGATTTTTGGATGCAAATGCTTCATACTCTACAACGGTAAAGAATATCGAGGTAAATTTGCTCCTAAGGCCGATGAAGGTATATTTATTGGGTATGCTAAACACTCAAAAGCTTTTCGTGTATTTAATAAAACCACTCTTAAGATAGTAGAATCTGTCCATGTTACCTTTGATGAACATTCTCTCCTTGAGCCACATATGGCTCCAAATGTTGCTGATGATTTTGTTGAGCTTAATGAGACAGGTACAACTCAACCACAAAATCAATCAACTCAAGGAAACCCATCTACCTCAACTGCATCTCCATCTACCTCATATGAAACACCAGAAACTACCACATCTGCTGCTACCTCAAATGGAGTTGAAGTTGAAATACCCATCAATGTGGAAGAACCTATCCCTCAAATTACTTATGATTGGGATGGCACTAATGATGTACCACTAGAAGATTTACAACCACCATCAACTCAACCAGATATACCTCAAAAAGTTCGTGAGGTTAGAGATCACCCAATTCAGAATATCATTGGTGATTTGCATTCTGGTGTTCGAACAAGAAGATCAAACTATGATGCACTTACCGCATTTATATCTCAAGTTGAACCCAAGAAAGTTGATGAAGCACTCCAGGACTCAAGTTGGGTTGTTACCATGCAAGAAGAACTCAACCAATTTGAAAGATGTAAAGTTTGGACCTTGGTTCCAAGGCCACAAGATCAAGGAGTGATTGGTACAAAGTGGGTGTTCCGAAACAAGATGGATGAGAATGGAAGCATCACAAGGAACAAAGCTAGGTTGGTTGCACAAGGATATAGACAAGAAGAAGGCATTGATTACGATGAAACTTTTGCCCCCGTTGCAAGACTTGAAGCGATAAGGATATTTTTAGCTTATGCCTCTTTCAAAAGATTCAAGTTATATCAAATGGATGTGAAGAGTGCATTCCTCAACGGTGAACTTCAAGAAACAGTCTTTGTTGCTCAACCGCCCGGATTTGAAGACCCCAAATTTCCAAATCATGTCTACAAACTCCGTAAAGCTTTATATGGACTCAAACAAGCTCCACGTGCATGGTATGATACTCTATCTAAATTTCTCCTAGAGAAAGGCTTCAAGCGTGGTAAGATTGACACAACTCTATTCATTGCTAAATATCATGATCATACTTTATTAGTTCAAATATATGTAGATGATATTATTTTTGGCTCTACTAATGAATTGTTGTGCAAGCGATTTGAGAAGCTAATGAAAAGCAAATTTGAGATGAGCATGATGGGAGAATTAACATTCTTCCTTGGACTTCAAATTAAACAATGTGCTGAAGGCATCTTCCTCAATCAAGCAAAGTACACAAAGGACCTTATCAAGAAATTTGGACTTGAAAATGCAAAGGCATACGACACTCCTATGGCTACTAGTAACAAGTTAGATAAAGACTCGAAAGGTAAGAAGGTTGATCAAACCTTATACCGAGGTATGATTGGTTCTCTTCTTTACTTAACTGCTAGTAGGCGAGATATCATGTTTAGTGTTTGCGTTTCTGCTCGTTATCAAGCTGATCCTAGAGAAGCACATCTTATTGCTGTTAAACGTATTATTCGATATCTATCTGGGACCATTAACCTTGGACTTTGGTACTCCAAAGATTCAGATTTTGATTTTATAGGTTACTCAGATGCAGATTATGCAGCATGTACCATCGACAGGAAAAGCACAAGTGGAACTTGTCATTTCCTTGGAAATCGACTCGTTTCATGGGCAAGCAAGAAACAAGACTCAGTCTCCGTATCTACCACATAAGCTGAATATATAGCTGCTGGAAGCTGCTGCTGCCAAGTGCTCTGGATGAAGCAACAATTGGTTGACTAAGGAATCAATGAAGAAAATTGTCCAATCTATTGCGACAATACATCTACCATTGCTGTCTCCAACAACCCTGTCATGCATTCAAAAACCAAACACATTGATATCAAGTACCACTTTCTCAAGGATCATGTGGAAAAAGGTAATATTCATCTAGAGTATGTGAGTACTGACAATCAAATTGCAGATATTCTCACCAAGGCTCTTGATTCGAAGAGATTTAGGTATCTTAGAGGAGAAATGGGCATGCTAGAACTTTGATTACTTGTCCATATATTTTGATTGTGCTAATGTCTTGTTTTATCCAAGTTCAACACCAAGTAGGTCACGGTCAACACCCTTACTGGTAAAGCAATTACGGTCGATACATTAAAATCCATCAGGTATACCGACCGCATCCTTGTTGACCGCAAAATGCTCCGACCGCATGAAAAAATGAATTTTGTTCAATGGCTTTGGAGAAGCCTACCGCATGAAAATGATGACATTGGTTCACTGCTTTAGAGAAGCATTCATAGGCCTAGGTAATATCTTGACCGCATGAAGTCACGGTCAAGAACCTGACCGCAAAAACGAGGTGACCAGGTAAGTGTTTCTAACTTAGGAAATGTTGGGATCCTCCTAGTCATCCAAAGGGGTAATTTTGTAATTTCCTCTTTTCCCTCGTTTTCATTTAATTCAAATCATTTGCAATTAATTTTATTCCCTTATTTATGTCCGCCATCACTATCCATGCATTTATGGCGAAAGGACATCATTGGTCAAATCCCTGAATTTGCAGAGTTAACCTCCCACTTCTCTGCACAAACGGCTCCACTACTTCCTTAACCTCCACCTCTCTGCAAAACACTTTTTCAAAAACCCCTTCTCTCTCTTCATCTCTCTACTTTCTCTCTCTATAAACCCAGTTTATTCTCTCTCATTTCTACTCGATTTTCGTCTATAAATGGCACCAAAATCATCCCAACCAACGAAATCATCTAAGAAATCCCAAGAACTACTCTCTGAAGACACAATGGTATGATTTCTTGAATCAAAACTCTTCTATTTTCAGTTTTCACTTTTCGTTTTTGGCGGGTTTTTACAACCCTTCTTACTCTATGTATGATTCAATTTCTGGGTTTTTATATGCTATGATAATTCTTATTCTAGTTCATTTCATGATTTCGAGTTCAATATAGTGTTTAGATTCATATTCTAGTTGATACTTCTCTCAATGCCATGTTTATTCTTGAAGCTTTTTGGTTAAATGCCCTTTCATATTCTGGTGATTATTGTGTTCTTGATAATGAAATTGATGATATTTTCGTGTTTAATCGGTTTTCGTGCTTATTTTGGTATAATTTTTATGGATTTTCGTGCCCTAAATCGTTTTCTGGGTTTCGGCTATGAACAGTGTTCTTCGTGTTCTTATGGTGTTCTTCATGTTCTTGAGCGCATCACTTTTTGATCCTTAAATTCATTTACACATAGTAATATGGTGTTTGTGCGTGTTTTTTTTAATTATCATTGAAATATTTCCAAGTGTTTTCGCCTACCGCCATTTCTGTCTACCGTATGCATGTCGACCGCATCCTCTCGGTCATTCGACCGCATACTGGTTGACCGCACCAGTGTTACTAACTTCTAAGTGTTTTAGGAGGAGCAATCATTTATTCCTGGCTGCGTTATTGATTATGAAGACCTCCAGAAAGATGCTATTGGGAGGCACTTGATCAAAAGGATGAAGAAATCAGACATACTTCATTATTTCACTATGAATCAAACCAGTCACTACCTTGCAGCAGTAGGAGAATTTTATTCTACCGCGAAGGAAATCAAAGGACGAGATGAGCAGAACAATTCTCTTAACTGGATTGCCGCAGAAGTATACGGTCACAAGATCGAGATTGACTACACTGATATTGCCTCCACCCTTGGTCTCGACATTGACAATGAGGCTCCTATCTCTCTATCTGATGATGAGTATGATGGATTGGCTATGAGATTGATTGGATCTACTGACGTGTGCAAGCCCTACCGCAAAACCTTTCTAGAGGTGATGTATTACATTGGTCACTTGGTTGGCCACGGTCTGCTCTGCAAGAGTGGTAACCATGGCAATTTCAATACCACTCAATGGAGGCTGTCTACTGCAATCTATCTGGGTAGGAAGATGAACTGGCCCAAGATTCTATATGATCTCCTGTTAGATCACATTTCTGATTATAAGAAGCTGTTGTCTGAAAAGGCCGCCACCAAATACAAGAAAAACTCAAGGTTCCTTTCTCTATTGTTTAAATTCATTCCTGAACTCAGAAAGGATATCAACAGAGATAAAGATGCCAAAGTTCCCATCTCTCTATCCAAGGTCTTTGACATCAAGACCATAAGATCTACCTTCCGCAACCGTTTTGGTGATGATCAATACCAGGAATACAGAAATCGTGAACCTGAGCACAAAAGAGAAAAATACATCCCTCCTGCCTACACCAAGGCTGCCAGAATAGCCTTAGGACTTGACGCACCAAGGAAGTCCTCATCTGTCCATGATGATGATGATGATGAAGAAGCTGAGGATGAACAAGTATCAAGACAAATCAAAGGCAAAGGAATTGCTAGTGCCTCGACCGCTCCTCCCAAACCAAGACCATTGACTGGAGTTGTCATCAAGGAACCTTCAACTGATAAGTATCCTTCCAATATTCCTCCTACCGCACCATTGAAAACCAAGTCTACCGCTCCCATCTCCAAATCAACGGTCTCCAAACCAACCGTGTCCTCTCCGACCGTTCCATCCAAATCCTTCAAGTCAAAGTCTTCTGCACTCCCCGCTTCGTCTCAGGGGGAGAAATCCAAGAAAAGGGATCTTTCTCTAAGTCCCGTTCAAACAGCAAAGAAATCCAAGATTTCAAGACCACCTCCTTCGACCGCATCTCCAGTATTTACCCCATCCGGTTCACCTACTTAGGGCGACCGTGAAGATGTTATTGAGATTGCTCCACCCCAGCGCCTGAAAAGGCAACTAATTTCTAAACCAACACTTGGTTTAGTTGATGAATCTACAGATGAAGAGGTAAAGGATGTATATGATGATGGATCAGAACATTCTGATGAAAATGCTGAGAAAACTGTTGCTGTTGATAGTCCTGACTTTAGTGATGAAAAAGTTGATGACCAATCTATTGACAAGGATGAGTTTCAGGGTCACGGTCAAGATGTCGACCGTGTACCCAGTGATCATAATGATGTGTTAGTTAAATCTCCTGCTCTCTCTCCTCCTAGAACTACTCAAGCTGTGACCGCATCTGATAGCTCGGTCGATCCTTTGGCTCATCTACTGACCGCAGTTGAAACTTTAACGCAAATCAATCTTGATACTCAGAGTGAGGTTGCAAAGCTTGCTGCAAACCAAGTTAAGTTACAGAATGAGGTTGATCTGCTCAAGGCGTCAGTTGTTGAGACCATTAAAGGGGAGAGTCAGAATATAACAAAGGCTATTCTTGAAAGCCTAGCTACCATGAATCCCAACATTGCTTCGACCGCATCCTCCTCAACCGCTCCTCTTACCCACGCTGACCTCAAGGAAGAGCTCAAGTCACAATCTTTCGCTATTGACCGTTCTGTGGTCAAGATTATTGAAGGAGCTGGGTTGGAGCTGACCAAAGCAATGACCCATGATAAGAATTTTTTGTTTGAGAAAATGGATAAAGTAAAATCCTCTCTCAAGGCAGAGATCAATGCCTGTATTTCTGTAGGTTTGCTATCGGTCGCCGACAAGTTTGTACCAAAAATAGAAGCTATGAGGCAAGCCATGCAAGTCCACACTCAAAGGCTAGAAGGTCAAACTTCTAAAATTGATAGGGTTTATGAAATTTCTAACACAAATGTGCAGGAAGTGATAAGCAAAATTTCTACCCTACAATTGACCGTGGACAACCTTGCTAGCTCTCAAGCCTCCTCCTCTCAAAATCAGGCGACCGGGCATGGAAGCAGGATTGCTAGAGAAGAAGAAGATGAAGGCGAAGATAGTTTTGAATTTTCGACCGTGAACAAAGATTTCCTAGAGATCAACGACCTTAAGGACCGCATCATCATTCCTGGAGTTGGTCTATCAAAGAAATTCGGCTACTTTGAAGGAGATCCATACTTTGATTAACCGTACCATTTGAACTGACCGTGTATGGTCATGTTAAAACAATCTGTTGATGTTTGTCTCAAAACAATTTCTATTTCTATTTGTTTTTATTTGGGTCTGTAAAACTTTAATCTCTCTTTTGTCTGCACTCCTCACTTTAATGGTTATATTTTTGTGGAGTGACTTTTGAATGTTTGTTTGATGCATTTGCATACTTATTGTTATTTTCTCTAAAAATGCATTCAAACTTATATTTCTATCTTGCTAGGATTAGAATTTATTTTATGCTTCTAGGCTGATAGAAATCTATAACACTGGCTTAGAGTGTGCATTGACTTGGGGCATGAAATTAATAAAATATTATTTTCTTGAAAACATGTTATTACCAAGTACAATGAATTAGCCTTTGTTATAGTAGGTAATGGTCTCAATCAAATAGGGGGAGATTGTTGGGTATGCTTATTATAAACCACTCCTATTACTTAGATTTGATTGATCCCATAACCTAATTTTATCTTTTGTGGACTTTAGGATATATTGTAAGAAGTGTTAAACTTCATTTTTAGAATAGTCCACTGTGATAGTATAGGCTTTAGATTGATAGGCTGAAAATTTTGTAAGTCTGGAATTTTAGTGGTCAAGACCTTGACCGTGAATTCACTTGACCGTGGTAGACCACCTGACCGTGGAAGACCACTTGACCGTGAATCACTTGACCGGAAGTCAGTGACCGTGAGCTTTGTGGCATATCTTGACAGGTCACATTTGACCCCTCGACTGCAAGTCACTCGACCGTGAGGGCTTGACCGCAAATGAAGAAGTTGTCCAAGAAACCCAAGTCTGTTCAAACTTAACCATGGTCAAACTATGGTTAGTTTAGAATGTTGCAGAACTTGGATCCCAAGTAAATCAAATTTGAATTCATCTTAGTGGGACCACCTCTTATCTGCAAAAAGGATAAACTCAGATTGAGCTCCAATCAGAATTCAACAGCTCATTGTCCTTCAACTTGGAGCCCAAGTAAATCCAACAGCTATTTTCTCATTCAAGGCTATAAATAGTCCTTGTGTTCTTCATTGAAAAAAAGCTGAGATTCTAAGAGAGAAATTGCTGTTAAAATACTTGGTGATTGAAGATCATATTCAAGATTTCCAGAATTCTTTGAATCTTCAAAGAACTCACCTTCAAACCTTCAAAGATCTCCAGCAACATTCAAGTCATCTCAAGCCTTGTAACACTTAAGATTCATTAGGCTCTACAATCACTTAGATTTTAAAGAGCTTCTGATTCTTACACACACACTCACCCCAATTGATCAATCACATAGATTGAATCAAAAGGGATACACTGGTCTAAGTCTAGGATTTACTCTTCATAGAAAGTAGGTGTTGATTCAAAGCTTCATCTCTGTAATCTGTACACTCAAGAATCAATATATACCTCCATTCAAAATCCAAGACTGACCATCTTGGTAAAGGACGTAGATCTTTTAACAGATCGAACCTTTCCAAATACTTGTGTCATTTTACTTTCTGCAAATTTACTTTCAAGTATTGTTCATCTTGTTTTTCACTTGTTCATATTAATCTTGTTTGTCTTTTAGTGTTTGATCTTCCAGATTTAAGAAAAATTGTGAATTGTGTTTGTTTGTTTTCCACATTGCCTAAGTTAAAATCTGACTAACTTATCTTTTGCCAAAAACTTCTAAGACAACAACTTTCAATCTCTCAACCACCTGACCGCAAATCTCTGACCGTACATTCTTGACCGCATCTTTCTTGACCGGAACTACCTGACCGGAAGAAGGAATTCACTTAGAGATTTTCATCAAAACAACCTTACCTTATTTCTATCAAAAACTTCCGCTGTGCATATTACATCTTGACCGCACGGTTTATTACTTGACCGCAAAACACAAGATTGTAAGCACTTGGTTGAATTTTGAAAAAGGGTTGAAATTTTAAGTAGGCTATTCACCCCCCCTCTAGCCTCCTTTCATACCCTTGTTGTGTCTTTGGGACCAACAGGTATCTACAGTGGCGACTCCGCTGGGGACATAGAGGGATAAACTTGCATTTTCTGCTTTTGGTGTTCTAATTTCTGTTTTCTGGGCATTCTGGTAAAAAGGGTGGGAAGCGCGCGCTTCTGGCCTTCTTAAAGATGATAACACAAGGTTTTACAAATCCAAGATTAAATCAACAATGTACATCCAACATAAGCTCCACAGCTTATACCCAAAAGAATAAAATATACACTTCTTAATGACGTCAATAATGGTAAAATTATCCCCAAAAGGTTATACATTTAAATAATGTAAACCGATCCATAACAACCTGCCCCAAAATCTCAATCCTCTCGACGTCCTCCTTGAACCGCGAATCCTAATCCTTTTCCTCCTGGGGGGGGGGTTAAGGAAAAACAAAGATGGAAATAAACGGGGTGAGATAAAATCTCAGTAAGTTACTAATGCAACTACATGACATGCTAATATGCAATGACCAATAGAAATTAACATAAGACAGATAGCAGCGGAATAATAAGTGACATGCTGACGAACGGTAACATCCAATAATCAATCATATAAATAAACATATAACAACAAATGAGAGGCTCCCTATCGCCAACCGTCCCATACCGGTTGGAAATAACGACCAGCTCATCATGCAACACATAAAGCTGAAATAAACACTCATAAGTGGATACATAGCCAAGGTTTCACCCAACTGAAGAACCAAATAAAGGTCGCTGCGTAGCTTCAATAAACAACAATTCATCATCTTCATACTAGCATGAAAGCTGAAGAGAAACCCGGTACCGGAACCAATAACAATGAGAGTGTCACAAAGGACAAGAGCCATGCCACAAAGTCATGCTCGGTAGCTAGATACATTCACAAAGGAAGCTAACTTATCCCTTCCAAGGCCAATCTGGAAAAGGGGGGTATAGAAGGGGGCAAAACAATGGTCAACATTATAATGGACTTGGCTTTGCCATTATAATCTTTCCCATCGCCCGATGCAACAAATATGCCAGCTGGGCTTCCAAATAAATGCTAAGTAATAAATACTAGCTTAAATAAACAATTTAAGGTTCCAAAGTAGGGAACCATACCAATTAATCACCATAAAAGATGCAAACGATTACTCAAGAAGAGTTCAACAACAATAGCACAAGGAGTTTCTCATAAAAGAGTCCAACAACATTGACCATTAAAACATAATGATTCCAAGATAAGGCACGTACCAAATACATCCTAAATATGATACCCACAAGTTAATCATAAAGAGCACAACCCAAACGGTCGCTCACCAATGGCACAATGACTATTACCAAAATGATCATAAACATTTACTCAAAAGATATACTAGGACTATGAACTCAACCATCTCATCACACCTGGAATTCCAGATAAGAAATCCGAATGAATACATCTTAAGGTTAATCAAACCGTAGGTACCCAATTGCCAATTCACGCTTTATCTCCGTTCATAACGAACCCATTCTAAACACCCCAAACGAATCCGAAAGGTTACACTTACTAGAACATGATCACGACAGGACTAAACCCTACACCTTGGTGTTCAATAACAACCCTCTAGGTACTATAGGACATCGCCTAAAACCTAGACCAAGTCTTACTCGAAATTCAATTCGGTTGGAACAAACACGAACACATCATAAGATGCCCAAACAATACTTGATCAAATTACATAACTCTATTGTTCACAAAGGAACCAATTTTAATTACTAAAGTGTTCCACGGTGTTATCTTAAGTTAATTAGAAGAAGGAAACCTAAACTAGGTAAGCCATTAGTCTTAAACCAAGCAAAAAGGTCAAAATCCCAAGCAGGCGGGCGGGTGGGCGCTCGAGCAGGGGCAGGCGCGCGCTTGTTTCAACAGAAGGTTTGATCGCTGGAAAAAGGGGTGCAGGCGGGCGCCTGGGCAAGGGCAGGCGGGCGCCTGGTCTACGCATTGGCCAAGAACAGAGCTGGGTATTGCCATTTTCGACCAAAACCACAATCCATCATTCAAGTATCAAAATCAAAGCTTCCCAATACATTTCTAAAGCTCCTAAACAACACCCAACCTAAAGGGAACCTAAATAACACCCTGTAATCACCCAAACCAACACCAAATCCCCACATTCAAGATTTCACCATTTTTACCCAAAAACTCAAATAAATTCAAAATAAATTCTATACTCAACCAAACTTCAAATATAACACATAAAGCATTATATAAACATGATATGAACATTTTAGCATAAAAATGGGGGGAAAGTAACTTACTTGAATTTTCTCAAAGGTGTTGGAACTCGAAATTTCTTGGCTTCCTACGATCCTATCGACGATCTAAACAAGATTCATGTTTTAAGAAATGAGAAATAATGAGAGGAAGAGAAAGAAAATGAAGAGAGAAGTGAGAGGAAGAAACTTACCCAATGGATAGAGAGAGAGGGAGAGATTGCTGGGAGAGAGGGAAAAGTGAGGTGAGGGTGAAAGAGAGGGAGGTGAGGGGAAAAGAGGGAGTAAGTAGGATGATTAGAGAATTTACACATAGACCCCCTCCCCTACACACTAACACAATACTTACACTCCCTACTAACCATTAAGACCCAACAATACTACACTAACCCAAATAAAATGCTAGGCATAAATTATTATAACACATACAAAGCACACATAATTCATTAATTAAATAATAATTTAAATGAATAAATGAGCATATAAATAAATGACAATTATTTATTACTAATAAAATAGAGCCTAGTTTTCGGGTCGTGACATTCACTCCCCCTTAAAGAAAATTCGACCCGAATTTTAACGAGACTTACCCGAAAGACTAATTAGCTACGGATACGATAGTTCCGCATTTCTCAAATTCCTCAATTGTCCAATATAACCCACTAAAAGGTAACCTTAAGTAATGCTTACGATAACACCACCTCTCGAACCGAATCATTCCATTATTATCTTCATTACTAATCAAAATCCGTACTAAAAATCGAAGAATCCAAATTAATTCCACACATAATTCTCGAGGTATCTCAAGCTCGCCTTATTCATAACCTTAACTACACCGCAAAGGTACTTCCATTTGTAAATCGCATACTTAGTATTATTCCCCAGAAATTCAAAACATTACCATCTCGAGCTAAATTAGCTTTTTAATATATGAAGAGCTAAAGAAATTTTCCATCCCCATAATATTCACCAAAGGCTATATCTCTAAGGATTCCCATTATAGTGCTCTCGCTCTAGGTAGCACCTTAAACTAGGGGTGTAATATAAACCCAAAATTTTAATACAAAATGTTCACTTAAATCTACGCCATAATATCATCGTCATAACACTCCAATCCTTGAAAGCCTAAAATAATTACGAATACTCAATAGTCCGAAAATGATTTAAATTTTATCTTCAAGGGATTTCCTCTAACTCCCTTTTTAGTTAATAGTCTGTGCTCATATACCCAAGGAAATCTACAAATCTCAAATCCTCAATAACTAACCCAAGTTAGTCTTTCACGCATACATTTATTAACCTAATGATACTTAGGTTCAATAGTGCTACCGTCATAATAAACCAATTAGCTAGCAACGTTCCAACTGACCCAATACCAATTCATGATATTCCTTAATTATGCCCAAGTATTGATAATCAACTTCCTTCACATACCCTTGATCCAATTCGGGAAACGCCACCAAGAAGGGATTTAGAACCATAGAACCACTATCTAACCAAAATTTTAAAATGCCTTTAACATAGATTGAGAAATTATTACTCTCCCAACCTGTACTTAGTCCTTTCTAACTTAACACGCTTACCACCATTAATGATTGGAACTCCTACAACAAACTCATCATCCATAACAAATCGTACACCTCACCATAATAATCCATTCCGATGCATTCACGGAGATGTACTAAAAGTAAACAAAAATCTCCTATCCAGAAATCCTCAATTTGAATCCTCAACTCTTATAACCCAACCGATGCCATAAGGACATTGATCTAAATGTTAGCACTACAACCTTGTACCATAACAACTCAATTTAACCCAAGCTTCTCCTCAAACACTGGGTACTATTCGGAAGAAAACGAAAATCTTACGAATGATATATACACCCAACAAATTGACCGAAACTAAATACTCGGATTTCAATTAAGAAAAGATAGGTATAACTCTACCTAAAGGAACGGTCTCAAACAGTTTTAAGAAACTAGGAATGGAGAATATAACAATCCCCTACAACAATAGATTAAAGCAATAGTAACATCAAAATCTTGTAATAGCAACATGGCTAATTTAGCAGGTGAGACATAACCATACTTAAGCACATCATAAGCACATAAGACTTCATCAGATACCCTAAACTCCTCCATAGGAGTAGACACCTACAACACATAAGTCAAAGACTCAGAAGAAATAAATGCAACTAAATGCACAGAAACACATAAATGCGATGATCCTAAAATGCACGCGCTCGCTCTCACGACGCAAAATACTACCTCCTGAAATTATCCGTTACCTGGTGAGTGCTGATTGATTGCAAATACTCTACCCGAAACCTTGGGCTTCCCCGAAGCATCCCTCTTCTGACCCTGTGGTATTCCAGTTCCTGTCCCCGATGACTGAACTCTAAACCTCGGACAATCTTTAACGAAGTGTCCCAACTGACCACACTTCACACATTTTCCTTGCTTCTTCCAACACTTGTCTTCTGAGTGTCCTTTCCTCTGACAGTAGCTGCAGACTTTCCTATTTCGTGTCCCCTTATTAGAACCTTGATTTCCTACTGTTGGTTGCCCTTGAAGTTGCCCTCTGAATCGAGTTTGCACTCCAGAATTACCTCTGTTATCCGAATGTTGCTGTTGTGACTTACTCTGCCCTCCTTGCTTACCCGGGTTAACCATCTCAGTCTTCCTTTTGTGTTCCCTAATATCCTGCTCAATCAAGTAGGCTCGATCCACCGCATCCTGAAAAGGTTGAATTCTTTGGGCTAAAAGTTGAGTCCTAATAGCTGTCTTCAAACCCCTGATCAATCTCATCGCTTTCTGCTCCTCGGTCCGCACAAGGTAGTCACAACACCTGGCTAATTCTGCGAACTTAGCCGAGTACTGTGCTACTGACATCATGCCTTGCTCCAAGCTGAGGAACTCGATCTCTTTCCGGTTTTGATCCACTAGAGAGATAAAATGATCCTTGAATTTCCTCACGAACCACTCCCAAAGATATGGTACAAGAGTCGCATCCCAACTGGTCTTCAGTGCCTTCCACCAATGTTCCGCAGCCCCCACGAGCTTATAAGCTGCAAACAGAACCCTATCCTCATCAGTGCAACCAAAGACATCGTAGATTTTCTCCATCGATTCTATCCATAGCTCGGCTTTCTTCACATCCGGCTCACCGTCGTACTCACTTGGTTTCAACTTTAAGAACTGCTCCAACCCATACCGCGGAGGTGCTACATGTTCCTCTCTCGGCCCTTGGTCATGAATTGATTTCACGGCCGCTTCAAACCTCCCTTGAAACATTGCACGGTTTTCTTCCCGAAGATCATTCTGATTCTGAGCCCCACTAGAACCTTCACCTGTCCTTCTTCTAGCCATTGAGAACAATTACCTGTATAAAACATCAACCGTTACTCACTCCGAACACAAATACCCTCCTAGGTCGTTCTAGCCACCTATACCGATACTTAGAGCTAAACCATAGCTCTGATACGAACTGTCGCGACCCCGAACCCCGCGGGCCCGAGACCGCGAGCTGGACGTCGACTTAAAACCAAAACTATGAAATACCGAAGTTAAAAATTCCATTTTGAACCAAAAGATGATAACACAAGGTTTTACAAATCCAAGATTAAATCAACAATGTACATCCAACATAAGCTCCACATCTTATACCCAAAAGAATAAATATACACTTCTTAATGACGTCAATAATGGTAAAATTATCCCCAAAAGGTTATACATTTAAATAATGTAAACCGATCCATAACAACCTGCCCCAAAATCTCAATCCTCTCGACGTCCTCCTTGAACCGCGAATCCTAATCCTTTTCCTCCTGGGGGGGGTTAAGGAAAAACAAAGATGGAAATAAACGGGGTGAGATAAAATCTCAGTAAGTTACTAATGCAACTACATGACATGCTAATATGCAATGACCAATAGAAATTAACATAAGACAGATAGCAGCGGAATAATAAGTGACATGCTGACGAACGGTAACATCCAATAATCAATCATATAAATAAACATATAACAACAAATGAGAGGCTCCCTATCGCCAACCGTCCCATACCGGTTGGAAATAACGACCAGCTCATCATGCAACACATAAAGCTGAAATAAACACTCATAAGTGGATACATAGCCAAGGTTTCACCCAACTGAAGAACCAAATAAAGGTCGCTGCGTAGCTTCAATAAACAACAATTCATCATCTTCATACTAGCATGAAAGCTGAAGAGAAACCCGGTACCGGAACCAATAACAATGAGAGTGTCACAAAGGACAAGAGCCATGCCACAAAGTCATGCTCGGTAGCTAGATACATTCACAAAGGAAGCTAACTTATCCCTTCCAAGGCCAATCTGGAAAAGGGGGGTATAGAAGGGGGCAAAACAATGGTCAACATTATAATGGACTTGGCTTTGCCATTATAATCTTTCCCATCGCCCGATGCAACAAATATGCCAGCTGGGCTTCCAAATAAATGCTAAGTAATAAATACTAGCTTAAATAAACAATTTAAGGTTCCAAAGTAGGGAACCATACCAATTAATCACCATAAAAGATGCAAACGATTACTCAAGAAGAGTTCAACAACAATAGCACAAGGAGTTTCTCATAAAAGAGTCCAACAACATTGACCATTAAAACATAATGATTCCAAGATAAGGCACGTACCAAATACATCCTAAATATGATACCCACAAGTTAATCATAAAGAGCACAACCCAAACGGTCGCTCACCAATGGCACAATGACTATTACCAAATGATCATAAACATTTACTCAAAAGATATCTAGGACTATGAACTCAACCATCTCATCACACCTGGAATTCCAGATAAGAAATCCGAATGAATACATCTTAAGGTTAATCAAACCGTAGGTACCCAATTGCCAATTCACGCTTTATCTCCGTTCATAACGAACCCATTCTAAACACCCCAAACGAATCCGAAAGGTTACACTTACTAGAACATGATCACGACAGGACTAAACCCTACACCTTGGTGTTCAATAACAACCCTCTAGGTACTATAGGACATCGCCTAAAACCTAGACCAAGTCTTACTCGAAATTCAATTCGGTTGGAACAAACACGAACACATCATAAGATGCCCAAACAATACTTGATCAAATTACATAACTCTATTGTTCACAAAGGAACCAATTTTAATTACTAAAGTGTTCCACGGTGTTATCTTAAGTTAATTAGAAGAAGGAAACCTAAACTAGGTAAGCCATTAGTCTTAAACCAAGCAAAAAGGTCAAAAATCCCAAGCAGGCGGGCGGGTGGGCGCTCGAGCAGGGGCAGGCGCGCGCTTGTTTCAACAGAAGGTTTGATCGCTGGAAAAAGGGTGCAGGCGGGCGCCTGGGCAAGGGCAGGCGGGCGCCTGGTCTACGCATTGGCCAAGAACAGAGCTGGGTAATGCCATTTTCGACCAAAACCACAATCCATCATTCAAGTATCAAAATCAAAGCTTCCCAATACATTTCTAAAGCTCCTAAACAACACCCAACCTAAAGGGAACCTAAATAACACCCTGTAATCACCCAAACCAACACCAAATCCCCACATTCAAGATTTCACCATTTTTACCCAAAAACTCAAATAAATTCAAAATAAATTCTATACTCAACCAAACTTCAAATATAACACATCAAGCATTATATAAACATGATATGAACATTTTAGCATAAAAATGGGGGGAAAGTAACTTACTTGAATTTTCTCAAAGGTGTTGGAACTCGAAATTTCTTGGCTTCCTACGATCCTATCGACGATCTAAACAAGATTCATGTTTTAAGAAATGAGAAATAATGAGAGGAAGAGAAATAAAATGAAGAGAGAAGTGAGAGGAAGAAACTTACCCAATGGATAGAGAGAGAGAGGGAGAGATTGCTGGGAGAGAGGGAAAAGTGAGGTGAGGGTGAAAGAGAGGGAGGTGAGGGGAAAAGAGGAGTAAGTAGGATGATTAGAGAATTTACACATAGACCCCCCTCCCCTACACACTAACACAATACTTACACTCCCTACTAACCATTAAGACCAACAATACTACACTAACCCAAATAAAATGCTAGGCATAAATTATTATAACACATACAAAGCACACATAATTCATTAATTAAATAATAATTTAAATGAATAAATGAGCATATAAATAAATGACAATTATTTATTACTAATAAAATAGAGCCTAGTTTTCGGGTGGTGACATAAAGCGCGCGCGTCCGACCCTTCTACCAGAATCGCCCGCCTCTCATCTCGTCCTTCAATTCCATGTTTTCTGTGCTAACAATGTCTGCAGGGGAAAAGTTCTATAATTTAGGGTCAAGGCAATCCCTTGAACCCACTGATTTGCAGGTACTGCCCAGAAGCGGGCGCCTCTGCCCTCTAGTGC